>CM038216.1:213776609-214364141 GCA_021442155.1 Cymbidium sinense
TTACGTATTGCTTTTTTTAGTTTATTTTATTTTTATTTATTTTATTTTGTTTATTTAGGTTTAGGTTTAGGTTTATTTTATTTTAGGTTTAGTTTAGTTTTATTTATTTTAGTTTAGGTTTAGGTTTATTTATTTTATTTAGATTATGTTTTTTTTTTAGTTTAGGGTTTAGGTTTATTTCTTATTTATTTTTATGTTTTATATTTAGGATTATTTTTTAGGTTTGGGTTTTATATATTTTGTATTTTATTTTATTTTAAGTTTTTTTATTTTAAGTTAAGTTTTTATTTTATTTAGGTTTTTAATTTTTTTAGTTTAGTTTAGTTTTTTATTTAAATTATTTTATTTTTGTTATTTTATTAGATTTTCTCTTTAGGTTTAGGTTTACATTTAGTTTATGTTTGTATTTTATTTTATTTTAGTTTAGGTTTTATTTATTTTTTTATTTTTAGGTTTTATTTAGGTTTAGGTTTTGGGCTTTTAGGGTTTCTGTTTAGGTTTTTTTTTAGTTTAGGGGTTTAGGGTTTAGGGTTTAGGTTTAGGGTTTAGGTTTAGGGTTTAGGGTTTAGGGTTTAAGGCTTAGGGTTTAGTTTATAGTTTCTTAGGTTTTAGGGTTTAGGGTTTTGGTTTTAACATAAAACAAATTGATTCAACATTTCTTCTTTTGATTTCATCAACCAAGTAACACCAAGTTTTCTAAGACATGGCGATGACATAGATTAAAATTGAGCACACATTGAACAAATCAAAACTAAATAACTAGAATTTCATATAAAGAACAATTCCATAAGCGAGTAGATGGGATCAGTTCTTCAATTTCTCTAGTTCCCATGAGAACCGGCCTCTAGAGTGGCGGATCCACCATCATATCCGATCTCTCCCTACAACCACAGTTGTAACCTCATCACTCCTCCCTCCATAAACCACTTTCGATGACCTCCATATCCACCTACCTTATCCCCAGCCATAGCGATAGCGGCCTTCACCTTTGCCTCAACGTGATCTAGAGCCTAGTTGGTGATGTTCTATCAGGTTACGCCCATTCTTAGGGTTTAGGTTTATTAGGTTTTAGGGTTTAGGTTTATTTTTAATTTATTTAGTTACTTTAGGTTTTTTAGGGTTTAGGGTTTAGGGTTTAGGGTTAGAGTTTAGGATTTAAGGTTTAAGGTTTAGGGTTTATAATTTAGGGTTTAGGGTTTAGGGTTTTAGAGTTTATGCTTTTAGGGTTAGGGTTTAGGGTTTAGGGTTTTTTAGGGTTGAGGGTTTAGGGTTTAAGGTTTAGGGTTTAGGATTTAGGGTTTATGATTTTTCTTTTTATTTTTAAATTAAGTAAAATGATAGGTTTAGGTTTATTTAGTTTATTTTATATTTATTTTTGTTTATGTTTATTTTTTATTTTTATTTAGTTTAGCTTATTTAATTTAGGTTTATTTATTTTAGGTTAGTATTTTTATTTTAATTTATTTTATAGTTCAGTTTTATTTTTATTTTATTTTTTTTGGTTTAGGTTTTATTTTTTATTTTTTTTTTGGTTTAGGTTTAGGTTTTATTTTATTTTATTAGTTTTAGGTTTTAGGTTTTATTTTAGGTTTATTTATCGTTTATTTTTTAGTTTAGATTTAGGTTAATTTTAGTTTATTTTATTTTATTTAGTTTAGGTTTAGGTTTAGGTTTAGTTTATTTTAGGTTTGGTTTTATTTATTTTAGTTTAATTTATTTTAGTTTAGGATTAGGTATATTTTATTTTATTTTTTTTGGTTTAGGTTTTTTTTTTTTTAGTTTTATTTTAGGTTTTAGGTTTAGGTTTTTATATAATTTTTATTTTATTTTATTTTTTGGTTTATTTTATTTATTTATTTTAGTTTTTATTTTTTATTTTATTTTTTATTTTTTTTATTTATTTTATTTTATTTTTTATTATTTTATTTAGGTTTTATTTTTTATTTTTATTTTTTATTTTTGGTTTATTTTATTTTATTTTAGGTTTAGTTTTTATTTTTTATTTTATTTTAGTTTAGTTTTAGGTTTATTTATTTTTGTTTATTTTTTTTTATTTTCTTTTTTTTAGGTTTAGGTTTATTTAGTTTATTTTATTTTATTTTTTATTTTATTTTATTTTGGTTTAGGTTTTTTATTTATTTATTTTTAGGTTTTAAGTTTAGGTTTAGGTTTTAGCTTTTTTTGGGTTTAGGGTTTTTTCTTTTGGGTTTAGGGTTTAGGGTTTAGGTTTATGGTTTAGGGTTTTTATAGGGTTTTAGGTTTAATGTTTAGGGTTTAGGATTTAGTGTTTTTTAGGGTTTAAGGAGGGGTTTAGGGTTTGGTTTTAGGTTTAGGGTTGTTTTAGTTTAGGGTTTAGGATTTTTGCTATTTTTTTTAATAGAGAACAAATTCAGATTCAACATCTCTTATTTTTAATTTCATCATCCAAGTAACACACCAAGTTTTCTGAGACACAAGGGATGACATAGATAAAAATGAGCATGCATAGAGTAGATCAAAAACCTTAGATAATTAGAACCATTTCTACAGTAAAGACACCATTCCATAAATCAAATTCTTGGTTTCTTTGGTTCCCATCAGAACCTGGCCTCTCAAGTAGTAGATTTCCATCATCTCCTCGATCTCTCTCTCGCCACCACCACGTGCCTCTGTCTCCTCACCTCCATAACCACCACTCAACCACCACCTCCATATCCTTGCATCTCTAGATCCCCACCATACTTTGATAAGTTGTGTTCTTGGTTTCATTCTTAGGGTTTTTAGGTTTAAGTTTATTTTTAGGGTTTAGATTTTAATTTTTTAGTTACTTTAGGTTTAGGTTTAGGGTTTGGGTTTAGGTTTAGGGTTTTTAGATTTTAGTTAGGTTTAGGGTTTAGGGTTTAGGGTGTTTAAGGTTTAGGGTTTAGGGTTTTAGGGTTTATGCTTTTATAGTTTAGTGGTTTTAGGGTTTAGGGTTTGGGTTGTAGCTTAGGTTTAGGGTTTAGGGTTTATGATTACTTTATGTTTTTTTTTTAAGTAAATAGTTTAAGTTTATTTAGTTTATTTTTATTTATTTAGTTTATTTTATTTTTTATTTAGGTTTATTTTTTATATTTATTTAGTTTAGTTTATTTATTTTAGGTTTAGTTATTTTAGTTTAGGTTTTTATTTTTTGTTTATTTTTTTTAGGTTTAGGTTTATTTTAGTTTACTTTTTTTTTTATTTTTTTAAGTTTAGGTTTTATTTTTTTTAGGTTTAGGTTTAGGTTTTATTTTATTTTTTTAAGTTTAGGTTATTATTTTAGGTTTATTTATAAATTTTATTTATTTTTTAGTTTAGTTTTTCATTTATTTTTAGTTTATTTTATTTTATTTAGTTTAGGCTTAGGTTTAGGTTTAGGTTTTATTTATTTTAGTTTAGTTTATTTTAGTTTAGGTTTAGGTTTATTTTAATTTTATTTTAGGTTTATTTTTTTTTTTTTAGTTTAGGTTTTAAGTTTTATTTTATTTATTTTTTAGGTTTATTGTTAGGTTTTATTTTATTTTATTTTTATTTTATGTTTAGTTTTTATTTTAGTTAGGATTTTTATTCTTTGTTTATTTTATTTTTTTAGTTTTTTTTTTTTATTTATTTTATTTTATTTATTTTATTTATTTTTTATATTATTTTTAAGTTTAGGTTTAGGTTTTAGTTTAGGTTTTTTTATTTTATTTTTTATTTTATTTTATTTAGGTTTAGGTTTTTTTATATATTTTAGTTTTAGGGTTTATTTAGTTTAGGTTTTTAAGTTTTTAGGTTTTAAGGTATATGGTTTAGGGCGTTAGGGTTTAGGGTTTTAGAGTTTAGGGTTTAAGGTTAAGGGTTAGAGTTAAGGGTTTAGGGTTTAGGATTTAGGGTTTAGGGTTTTTGGGTTTTTGCTGTTAGGGTTTAGTGTTTAGAGTTTAGGGTATATTGTTTAGGGCTTTTTAGGGTTTAGAGTTTAGGGTTTAGGGTTTAGGGTTTAGGATTTAGAGTTTAGAAATTAAGATTTTTTTTAAAAAAATTTAGTAAACTGATAGGTTTAGGTTTATTTACTTTATTTAGTTTATTTTTAAATTATTTTAGTTTATTTTATTTAGGTTTTTTTTTATAATTTTATTCTGTTTAGTTTATTTATTTTAGTTTATGCTTTTTTATTTTATTTTGGTTTAGGTTATTATTTTATTTTATTTTTAGGTTTTATTTAGTTTAGGTTTAGGTTTTAGCTTTTTAGGGTTTAGGGTTTAGGGTTCAGTTTAGGATTAGTTTAGGGTTTAAGGTTTGGTGTTTATGGTTTAGGGTTTATGGTTTTGGGTTATTTTTATGGTTTAGGGTTTAGGGTTTAGGATTTAGGGTTTTGGGTTTAGGGTGCCTAAAATAGCTCAAACCTGCAACACCAAGGAAGGTTTGCTGGTTGCAAAACTTCGGGGAGGGTGGCCCGGCGTAGCTCACCATACTTGCAGGATAGTAGTAGCGACCACCATAGAGTCAGGACTTCCTCCACCATTGCGGCTACCACCTCTTCTACTAGCTCTCTCTTGCAAGCATTGCAAATAAGGCACTAAATTCCTTTGCTTATTTTACTTGATCTATCATGTACCTCCACCCAAAAGAAATTAATGATGAAAGTTCTACTTATATATTGTCTACTGATGCTCTTGATTTTATTCTATTGGTCTCGGTATAAATAAAAATAACTCTAGTAGTTCTATTCTTTCTATGATTGAGTTAGACTATCCTTCTCGATCAATGTTCACCTCTTGAGATTGGGATTGACTCTGAGGATCATAGAAGTTGTAGGTATGCGATGAGAAGGTAGAACTTTCCACAAGCTCATCATTTAATACTTCGTTCAGTTACGTATTGCTTAGTTTTAATTTTGTTTTAGGATAAGGGTAAGTAGGTCATTGGTTCAAGTGAGCAGATAGCCCCTCCATAGGATGCTCCACCGATGGATATGCTTATGGAGGACCAAGCCAAAGTCGATTACAATGTCCTAGCTCACCCTAGAAAGTTTCCAGCTAAGTTAAGCATATATGATGCCCTTATCTTATCCAAAGAAATGAGGGAATCTTTAATCAAGGCCTTACTTGATTTAGAGATATGCTTAGCTCAGCTGATCGCTACTAAATAGGAGGCTTGCCACTCGAAGGACATTTTTAAAGTTACATTCAGTGATAAAGACTTACTCTTAGGGAGGATTGTACACAACCACCTCTTTACATTACAATGGATGTTTGAAGATATAGGTTATCCATGGTTCTGGTTAACCCAAGTGTATCAGTTAACATTATGAGTCTAAAAACCCTTGCCTACTTAAGAATCGACATCTCCAAACTCTAAAAAGAAAGGATGATGTTGAGGATTCAATGAACAAGGAGAGAGGGCCTTGTGGCATTTATTTTGGATGTAGGGGAGAGGGGACACACACGTAGATTGTAGGGGATACTTTTGAGGTGTACAACATTGATGCATGATGTACTATCTCAAAAGATAGAGGCATCACCTTACAATGGACCTAATCATAAAATAAGGACTCCTGAGGCATGACAAATCTTTGAATGTACCAAAGATTTTTCCCCTACTTTACATGGATGAATAAAATAGGGTTTATATTAAATTAGATTCTTAAGTTCACTATGGAGGCAGGCCTCCATAGTTAGTTGCATCTTAGGAAATGGAGTTTCCTAAGAATACTCTCGATTAAAGTTGATAATTATCATCTCCAAAGATTTTAAGGTTAGGTATTAAAGATTGGTTGTATTTGGAAAATCAATTGGGAAAAGTTGAAAGACTTATTTTTCTAAATGAAGAAATATGATAATTTAGAAAGAGCATTCCACCAACACAAGGTTATGGGAATGCATAAGAGGTGAGGATTTATACTCATAGCTCGAAGGAAATAGGTACCTCGGATCCTAAATCTAGAGAGCTTTAGTACAAGCTAAAGCACAACCTAAATCTAAGCGACAGGTGGACATATGGGTTTACCTCCATATGAGAGAATGTCGACTTCTGACTTATAATTACAGTGGCCTAACTCCTATGATTTTAAAACCATGTAGTCGGTCTTATGAATTGCAAGATATAGTTAGGTAGTTATTTAATTAGAAAGAGACTAAAGTCCTAAACACACTCCCTACATTTATGTAGGAAAAGTAAATCTAACTGCACCTGAAAAGTGGAGGTTAGCTAAATATAGATATAATCCCAAGCAATTGTATTTATAATTTGGACTTAGCACCTTACACATGGGTAACTAAGCCCACCTATCTTAACTTGGATTATGCATATGGATTTAAGAAACCAGCAAAAAGAGCATTCAGTTTTATTTTTAAGCATCCCTTAAGCATAATCCCTATAAAACATGAGATTATGCTAATATTGCCTACCTATTATCCGGGCGCATACACACTAACATCTAATCTAAAATAATGCATCATAAAACAAATCATACATCACATCATACAACATCCTAATTTAGAGTTAGAAATGGTGACTTAATTATAATGTGTGTATTAAGGCTTGTGTTGTAAGTCTTGTAAGGCAATAGTGTTGTATTTTCTATGTGAAGATGGATTCAATTTAACATGAAAGGTTGATTTCACATAAAGTAGTTTAATTGATTTGAGAATTTTAATTTGTGTTTTCTTTTGTTTCATTTCATCACACTTAGCAACTAAGTGTTATAAAGAAAAAGAGGATTGCCCTATTTCATCCCTACCTTAAGTCACTCTAAAGTATATTAATTTGATTTAGTTCTCTTTAGTGAATGGCCTATTAAATGATTTAATTAATCCAAAGTTAAGGTTCACTTTAAATAATCCTATTCAAAATGAAAGGCATCTTAAGATTAATTTAATTGAATTATTACCACATGACATATATTAAATAATTCCTTTCCATCACATGTAACATGCATATGATTTAATCCTAAGTGTATCTATACATGCAACATATTTTAGCACACTTAAAAGATGAATGTATGTGTATATTTAGAATTTATATTTTATTTGACTGAATTATTTAAACATATTAATTTAAAACTTTATCCAAATTCTTATACAAAAAATGACATAAGAATGAAATTAGATAGGCATGTGCCATTGTTAAACCAAGGAAGTGAGGTAATCAAATGACCTCCTTGAGCTAGCTAAAGCCTCATATTCTGGATGTCCAAACTATATACTCATTTGCATTCAAACATATGTAAATTTGTATACATGAACATAGGAAGTAAGCTTTATTCATAGGGCTAATTAATTCAACCACTTAGTCAATTATGAATGCATGCAATTTTAATGTAAAATGGTATTTTCATTCACTAATCACATATACGTATACATGAAAAAAGATATAGGCAAGTATGCATCATTGTTAAACCAGAGAAGTGAGGAAATCAAATGACCTCCTTAGGGCTAACTAAAGCCTCATGTTCCTGGTATGTCCAGACTATATACTTGCTTCTCTTGGACACACATGGATGTATACATAAATGAGGGAAAGAAAACCATGCAAAGATTGTATATTTTTATTTGATTGAATCATTTATATATATTAATTAAATTTCTACCCAAATTCTAATGGTAAAATACTTAAGAATGAAATCAAATGGGTATGTGCCATTGTTAAACTAGAGAAGTGAGTTAATCAAATGACCTCCTTGGTGCTAGCTAAAGCCTCGTGTTCCTAGGATGTCCAGACTATATACCCATTACCATTCAATATTATATAAATCAACACATAAATAGAGGAAAGAGAACTCAACATTCATAAAAATTATGTGATTCATTCAAATATAAGCATATGATTCATTCAACCAAACTAGTTCTTAAGGACAATCAAATCAAATAAGATTATTTAAAGCAAACCAAAGCATCTTCATTAATTAAGTTTTGGATTTGATTTGATTTAAAGAGGAGAATAGAAATCATCACTTGTTGTTTTAAACCCATTCCCACATTAGTGATATTATTTAATTTAAAGAAATGTAATTAAGTTGATTTTATGGGTTACTTAAGTTGAAACTTTAATTAGATGAATTAATTATGCTTACCTATGTCACCTTAAAGTAATTAACAAAAATATTATGAGCGAACATGATATGCATGGAAAATAAACTTGCAATGATCTTAGGAAATAAAAGGGGCCTAATGCAATTGGCTCATGATTAATAGTTAATTAGATTAAGGACTTAATTAATTACTCTTATGGTTTTCCACATGTGGACTAACCATAATTTCATTAAACTTTCAGGTTATTAAACACCTAAAGAACTACCCCATGCTTTAATTAATTGAGGTCTGATGTGATTATGATTTCAATTTGATTAAGTGATTTAATTAATTAGTTAAATCTTTATTAATTATATTTTAAAAAAGAAAGAAATGATCTTAGGGAAAGGGGTCCCAACCCTATTCCTTAGTTGACTTACTGTTGAATGATGATTAATAAACTTAATTAACTAATTTATTATTGTTCATGGGATTAATTAATCATTAATTAACTTAAAAGAGTAGTTAAAGTTTAAATAGTCAATTTTCCAAATTAAGTGAGCAATAAATCCCACAAAAATCATGGGAGGCAGAGGTCATCCCATTAAATTAACCAATAAAATTTGGGATTAATTGCTCAAGTAATTAAGGAGTAATTAAGCTAATTAATTTTGCAATTAAACTTTAATTAAACCTTTATTATTATTCAAAATTAGTTAAGATTATTTTTAATTAATTCTCCTTCAAAATACTTTTAAAATGAGTACTTATTTGCATTTTTTATTTCTCTATGATTTTTATGATTTTTAGAAGTTTTAGCCATTAAAAATGATTAATTAAGCATAATTAAAGCCTACTCCTGTTGGCACCATGTGGCACGTTGAAGCGATGCGCTTTCCACATGGCACTACGTGATTTGCTACTTAAAACTTATCCACTGGCCTACATGGTGGCGATAGCCCATCCATCATTCGATCCAAGATCGAATGGCTATGACTAATCCCATAGCTTAATAATATTAAATCAGATCAATCTAGCGGATCTAAACATGACTGTCCATTTCGATCGTGTGGAATGGACAATGCGTAATCTAACGTCATGCGAGTGAAGGAGAATGGAGTTCGTCTACCATTGCTCACTTGATTTACTCGACTCGATCAACTAAAAGGATCCCACACCTTCACGACATGAGGGGATCCAATAATCAAGATCACATAGATGCAAGTTTTTTCAAAAAAGCTCCAACCCATTTTTTAAGGATCTATTTGGAAGCATACCTGTCGAGCTCAAGATCTTGCTCGAATGATTATGGAAGCTTCATCTAGTTGAGAGATGAAGCTCAGCAACAAATAGATCAATTCCTTGATGTTCACTCAGAAGGCCATGATGCAATGATTTGGAGCTATGCTTTGATCGAAGTCCCACCTCCGGTGCTTGGGAAGCTTGGAAGATGATATGTTCTTGCTTGATGAGGCCTAGGGAAGGTGTGTGCAAAGTTAATTTGAGTTTGATGGAGAAATGGTGAAGTTATGCTGGAAATGGGAGTGTCCTATTTCTTGGTGGATGGCAATGGTATTTTTTGATTGAGGATCGAGCTTGGAGCTTGGGGAATGGCTATAATGGCTCATCTTGGGTAGTTGTGGGTCCGAATGAATTTTGTGTGTGTTTGAGTGGAAACAAGGGGTGTATACCCCTTCATCTTGATCGATGGTGGATCTTTGGCTTCTAGTGGTTATCCGCAACTTAGGAGGAGGTGAGTTGGTTCAGCTTGGTTGTTTGAAGGTGTGGAGGTGGTTGCCAAGGAGGAATCATGGGTGTAATATGGGTTTCAAATGCTCCAATGGGCTAGGTGAGGTGATTTCAGCTCCCATGGGTCATGGCTGACCCAACCACTGATTGGAATAGGTTGGGCAGTGTCCTAGGTGCCTAGGTGGACCATTAGGAGAGTATCAAGTGGCCAAAGAATGGAAATGACCCCTTACATGGGTGATTTCTCTCATGTGATGCCTTTAACCTAAGGGTAAAATGATCATTTGGCATTAAATTTGATTTAGATAGATTTGAAATGAGCCAAAAGTGGCTTAGCCCAAATTTCAAGTCAATTGGAGTCAATGTTTGGCTCAATTTGACTCATTTAGGTCAAATTTAGGTTGGATCAAGTTGAATAATTGGTTAAATTGGGTCAAACCAAGGGTTGATTCAAGTTCATATGATCATTTGGGATGTTTTGGTTCAATTGGTTTGGTTTAGTTTGGCTTAGATTTGATTTTGGCTCATTTGAATTCATTTTAAATGGGTTAAGTTAACCAATTTGATCAAATTGGCCAAATTAGCTTGGGTTTGGTGTTGGTTTTAGTTTAGTTAACCAATTGAAGATGATTGTAGGCTTTGGTTTCAAATAATTTGGAGTTGGTTTTGATTTAGGCCAACTTGAACCTTTGGTCAATTTGGGCTAAGTAGCTCAATTGGGTCCAATCATGGCTTTGGTCAAGTTCAACAATCAATTTGGAATGAACTTCCATTGATTGCAAACAATTTGGTTTATATTTTGATTTGACCCAATTGGTCTTTAAGTCAATTTGGGTCAACTAGTCAAGAGAGCCAATTGGGTTTGACTCAAATGAAGGTCAAGTCATATTCAAATATTGATTTTATTTGGTATGAATCATTAGTTTCAAGGATAATAGTTTGAGTTCATATGGGTTAAGGGTTTGACTTGGTCAAATGACCAAGTTGACTTGGTTTGACCAATTGGAAATTGATCAACCTAGGGTGATCAATAATAATTATGTGAGATTTTGATGGGCATGGTTCAATCCAATTTGGGTAGGATTAGAACTTAGCTCAATAGGTCAAATTGGTGACTTTGGGTCAAGTGGACCAATTGTGTTTAGTTGGCTTAATTTTGGGTTGAGTTTGATTTAGTTGAGTTTATATATGGATTTGGGATTGATATATAAATTCAATAATTGGCCGGGTTTCAAATGGGTTTTGGTTCATTTGAACATTTCAAAAAAGGGTTAAGTTGGGTTTGACTTGGGTTGATTTTGGTTTGCTTGATGATTGTAGATTTCATTTATATTTATGAATATAATTGAAGGTATGATTGATTCATGAGAAAATCAATTGAATTTGGGTTTTGGAATGAAGGAATTTGGCTAAGTCTAGAGTTGGGTCATGTGGCTTTAGTTTGGATTTTGATTTGGCTTGATTTTATTTTGATGATCTAAATGTATATTTCATTTAAATTTGTGAAGATGATTGAAAATATGATTGATTTGTGAGAAAATGTTTGACTTGATTTGGATTAATATTTAGCTAAGTCCATGGGATAGTCATATGGCTTAGGAAGGGTTTTGATTTAATTTGATTTAGTTTTGATCATTTGAATGTACATTTGATTTATATTTAGGAAGATGATTGAAGATATAAATTGATTATGAGAAAATCAATTGATTTCCAATTGATTTGGATTAAAATTTTGGTAAGTCCATGGGATAGATCATATGGAAGGGTTTCAAGTTTGGATTTGATCATGGGCTTCAATCATTTGGTTTTGGAATTTGGGTTTGAATTTGGATTTGAATTTGATGTTTGAATTAAACTTGAGGTTTGGTTTGAGAAGGTGCACATGGATTGGATTTGGGTTGTAGGGTAGGTTGATTATCTTAATTCCTAAGGCATAACCTAATCCTATGGTTAACCCTTCTAAGTTTTAAGGCTTAAGTTAGGTGTTTCCCTAATTTTTAGAAGTGTCTTATGACTAGGAAAGCCTTAGTGTATAGAAGATTCCTAAGTTTAAGATGTAAAGATTGAATCTTCACTCTAAAAGTGAGGCCAACACGCCTTTGTCTCCATAGTGTTGCCCTTGGAGATAGATGATTGGAAGACCGAAGCCAAGTTTCACATTATAGAATTGGATAAATCTTCCAACGCTTTTCTTGGGAGACCATGGATATATGAGAACAACATAGTTTCATTCTCTCTACATCAGTGTACAAAGTTTGTAAGAGGTGGGATCATCTATTGTGTGAAAAGAGATCTCAAGTCATTTATAGTTCAGGAGGTCAGCATATATGAGGATGCATCTTACTACCTCCCTCAAAACCAACAAGTCTATTCTCATGAACTTAGCCAAAGTTTAAAAATAAAACAAAAAGAAAAAGAAAAAGAAAAAGAAAGAGAAAAAGAAAAAGAAAAGAAATAAGAAAATAAAAAAGAAACTAAAAGGGAGTGGAAATAGACTTGGAGGAGGAAGTGGAGCCTGACATTAGATTCAACCCATAGTTTGTTACTCCATTTGAACATATGGACAGGATGACCTGACCTCCACCAGGAAGAGGAAGAGGTAGTTTAAAGGCAGTCATAGGGGTGGAAAACCTCCTTATTGGCCACCTAATAGAAGATATGTCCCACCTACTAGGAGTACACCTGCTATCCATATAGACTTACAATCTAGTTTATAAGATGAGTCTTATATGGTAAGCACACTAACCACTCTTCTCGAGTAGATTCCTTTGAGGTGACACTTGAGCGAGGATGAAGACCGCCCAAAAGCAAAGCATAAGTGTATCCAAGTCTATATGTGAAATAGTTAGGTATCAGTTGAGAACCTTAGCTATAACCCCACTTTCCTCTCAAAATGCTAAGGGTTTGGTAGTTAAGGAAGCCCCTAAGTCATCCACAGGTGTGAAGACTCAGATGTTCTTTCTGGGAGCATCATCCTCAAGTCAAGAAGTTGATGTAGAACTAGAGGATGATTCATATAAAGATTTAATAGAATTACCTTTTGATTATTACTTGCCTTATGTTCATAAAGGGTTAATCCCATAAACTTGGTCAAAGCACAGGTCAGACTACTTTGAAAGAATATGGTGGAATAAATTCAAAAGTTCTCAACCAAGACTATAAAATTCACAATGGGTCCAAATGATTTGAATCTAATACTTAGTCATCACAAATCATTTGGAATCTAATAGGTTCTTTTCAAATCACATTAACTCATATGAGGAGACTAGATAAATTTAATTTGAAGAGAGTTTCAAAAGAGATTAGTCAACAATCAATGAGCTGGAAATCAATTTAGAACTGAAGATCTGATTAGTTCTTAATTAGCCAATGACTATAGATGAAGGAGCAGATAGAGTTATGAAGAGAGCTAACCCAGCAAAGCTCTAATGCATTATACATAAACAAGGGTCAAGAACTAATCATAACTTCATCCGGGAACAAAAATACCCTACCTGGTTAGCCAGCGTCATCCCAGTTAAGAAAAAGAATGGCCAAACTTACATGTGTGTTAATTTTATGGGTTTAAATAAGGCATGTCCAAAGATAACTTTCCACTACCAATCTTGGAGCTAATGGTGTACATTGCCTCATCTCACATAGTCTTCTCTTTCATTGATGGGTCATTTGGATATAACTAAATAAAGATTGCCCCTGAAGATGGAAGAAGCATAATCTATTGCTATAAGGTCATGTCTTCAACATTAAATGTTTGATGGTACATACCAAGGATGTGACTTAACATACATCATCAAGTTGAGTGCCATGTTGATGATCTCGTAGTCAAAATAAAGAAAAACAAGACCATCTCTTTGACTTGAAAGTAGTTTTGGAATAGTTAAGACCATTTAACCTCAAAATGAATCCCTTGAAGTGTGCATTTAGAGTAGCTTCAAAAAAATTTCTTTGGTTTATTGTCCGACACCAAGGAATCAAAATCGATTTGGAGAAGATCAAGGCAATATTAGAATTGCCACCCCCTAAAAGTTAAACTTAACTTAGATCATTACAAAGATGGTTAGCGTATCTATGATGCTTTCTATCCAATTTATCAAGAAGATGTCAACTATTCTCAGCACTTGTTAAAAATGATGTCAAGTTCAAGTGAAATGACAAGTGTGAGCATGCCTTTGAAGACATCTAGAAATACCTAATGATGTTACTGATTCTAGCAGCCCTTATCCTTGACAAGTCCCTCATACTTTACACTACTGCATTAGATGACTCCCTTGGTACTTTATTTACCCAAGTCAATGATGAAGGAAAAGAAAAGGCACTCTACTACCTCAGCCATCATCTAATCTTGTTGAGGCTAATTATCCATCCATCGAGAAGCATTTTCTAGGTTTAGTATTTGCATCCCAAAAGCTACAACACTACATGCTTCCTCATAAGGTGAACTTAATCTCTAGGATCAATCCATTACAGTATCTCATGACACGGTCGATGTTTTCTGGATGGTTGGCTTGATGGTCGATGATCCTCTCATAGTTTGACATTACCTTCGTACCTCTCTTTACGGTGAAAGGACAACTAACAGAATTTTTTAGCAACACGACCACTTCCTACTAACTCTCGGCTTAGTGATGATCTCCCAGATGAACAATTCATGAACTTAGGGGATACTAGCATTCACCACTGGGAGATGTACTTTGATGGTGTAGCTTCATCTCAAAGAGGAGAAGAACCATAGTCTACTATTCCAAGAATGGCAAAGGTAGAAATAGTTCTCTTAACTCCGGACCGCGATGTGATGAGATTCTCATATCATCTGCCCAATCCTCGCACCAACAATGAAGCTGAATATAAGGCTCTGATTGCTGATCTGGAGTTACTCGTTACTCTAAGCATCCAGAACATCAACATCTTTGAGGATTCTTAGCTAGTTATCAACGAAATTGCTGGGTCCTATAAGGTTATAAAGCCTAAGCTCCATCGCTACAACAAGTACACCATAGAGTTGTTGGCCCAAATCCTAGAGGTTGCTATTTATAAGATTCATTAAGGAGAGAATGTTGTAGCATATGCTAAGGAGTTGGCATGTCCGGAAGATGAGTCCATATCAATAAAGGTCCAAAATATACAAGTGTTATCCCTTATTGATATTGACCTCATCAAAAAATACTCTCTTGATGGGGAGGTTGCCATTTCCAAGAAAGATGAGGAATTAAATTTGAGGCAATCATTCATGAATTACATAAATAAAGGTAAACTACCTCAAGAGAAGTCTCAAGCCCATCAGATGAAGTAGATAACACTTTCCTATGATGTTATTGATGGTGTCTTATTTTGGCAGTCTTTCAATCATATGTATGTTGTTTAGACAAGCACAAAGCCCGTAAGATCATGACTGAGGTAAACTTAGGATTATGTGGAGCCAACCAATCCAGTTCAAAAATGAAAGCCACGATTAAGAGACTAGGATACTACTGGTCATTGATGATCAAAGATTGCATGGATACGGCTAGGTAATGCCACCAATGTCAAATAAATGATATGGTCCTACACCAACCATCCAACATTCTACATCCTACATTGACTTCATGGCCATTCAAGTGTTATGGTACTGACATAGTGGGTCTGATTGATCCTCCTACTTCCAAGGGTCATTGGTTCATCTTAGTTGTTACTAACTACTTTTCCAAATGGATGAAAATGATTCCACTGAGAGGTCACAACTCAGCATGCGCTCCAATTTTTTAGGAACCATATCGTATATATTTTTGAAGTGCCTCAATGAATTATATCTGATAATGGTACTGCATTCAAGAGCACCGAGATCAATAACTTTGCCCAGAGACATAGCATAGATTGGAGATATTCTACCATCAACTACCCGAGGGAAAACTACTTAGCAGAAGCCTTCAATAAAAATCTCATCCAAATTCAAAAAAAGACACTAGACAATAATAAGCGACAGTGCCATGAGCTATTAGTTCAAGCCTTATGGGCCTACCTCACCACATATAAAACTCTAACTTAGTCTACTCCTTTCTCCTAAGTGTATGGGTCCAAAGCCATTCTACCATTAGAAGTCCAACTCCCATCACTAAGGATAGCTGTGGGTAGCAAGATGACAATAAAGCAGAATGCCAAGTTATGGTTAGAAGATCTCGAAGGTTTGGAGAAGAGAAGCCTACGGGCATGCTAAAACTTTGAGTTGTACAAAGCTAAAATGATTCAAGCTCATAACAAGTTGGTTCATTCTAGAGCTTTTCAAGTAAGAGAGCTAATTTTAGTTTTAAGGAGACTAATTATTTCCCATCGTAAGATGGGAGGCAAGTTTGAACCCACTTAGGATGGCCCTTTTGCCTTAGAGAAGGCATACCAAAGAAGATCTTATCAACTTATTAATCAAGAGGGAGAGCTCCCAATGCTTCCAACCATTGGGCTCTACTTAAAGATATATTATAAATCATGTTTGAAAGTAATTATCATCAATGAAAATGCCATTTCAAATTCAATATCTTCCATATTGAAAGTATTCTTACTTTTGAATCCACCACGAGGTGTTTAGGGTAGGTGTAAGGAACCAGAGTGACATCCTATCCTTCATCAACACAAAACAAATATAAACTACTCAAAAACATATAAAATAAACACATATCTTTTATGTCAGGCTACTCTGAGTTGAGATAATGCCCAGGTGGCACTCACTAATAGTTGCTCTAGGTTAGTCGAATGCTACCATATTAGTGTGTCACCCTGGTCTTCTTGCTTGTAAATGCTACACTTTCATTCTTTATTTGGCCATTACACATCGATGGCGCTTGTTAGTTTGGTAGGCCTACTGTATGGCCTAAGCCCTCATGTTCCTTGTTTAAGAAGATGTGAGTACTATGCTTTCTTCTGATTAGACTTCATCGATCAGTCAAGTATATTTGAGTTTTAGGATAAGTCCTCTAGTGGCTCCTTCCCTCATGACTGCTTCAAGTCTGTGTCCAGTCCTTCCTCGGGGCTCCATGCTTATTAGTCGTACTAGGTCAGATAGTGTTTATCCCACCGATGATAGTCTATCTTGATGATGAGTTTCTCTTGGAAAGTTGTAAGCCTACACGCTTTCTTTCTAGATTGATCATTGGACATTGACGGCACATTAGGTTGGTTGGTTCTCACTATGCTGATAGATACACCACTCATGTTGACTGATACACCTTAGGTTGGTTGGTTCTTGCACCTTAGGATACACCACTCATGGCAGATGTAAGTCTACTATGATTTCTCTTAAGTTGGCCACATATAAGCTTTCTTTCTAGGCTCAAGATAACGCTAGGCCTCCTCCCCTATTGGCACTATTTTGGATCATATCCTTTGCATTCCCATTTAGACACTACCTAAGTTACTATCGGATTGGACATTTCCCCTTTCATAGTAACCACATATGTGGTTGGAGAATCTATCCTATGGATGTGTAGATTCTCCCATGGTCCAGTAAATCTGAGATAGGTGAAGGCCGACATAGCTCCTTCTTAGTGTGGTCCCTCGTACACCAATAGGGTCCACACAAACATATGAACAAAATATATATTCACTTATAGATTAGGAGGACACCACTAGCAGTACTTTTTCTTAAGAAAACATCCTATGTTTAAACTATGCCAGCAAATCTCTCTATAGGAAACACTTGACTACCCTTGAGTTGATATAAGTCCTCAGCAGAATTCACTCTGTAGTCGCCCCTAAGTCAGATTCGATTTATTTTGCTACCAATAGGTCACCCCAATGATTTTTCCCTCTTTTAGAAGATGTAAGTCTGCCACGCCTTCTTTCTAGCATAATCATTACACACCAAAAGGCAACTCCTTAGGTTGGCTAGCTCTACCCCATAGCCAGTAGACTATCCCTTTGGATTTATAAATTTGAGAAGTCATAGCTCCTTCTCGGGTCCATACACCGGCATGGTCCATAAATTAAATTTTAAATAAGCTCATCCTCAACGGATATGCCCTCAATTCAAACAAAAAACTAAACCATATAAATCACATGAAATTATGATAAAATTGTTCCAAACTACTTTGAGTTGACATAAGTCCCCATGACATTCACTTAGTAGTCGCTAGAGTTCACTTTTTTGCATCCAATGTCACCCCAAAAGTTGTTCCTCACTTTGGAAGATGTAAGTCACGCCTTCTTCCTAGCATAGTCATTACACCAAAGGCAACCCTTAGGTTGGCTCTACCCCACCAGACTATGCATTTGGATTTGTAAACTGAGGTGTCAAAGCTCATATAGCTTTTCTTAGTCCATTGCACACCAACGGGGTCCATACATTAATTTATATTAAATTAAACCCAATCTTATTTCCCCAGTGGAGTTAAATCACACCCTTCTCCCTAGTGGAGCCTAAGTCATATATAAATAAGTCAAGCAAGCAAATCAAATTCAAAACCAACCTCTGGAGCCAAATTAAACCAACTCCCCAATAGAGTCTAAATCAAATAAATCCAACCAAACTCTTATTCCGGATACATCCCCAAATAAATTAATGAAATCAAACTCAAATCCCAATCCCAGATAGCTCAAACCCGCCTAGTGGAAGGTTTATATACCCATCCCTAGGACTCAAGCCCATATCTTAGATATGCCTCCACAACAATTAAAATAAAATAATTAAAGTTGACTTATCTTAATCCAAGATTATAGATTCTTTTTCCCAATAGATCTTCTTTCCACAAGTCATATAATCAAATAAAATTGAAACATTATCACCAACAAATTTTTAACTTCTACGCCCTTAACATAGATCCCTCACATGTCATGTCCAATGCATGTGTGATCCCCTAGTGGATCTCCTTCCATGTCCTTAACATGGAATTCTCACCAAATCTTATTTCTTCTCTTATGTACACCTTTAATACTTTAACCAAAAGCCAAACAATGTATTCATTCAAATTACATCATCTCAACATTATAATCAACATTTTCTAATTTGTGATGGTGCACGCTCAAACTAACTATACAATAGCATGCTAAACATATTATAGTGTAAATTAACACACTATATTATATTATAATATATGATGTTATATTATAATTTGTTGTAATATAATATTTTTTCTAACGTTACACCTCATTAGAATCACTTGAAAAAAACAAATAACAAAATTATCTCAAAATATGAATAATGTTCATTTTGGATGTAAATTTATTATTTTTCTATTAGAAATGGTACAAAATAGCATATTATTTGTGTTGCTTTTGGTGTAGTGAATTTGGCCAAAATCTCAACCTTCAAATTAACATTTTTGTGAGTTTTGACCCAATGTATTATAACAAAAGTAAAACATAATAAAATGTACAATAGCATTTAGTAACACACCACCACATTCATATATATTAAGTTATATATGTACATTATATTTTAATTTCATATAATATATTATCTTACATTACACCTTAAATGAATCACTTTAAGCAAAAAATTTATAAAATTTGGTTGAAAAATGAACATTTATTTTGGATGCAAAATTCCATTCTTTTGATTAAATGGCACACCATAGCACAGCCCCAATTACTTTCCCTAAAGCTTACATATTTTAAATAATAAAAAAACTATATATTTTAGGTGTATTAGTTACATATTTTAAATTGAAATAATATATTATGATGCCAAGCTCTTCCTATTATAAATTTGGCCAAATTCCACCATTTTAAAGTCTAAATAAACATTTTTATAAACAATGCTAGTGTAGGCATGACTGCATGATTGTAAAATACTAAAAGAATTTAAAATTTGTAGAATAATATATTATGATATAAGATGTTATACTATGCTACAACATCTAATAGATATTTTGAACATAAAATCTTACTTTTTAAACTACATGTGGCATAGCACACCTTTGGTACTACAACCTATTTCCCACTTCAAATTTAACAAATCTATTCATCGAATTTATTAAATCAATATATTTATTATTTATATTAATATAGACTATAGGGCACAATACCATAATATACTAAAATATTTCAAAACAACTTTTAACATCCAAAAACACATCACTACATGCTCAAATATATGATGTTAAATTATACTATAATATTTAATATTATAATATGATTTAGGGTTAGGGTTTAGGGAATTCAAATCTCTAATAGTCAAAGGAAAGTCTCTTGAAGAAATTTTCTTTAGCTACCATAACTATGTTAAGATTCGGTCTCTCTTTAGATCTACTCCTAATGGCATCTTTATTAAATATTTAGGGTTGGTTTAGGGTTTAAGGTTTAGGGTTTAGGGTGGGTTTAGTTAGTTTGGTTTAGGTTTAGTTTTAGGGTTGGGGTTTAGGTTGTGGTTTAGGGTTAGGTAGGTTTGTGGGTTTATGGTTTTGTGGGTTTAGGGTTTAGGGTTTAGTTTAGGATTTAGGGTTGTGGTTTAGGGTTTAGGGTTTTAGTTTAAGGTTAACTATTTATTTTAGGGTTTATGGTTTTGGGGTGGTTTAGGTTTGGGGTTTAGGTTTTAGGGGTTTAAGTTTTAGTTTAGGGTTTAGATTTAAGGTTTTTTAAATAGAGAACAATTTAATATTCAACATTTTTCTTTCAATTTTATCAACCAAGTAGCATCCCAAGTATTCTAAGATACAAGCAATGATATAGATAAAATAAACAAAAGCAATAAATACCCTAGATAAGTAGAACTTTTTATAAAGACACACCCAATAAGCAATGATTGATTGTGGTTCTTCTATTGAAAGATCCACCATCATATCCTTGATCTCTCTCCCTCTACCACAACCACAGTTGTAATCTCCATCGCTCCACCTGCCACCATTACCACAACTACTTTGACCACCACCTCCAGATCCCCCACCACCAGTACGATAACGATCACCTCCGCCTTTGCCTCCACCACTAGATCAAGACTGAGCCTAGTTGATAGTGATGTTCATGTCATCAAGGTTATGCCCATTCTTGGGTTTTAAGTAGTTTTAGGGTTTAGGTTTAGTGTTAGTTTAGGGTTTATGGTTAGGTTTAGGGTTTGGGTTTAGGGTCAGGTTTTAAGGTTTAGTTTAGGGTTTATTTTTGGGTTTACAATTTAGGTTTAGTTTAGAGTTTTGGTTTGGGTTTAGGGTAGGTTTAGGGTTAGTATTTAGGTTGGGTTGTGGTTTAGGTTAGTGTTAGGGTTAGGATTTATTTTATCTATTTTTAATTTTATTCTTTATTTTAAATTAATTAAACTCAAAGGTCTTGGTTTATTTAGTTTATTTTTAATTTATTTGAGTTTACTTTATTTTTTATTATTATTTAGGCAAGTTTATTTATTTTAGTTTAAGTTTTTTTATTTTAGTTTATTTTTTGAGCTTAGGTTTATTTTTTAATTGAGTTCTATTTTTATTTTTATTGTTAGGTTTAGGTTTTATTTCTTATTTTTAGGTTTAGGTTTAGGCTTTTATTTATTTCTTTAAGTTTAGGTTTTAGGATTTTATTTTAGGTTTTTTTTAGGTTTTATTTTTTTAGTTTAGGTTTAGGTTTATTTTTAGTTTATTTTTAGTTTATTTAGTTTAGTCTTAGGTTTAAGTTTAGTTTATTTTAGGTCTAGGTTTGGGTTTTATTTATTTTATTTTAGTTTATTTAGTTTAAGTTTAGGTTTATTTTATATTTTTTATTTTATTTTAGGTTTATTTTTTTTAGTTTAAGGCTTAGGTTTTATTTTTTTTATTTATTTTAAGTTTTATTTTTTTTTAGGTTTTTTTATTTAGTTTTATTATATTTTTTATTTTAGGTTTAGTTTTATTTTATTTAGGTTTTATTTTAGTTTAGTTTAGGTTTTATTTATTTTATTTGAGTTTAGTTTTATTTTTATTTTATTTTCTTTAGGTTTAGTTTAGGTTTAGTTTAGGTTTTATTTTATTATCTATTTTATTTTATTTTAGTTTTTTTCTAGGTTGTATTTAGTTTAGGTTTAGGTTTTTAACATTTTAGTGTTTAAGGTTTAAGGTTACTTTTTTAGGTTGGCTTAGGTTTAGGTTTAGGGTTTATGGTTTAGTTTAGTGTGTGGTTTTTTTTTTTAATAGAGAACAAATTTAGATTCAAAATTTATTCTTTCAATTTCATCAACCAAGTACCATCCAAAATTTTCTAAGACATAAGAAACGACATAGATAAAAGCTGAGCATCTATAGGGTTATAGGTTTAGGGTTTAATTTTTTTTTTTAAATTAAGTAAACTGATAGGTTTAGATTTATTTAGTTTATTTTTTATTTTTTTAGTTTAGTATATTTATTTTAGGTTTATTTATTTTAGTTTAGGTTATTTTATTTTAGTTTATTTTTTTGGTATAGGTTTATTTTTTAGTTGAGTTTTACATTAATTTTATTTTGTTGGTTTATATTTTATTTTTTATTTTGTAGTTTAGATTTTTATTTTATTTTTTTAGGTTTAGGCTTTAGGTTTTTATTTTACATTTATTTTAGGTTTTATGTTTTAGTTTATAAGTTTATTTTAGTTTATTTTATTTATTTAGTTTAGGTTTAGGTTTAGGTTTTATTTTAGGTTTAGTTTTTTATTTATTTTAATTTAGTTTATTTTAGTGTTTAGGTTTATTTTATTTTGTTTATTTTATTTTATTTTTTTAGGTTTTCTTAGTTATTTTAGGTTTTATTTTTATTTTTTAATTTTTATTTTAATGTTTTTTTAGGTTTAGGTTTTTATTTAGCTTTTATTTTAATTTATTTTAGGTTTATTTTATAATTATTTTTGTTTAGTTTTATTTTTAATTAGTTTTTTATACTTAAGTTTATTTTATTTTTTAGTTTAGTTTAGGCTTTTATTTAATTTATTTTAGTTTATGTTTTTTTATTTTAGGTTTATGTTTAGGTTTTATTTTATTTTATCTTTATTTAGGTTAAGTTTATTTATTTATCTTATTATTAGGTTTTTATTTAGTTATTTAGGTTTTAGTTTTTATAGGGCTCAGTTGGTAGGGCCCAGGGTTTGGTTTTTAGTGGCCTAGGGTTGGGGTTTAGGTAGAGTTTAGGCTCAGGTTTAGGTTTAGGTGAGGGCATAAGAATATGGTAATTTGGCTTCAGGGTAGGGCTCAGTTAGTGTTAAAGGTTTAGAGGTGAGGTTAGGGCCTAGTTTAGGCCCAGTTTAGGTAGGGAGTAGGTTTGTGGTTAGTCATGTCAGCCTTGGGTTTCAGTCAGTTGTTTAGGGCACAAGTTTAGTTAATAGGTTCTAATTTAAGGTCAGTGGTTAGTTTTAAAGAGTTTAGTTTTTTGGTAGTTTAGGTTTAGGGTAGGATGCAGTTTAGGGTCATGGTTAGTTTATGGTTTTTTTTTAAAATTAAAACCCAGTAGTTTATTTATAGTTTATTTAGTTTTTTATTTATTTTAATTTATTTGATTTTTATTTTATTTTTATTTTTTTATTTAATTTATTTTGAATATTTTAGTTTAGGTTTTATTTTAGTTTATTTTAGGGTTTATATTTATGCTTATTTTTAGAATTTATTTTATTTATTTAGGTTTAGGTTTATTTTATTTAGGTTTAGGTTTATTTTATTTTACATTTTATTATTTTTTTAGTTTAGATTTAGGTTTATTTTATTTATTTTTATTTTATTTTTAGTTTAGTTTATTTTAGTTTTAGGGTTTGGTTGTATTTAATTTAGTTTAGTTTATTTTAGTTTAGGTTTAGGTTTATTTTATTTTATTTTATTTTTTTCTACATAGGTTTTTTTAGTTTAGCATTTTATTTTTATTTATTTTACATTTTATTTTATGTTTAGGTTTTATTTAGTTTTATTTTATTTTAGGTTTATTTTATTTTATTATTTAGTTTTATTTTATTTTAGTTTTATATCTTAGTTTATTTAACTTTTGGTTTTATTTTATGTTTATTTATTTTATTAATTTTATTTTTCTCTTATTTTCTTAGGTTTAGGTTTAAGTTTTAATTTATTTTTTATTTTATTTATTTATTTTTAGGTTAAAGTTTATTTATTTATTTATATTATTAAGTTTTATTTAGTTTAGGTTTTAGGTTTTTATTTAGGTTTAGGTTTGGGTTTAGTTTAAGTTTGGGGTTTGTTGTAGGTTTGGGTAGGGTTTTTTTAGGTTTAGGTTGGTTGTTTTAGGGTATAGGATTAAGTTTAGGGTTTAGGGTTTAATTTTAGGTATATGGTTCAGTTTTAGTTTAGGGTTTTTTTTATACAGAGAACAAATTCATATTCAACATTTCTTCTTTTAAATTTCATCAACCAAGTAACACACCAAGTTTTTTAAGACACAAGCGATGACATAAATAAAAAATCAGCATGCATAGAGCAAATTAAAAATCATAGATAACTAGAATCATCTCTACTATAATGACATAGTTCCATAAGTAGCAGATCAGATCGGTCATTCTTCAATTTCTCCAGTTCCCATCAAAACCATTTTGACTCTCTAGTAGCGTGATCCACCACCATGGCTGCAACCTCCATCACTCCTCCAACCTCTATAACCACCACTGCTCCATATCCACCAGCACCTCCAGATCACCCACCACCACTGCGATAACTAATGCCTCTGCCTTCACCTCCACCACCAGATCTTGATTGAGCCTGATTGACAGTGAGGTTCCTGCCATCAAGGTTCTGCCCATTCTTAGGGTTTAAGTTTATTGGGTTTATAATTTAGATTTATTTTTCCATTTATTAAGTTACTTTAGGTTGGTTTATTTAGTTTTAGGGTTAGGTTTTAGGTTTGTGGTTTAGGTTTATGATTTATGCTTTAGGGTTTAGAGTTTAGGGTTGTGGTTAGGGTTTATGGTTTTGGGGTTTGGGTTTAGGGTTTTGTGGTTTGGGTAAGTTTAGGGTTTAGGGTTTGTGGTTGTTTAGGCTGTGGTTAGTTTAGGTTTGGGGTTAGGGTTGTGGCTTGGTTTGGGAAAGTTTTTGGGTTTAGTTTTGGGTTTTGTGGGTCAGTTAGGTTAGGGTTCAGTTGGGTTAGTTTAGGTTTAGTCTGTGATTAGTTTAGGAGTTTATTGTGGCTCAGGTTTGGGGTAGTTTGTGGTATAGGGGTTTTGGGCCTAGGTGGGGCAGCAGGTTGTGGTAGAGGGCTTATGGTAGGATTTAGGATCAGGGTTGGTTGGGGTTTTAGTCAAAAATTTAGTGTTTAGGGTTTAGGGTTGAGGGTTTTTTTAACTTAAGTAAATCAATAGATTTAAGTTTATTTAGTTTATTTTTTTATGTATTTTAGTTTATTTTAGTTTTAATTTTTATTTTTATTTTGTTTAGTTTATTTATTTTAGGCTTATTTATTTAGTTTAGGTTTTTTATTTTAGTTTATTTTTTAGGTTTATGTTTATTTTTTACTTTAAATTTTTTTATTTTATTTTTGATGTTTAGGTTTTATTTTTTATTTTTAAATTAGATTTAGGTTTTTATTTTATTTTTCTAGGTTTATGTAGGTTTTTCTTTTTATTTTTTAGGTTTTATTTTTAGTTTAGGTTTAGGTTTATTTTTAATTTAATTTATTTTATTTAGTTTAGTTAGTTTAGTTTATTTTAGGTTTAGGTTTATGTCTTATTTATTTTAAGTTAGTTTATTTTAGTTTAGGTTTATTTATTTTATTTACTTTGGTTTAGGTTTTTATTTAGTTTAGGTTTAAGTTTTATTTTCTATTTATTTTGAGGTTTATTTTTAGGTTTAGGTTTATTTAGTTTTATTTTATTTTATTTATAAGTTTATTTTATTTTAATTTACATTTATTTTTTTTAATATTTAGGTTTCTTTAGGTTTATTTTATTTTTTTTACTTTAGTTTAGGTTTTCATTTCTTTTATTTTACTTTAGTTTTTATTTTTTATTTTATTTTATTTTTACTAAGTTTAAGTTTAGGTTTTTAGGTCTTAGTTTAGTTTAGGTTTTATTTTATTTTATTTATGTTTAGTTTAGTTACTTATTTTATTTTAGGTTTTATTTAGTTTAGTTTAGACTTTTAGAGTTTAGGATTTAGGGTTTGGGGTAGGGCCTGGGGTTTAGGGTTTAGGGTCAGGTAGGTTTTAGTGTAGGATTTAGGGTTTGGTTTAGGGTTTAGGGTTTTTTAGGCCTGGGTTGTAGGTTTAGGGTTCAAGGTTTGGGAGGGTTTTTTTTTTTTAATTTTTTAATTTTAAAATTTTTAAAAAGCAAAGGCAGTTTATGTTTTGTTTATTTTTATTTATTTTAGTTTATTTTCTTTCTTATTTTATTATTATTTAGTTTAGTTTATTTATTTTAGTTTTATTCATTTTAGTTTAGGTTTTTTATTTTAGTTTATTTTAAAGGTTTAGGTTTAGGTTTTAGTTTAGTTTTATTTTTATTTTAGTTTATAAGTTTAGGTTTTTTTACTTTTTAGATTTAGGCTTGTAGGTTTAGGGTGTATGGTTTAAAAATTAGGGTTTAGTGTTAGTTTTAGGGATTAGGGTTTAAGATTTAAAGTTTAGGGTTTAGGAGGGTTTTTTTTTTGAAATCAAGTAAACTGGTAGGTTTAGGTTTATTTAATTTTTTTAATTTATTTTTGGTTTATTTTAGTTTATTTTATTTTTTTATTTAGGTTTATTATTTATTTTTATTTTTTTTAGTTTATTTAGTTTAGTTTAGGTTTTTTATTTAACTTTATTTTTTAGGTTTAGGTTTATGTTTATGTTTTTTTTTTAGTTTAGTTTTATATTTTTATTTTTTATGTTTAGGGTTTTATTTTATTTTTTTAAGTTTAGCTTTTATGTGTTTCTTTTAGGATTATTTTTAGATTTTATTTTTCAGTTTGGGTTTAGGATTATTTTTAGTTTATTTTATTTTATTTAGTTTAGGGTTTAGGTTTAGTTTATTTTAGGTTTAGATTTAGGTTTTATTTATTTTAGTTTCAGTTTAGGTTTATTTTATTTTGTTTATTTTAGGTTTAGGTGTTTTTTTAAATTTAATGCTTAGGTTTTATTTTTTATTTATTTTTTAGGTTTTATTTTTAGGTTTAGACCTTTATTTAGTTTAATAAATTTTTTATTTTAGGTTTTTCTTATTTAGGTTTTTTATTTAATTTTTATTTTATTTAGGTTTTTTATTTTTAGATTTAATTTATTTTTTAATTTAGTTTATGTTTTTATTTATATTATATTATTTTAGTTTAGTTTTTATTTTTATTTTATTTTATTTTTAGGCTTAGGTTTAGGTTTAGGTTTTAGTTTAGGTTATTATTTTATTTTATCTTTTAATTTTATTTAGATTTAGGTTTTTTTATTTATATTATTTTTATTTTATTTAGTTTAGGAATAGGTTATTTTTTTGGTTTAGGGTTTTTAGGGTTTATGGTTTAGATTAAAGTTTTTAGGGTTTAAGATTGTGGTTTATTTATGGTTGGTTTTTTATTTTATTTATTTATTTTATTTTTAGGTTTAGGGTTTAGGTCAGTTTAGTTTTAGGTTTAAGGTTCATGTTTTAGTTTAGGGTCTAAGGTTTTAGGTTCTTTTTCGTAATAGAGCACTAATTCATATGCAACATTTCTTCTTTTCAATTTCATAAACCAAGTAACACACCAAGGATTGTAAGACACAAATGACGATAAAGTTAAAAAAATGAGCACGCATAGAGCAAATCAAAAAGCCTAGATAACTAGAATGGCCTCTACTATAAAGCCACAATTCAATAAGCAGCAGATCGGATTGGTCATTCTTCAATTTCTGCCCAGACCACCCCGCCTCTAGTGGGATCCACCATCATATCTCTCTCCTTTGTTAGCACTTCAGTAACCTCCATCGCTCTTCTTGTCATAACCACCACACCTATTATCCACCACCTCCGTGTCCCACCACCACCGGATAATGCCACCTCCTCCTTTTCCTCCACTAGATCTATATTGAGCCGGTTGTTTGATATGTGTCGCCCCATTCTTAGGGTTTAAGTTTAATAAGTTTTCAAGTTTAGGTTTTTTTTTATTTATTTAGTTACTAGTTTAGGTTTAGGTTTGGTTTAAAGTGTTGGGGTTTTAGGGTTTAGGGTTTAGAGTTTGGGATTTAGGATTTAGGGTTTTAGGGTTTATGTTTTTTAAGGTTAAGGGTTTAGGGTTTAGGGTTTAGGGTTTGTTTTTCTTAGGGTTTAGGGTTTAGGTTTAGGTTAAGGTGTAGTTTAGGGTTTCTGGCTAGGATTTTTTATTTTTTTATTTTTATATTTTAAGGTTTAGGGTTTAGGGTTTATGTTTGAGGTTTAGTTTGTTTTAGTTTAGTGGTTTTGGTTTTATTTTTGACAGAGAATAAATTTAGATTCAACCTTTCTTCTTTTTAATTTCATTAACCAAGTAAAACATCAAGAATTCTAAGGCCCAAGCAAAGACATAGATAAAAGATGAGCATGCATAGAGCAAATCAAAAACCCTACATAACTATAACCATCTCTTCTATAAGGACACAGTTCCACAAGCAGCATATCATATTGATTGTTCTTCCATTTACTTCAGTTCCCATCAGAACCTCCCCTGCCTCTCGAGTAGTAGGATCCACCATCATATCCCCGATCTCTCCCTCTGCCACCATCATGACTGTAACCTCTTTCATTCTTCCTACCTCTATAACCACCAATGCTCTGACCACCACCTCCATATCCACCAACACCTTTAGATCCCCCACCACAACTACGATAATCGCTGCCTCTGCCTTCGCCTCCTCTGCCAAATTTAGATTAAGCCTGGTTGATGGTGATGTTCCTTCCATCAAGTTTTGCCAATTCTTAGAGTTTAGGTTTATGTTTAAGTTTAGTAGGTTTTAGGGTTTAGGTTTATTTTTTTAATTTATTTAGTTACAGGTTTGGGGTTTATTTAGGGTTTGGGGTTGGGGTTTAGGGTTTTTATAATTTTAAGGTTTGGGGGTTGGAGCCAAGGGTTTAGGATTTAGAGTGGGGGTTTTAGGGTTTAGATTTAGGGTTTGTTTGCAGCTTAGTTGAGTTTAGGGTTTAGGGTTTAGGATTAGTTGGTTTAAAGTTTAGGGTTAGGGTTTTTTTTAATTTTTTAGTTTTTATTTTAGGGTTTAGGGTTAGTTTAGGTTTAGGTTTAGGATAGATTTAGTGTTTTAAATTAAGTAAACTTAGGTTTATTTAGTTTTATTTATTTATTTACATTTTTTTATTTAGGTTTATTTTATTTAGCTTAGTTTATTTATATTAGGTTTATTTCTATTTTAGGTTTTATTTAGTTTATTTTTTTTTAGGTTTAAGATTAGCTTTAGGTCAGGTTTATTTTAGATGAGTTTTATTTTATTTTATTTATTTTATTTTATAGTTTAGTTAGTGTAGGGTTTAGGGTTTTAGGGTTTTAGTTTAGGGTTTGGGTTAGGTAGGTCAGGGCCAGGTGAGTGCCTGGTTTAAGGTTTAGGGTTTAGGGTTTAGTTTAGGAGTTTGGGTTTAGGGTTTAGAGTTTAGGGTTTTAGGTGGGGTTTAAGTTTTAGGTTTTAGGGTTTTAGGTCAGGGTTTAGGTGGTTGGGTTAGTGGGTTTATGTTATTATTAACATTTATTATTATTATTATTATTATTAAGGTTTAGGGTTTAGGGTTTATGATTTAGGTTTTAGGTTTAGGGTTGCTTTAGTTTATTTTAAATTCAAATAGGTTTAGGATTTTTTAGTTCATTTGGTTTATTTTTTTTATATGTTTTTAGGTTTATTTATTTTAGTTTAGTTTTCTTATTTTAGTATATTTTTAGGTTTACAATTAGGTTTATGTTTATTTTTTAGTTTAGTTTTATTTTTATTTTATTTTTTAGGTTGTGGTTTTATTTTTATTATTTTTAGGTTTAAGTTTCGGTTTTTATTTTACTTTTTTAGGTTTAGGTTTATTTTTAAGTTTTATTTTCTAGTTTAGCTTTAGGTTTATTTTTAAGTTTTATTTTCTAGTTTAGGTTTAGGTTGATTTTTAGTTTATTTTATTTTACTTTGTTTATAGTTTAGGTTTACTTTATTTTAGGTTTAGGTTTAGGTTTTATTTATTTTAGTTTTGTTTATTTTAGTTTAGGTTTAGGTATATTTTATTTTATTTATTTTAAATTTTGGCTTTTTTAGTTTAATGTTTAGGTTTTATTTTTTATTTATTTTTAGGTTTTATTTTATTTTTTTTAGTTTTATTTTATTTATAATTTTGGTTTAGTTTTTATTTTATTTAGGTTTTTTTTAGGTTTATTTTATATTTTTAATTTAGTTTATGTTTTTATTTTAGTTTAGCTTTTCTTTTTCATTTTATTTATAGGTTTAGGTTTAGGTTTATGTTTTAGTTTAGTTATTTTATTTTATTTAGGTCTAGGTTTATTTATTTATTTTTATGTTTTATTTAATTTAGCATTAGGTTTTTAGGTTTTCAAGGTTTAAGGTTTAGGGTTTAGAGTTTAGGGTTTAGGGTTGTAGGTTTTAGGGTTTAATGTTTTGGATTTTGGGTTTAGGGCTAGGTTTTTTATATTTTTATATTTTTATATTTTTTATATTTTTTTTATTTTTCTATTTTAATTGTTTAGGGTTTAGGGTTTATGGTTTTGGGTTTAGGTTTAAGGTTCATGTTTTAGGTTAGGGTTTATGGATTTTGTTTTTTTTTTTAACAGAGAATAAATTAAGATTCTACATTTCTTCTTTTTAATTTCATCAACCAAGTAACACACCAAGTTTTCTAAGACACAAGCGACGATATAGATAAAAAATGAGAACGCATATAACAAATCAAAATCCCTAGATAACTAGAACTTTCTGTACTATAAGGACACAGTTTCATAAACACTAGATCAGATCGACCATTCTTCTATTCCTCCAATTCTTATTAGAACCACCCCATCCTCTTGAGTAGTGGGATCCGCCATCATAACCTTGATCGCTCTCTCCACCACCACTACGGCTGTGTAACCTCAGTCACTCCTCCGACCTCCATAACCACCAATGCTCCGACCACTACCTTTGTATCCAGCAGCACCGCCCACCACCATAGGGATAACCAGCCCCTTCGCAATATTTCTAGACTAGTGGTGATAGTGATGCCATCAAGGTTCTACCCATTCCTAAGGTTTAGGTTTAGGTTTACATTTATTAAGTTTTAGGGTTTAGTTTTTCTTTTTATTTTATTTAGTTACTTTTGCTTTAGGTTTAGGGTTTGGAGTTTAGGGTTTAGTTTTTAAGGTTAGAGTTTAGAGTTTAGTGTTTAGGGTTTAGGGTTTAGGGTTTCTATTTTTAGGGTTTAGGGTTTAAGCTTTAGGCTTTAGGGTTTAGGGTTTTGGGTTAGTTTAGATTTTACGGTTTAGGATTTTAGGGTTTTGGGTTTAGGGTTTAGGGTTTAGGGTCAGGGTTAGGGTTTAGGGTTTATGGTTTAGGGTTTAGGGTTTAGGGTTTACAGTTGTAGGTTTAGTGTTGTAGGTTTAGGGTTTTGATTTAGGTTTTTTTTAGGGTTAGTTTTAGTGTTTAGGTTTAGGGTTTAGGTTTAGAATTTAGGTGTAGGGTTTATGGTTTAGGGTTTAGGTATTTTTTTAAAATTAAGTAAACTATGTTTAGTTTATTTAGTTTATTTAGTTTATTTTTATTTATTTTGTTTTTATTTTTTTTTAGGTTTATGTTTTATTTTATTAGTTTAGTTTATTAATTTTTTAGGTTTATTTATTTCAGTTTAGGTTTTCCATTTCAGTTTATTTTTTAGGTTTAGGTTTAGGTTTGTGTTTATTTTTTACTTTAGTTTTAGTTTTATATTTTTTAGGTTTAGGTTTTATTTTTTATTTTTAGGTTTATGTTTAGGTTTTTATTTTATCTTTTTAGGTTTAGGTTTTAGGTTTTTATTTTAAATTTATTTTTAGGTTTCATTTTTTCTTCTAGGTTTAGGTTTATTTTTAGTTTATTTTATTCTATTTAGTTTAGGGTTTAGATTTAGTTTATTTTGGGTTTAGGTTTAGGTTTATTTATTTTAGTTTAGTTTATTTTAGTTAAGTTTTAGGTTTATTATTTTTTTTATTTTAGGTTTAGCTTTTTTTTTAGTTTAGGGTTTAGGTTTTATTTTTATTTATTTTTAGGTTTATTTTAGGTTTAGGTTTTAGTTTATTTTTTATTTTCATTTGGGTTTTATTTCTTTAGGTTTTATTTGTAGGTTTATTTAATTTTTTAGTTTAGTTTAGGTTTTTATTTATTTTTATTTTATTTAGTTTTTACTTTTAATTTAATTTTATTTTTTGGTATAGGTTTATGTTTAGGTTTTGGTTTATGTTTAGGCTTTAGTTTAAGTTTCTATTTTATTTTATTTTATTTAGGTTTAAGTTTTTTATTTATTTCATTTTTTCATTTTATTTAGTTTAGGTTTAGGTTTTTAGGTTTTTAGTGTTTAGGGTTTAGAGTTGTAGGTTTTAGGGTTTAAGGTTTAGGGTTTAGGGTTTAGGGTTGTAGGTTTTAAAGTTTAGGGTTTAAGGTTTAGGGTTTAGGGTTTACGGTTTAGAGTTTTTAGGTTTAGGGTTTAGGGTTTTAGGGTTTAGGCTTTAGGTTTAAAGTTAGGGTTATTTCTATTTTATTTTATTTTTTTATATAGGGTTTTTTAGTTTTTAGGATTTAAGGTTTAGGATTAAGGGTTGTAGCTTTAGGGTTTAGGGTTTAGGGTTAGTTTTTGGGCTTAGAGTTTAGGTTTTACGATTTGGATTCAGTGTTTAGGGTTTAAGCTTTAGGGTTTAGGGTTTTTAAGGTTAGTGTTTATGGTTTAGGGTTAGTTCAGAGTTTATGGTTTAAGATTTTAGGGTTTAGGGTTTGGAGTTTAGGATTTAGTGTTTATGGTTTTTTATTTTATTTTTTAAATTAAGTAAACCGGTATGTTTAGGTTTATTTAGCAAATTTAGTTTATTAATTATTTATTTTAGTTTAGTTTATTTTTATTTTTACTTATGTTTAATTTTTTAGTTTAGCTTTAAAAATAAAGGATACAAAGTTTAGGTTATAATTTTAAGGTTTAAGGTTTAGGGTTTTGGATTTAGGGTTTAAGTTTTTTGAAAAAAAAAAATTAAGTAAACTGATAGGTTTAGGTTTATTTAGTATATTTAGTTTATTTTTTATTTATTTTAGTTTACTTAATTTTAAATTTTTATTTAGTTTTATTTTTTATTTTTATTTAGTTTAGTTTATTTATTTTAGGTATATTTATTTTAGTTTAGATTTTTATTTTAGTTTATTTTTTAGGTTTAGGTTTAGGTTTTTTTTTAGATTTAGGTTTAGGTTTTGATTTTATTTTTTAGGTTTAGGTTTAGGTTTTATTTAAGGTTTATTTTAGGTTTTATTTTTTAGTTTAGGTTTAGGTTTATATTTAGTTTATTTATTTTATTAAGTTTAGGTTTAGGTTTAGTTTATTATAGGTTTATGTTTAGGTTTTATTTATTTTTAGGTTTAGGTTTATTTTTATTATAGGTTTAGGTTTTTTTAGTTTAGGGTTTAGGTTTTTTTATTTATTTTTAGGTTTATTTTTTAGGTTTAGGTTTTTATTTAGTTTTTTTATTTAATTTAGGTTTATTTCATTTTATTTTACGTTTAGTTTTATTTTATTTAGGTTTTTATTCTTAGGTTTATTATATTTTAGTTTAGTTTAGGTTTTTATTTATTTTATTTAAGTTTTTTTAAATTTTTTATTTTATTTTATTTTTTAGGTTTAGTTTAGGTTTTTATTTTATTTTATTGAGGATTAGGTTTTTTTTATTTAGTTTACTTTTAGGTTTTATTTGATTTAGGTTTAGGTTTTTAGGTTTTTAGGTTTTTAGGGTTTAGGGTTTAGGGTTTAGGGTTTAGGGTTTAGGATTTTAAGGTTTAGGGTTTAGTGTTAGGGTTTAGCATTTAGTGTTTAGGGGTTAGTGTTTAGGTTATTAGCTTTAGGTTTTGTTTTGGTTAGGGTTAGACTAGTTTAGGGTTAGTTTAGGGTTTATAGTTTAGGGTTTAGGTTTAGAGTTTAAGTTTAGGTTTAGGGTTTAGGGTTTAGGGTTTTAGGGTTTTAGGTTTAGTTTAGGTTAGTTTAGGTTTAGGGTTTAGGGTTTGGATTTAGGGTTTAGGTTTAGAGTTTTTTTTTGGAAATTAGGAAAATTTATTATAAAAATGTACAAATTACGTAGAGGTAAATCTCTAAGCTAATGCTCAAGAGCTCAATAAGTCTAAAGAGATAAACCCTATATAATAATTAGGGAAAGAAGCAAAAAAAACAAAAATGACTAAGTAATAGCGAAAATCTATGTATCGACGACCAACTTCATGTGGTCCTTCGATGCGACAAGATCCACTTGCAAGAGTGTCTAACTTGTAAAACAAATCTTCAACATACTTTTGAAAGGTTGAGTACAATTAATCAAGCATAAGAGTAAAAAGATAAAAGGTAAAGTAAAGAAAAGGCTCATTACAATCATCTCAAGGAGCAACACTATATGTAAGCATCAAACTTTAGGAGAAGGGTTACAATTACATATAGCTATGAGAAGAAAAGAGTGAGAAACATCAAGGCCATCATTGCCGACATACCTCATGTAGCACATTATCAAAGATGGTCCTCCGACAACTGCAAAACCCTCAAATAGCAAAGATAACTAACCAAACCAGAACAACCAAGCTTAATAAGATAGATAAAACAACCCATGAGGATAGTAGCAAAACAAAGGAGCACCACCAAAGCCACCACCAAAAGGAATAACAAAATCAAGAGGAGCAAACATCATGATATGGGTAACACTAAACAGAGACAAAGCAAAAGGAAAACCATAAGTGCTAAGATCCTCCCTCAACAAAAGAAAAGGAGCCAATAACAAAAAAAACCTAACGACAAAGGGGTGTGAAGGCTTACCCAAATAGAAAAGGGGTGTTCTTGCGGAGAAAAGAGGTCAGAAACTAGCAAAAAAACAAAAAATAACCTTCGAGCAGTCACCAAAGGAGAAAGAAAAACCTGCCAAAGCAACCACTCCTCCAACCAGTCTAGCCAGCCAAAACAAACAACCCAACAAGCCATCCAACAAATCCTCCTAGCAAACCACCTCAACAGTAAAAGATCCAAGTCATCCAACCCAAAAGCATTAGAATAAAGACCAACAATAATCATCAAGCCAAAACCATCTAAGACAGCCCGGGAGAGGGTAAAGACAGATAGCAACCACCAAACCCAATCAAGAAAAAAGAAATCCAATCCATAATGGTAGGAAAGCAAGCAAGAGACAAAATGATACAAAGCCTAGTAAGACAAAATAAGCTAACAAACAAAAATAGTAGCAATAAACCAAACCACCACCAAAAAATAACAACCACAGTGTTGTCAATTAGCCATTTGAAAATACCCAAACCCAAAACCCGCGATGGTATAGGAGGTCCAACCCATAACCAAAGAATAAAAATAGAAATAATGAATCCTATCACTAAGCCCCAGTCAACAAAACTTGCCAACCACCTCCACCATTCCTAAATCAAGCCATAGATAAACCACCAAAAATAGCAAACCAACCAACCCAACTAGCCAACCCAGCTAGCCAACAAAGCCACACTGTCAGCCACCATTGTAGTAGATTTAATAGGTTTGGAAGTATGCTAGAAAATAGGAAAAACCCATATAGAAAGAAAAGCTAATAGCGCTGACCAGAGGAGGAAATAAGAAAGCCAAGGAAAATTTTGGTAAAAGCCCAGGGCAATCAAAACCAAGCTGAAAAACCAAAAAACCTAGGCTACACTTACAAAACCACCGGGAGCAACAATAAGGCCAAAATAAAAGCGGGGAAAAACATAGACCCAAAGAGGAAAATTAGTAGATCACCACAACCAAAGATGGTTTAAAGGGGAAAAACAAAAATAAGGGATCATAAAACCAATAATAAAACCAAGCTAAGGAATTATAATATGAGATAAGGCAATCGGTGTTATCCAAATTAACCAAACCTCTTAATAATTTAGGCAATGTTTAGTTGTCAAATAAAGTGAAATTAGTTAAGTTGGCACCAAAATTAGCTAAATAATCAGCCATTACCTTCATGAAGGATGTGGGAAATTTTAAAACAAACATGAAAGCAATTTTAGTATGATTAAGAAGATAAAATAATTCAGCATTCCCATTTTATTGGAATTAAGGATGTCAAGCAAGAGAGCATCAACTTCAATCAAATGTTGAACCTTTATTCAAACAAATTTCAATTGCTTTATTAACCATAAGCTCGACAAAGAGAACAAAATAGGCTTTGAGAGGATAAGCAAAAGCACAAATGAGGTACCTTTAGAATCCCTAAGGATACCACCAACCATATTTATTGAAAGCAATAGAACCATCGTATTAACTTTAATCACATTGTCTTTAGGTTTGATCCAATGGATAATCCTAGCACCTTTATGAGAGTCTAGATCGGGGCAAAATGATACCCAATTTTTTAGCCACAAATTTGTAACCTCTAAAATGAATGTTAATAAGATTGGCATTAAAATGAGCATGAATTTTTATGTAGTTCTAGCCAAGATCCTTTTATGGTTCATAGGAATACCATGATATTTAGCATCATTTCTATCCATCGGATGAACCAAATAATAGTAATAGCATTTAAAACTTTTATATGACCTTTCATAGTGTTTTTGAAATAGGCTTCCAGAAGTTGATATAAAGAAAGAGAACCATGAAAATATTTGGTATTATATAAGTCATCATACCAAAACCATAATTTAGAAGCAACATCTCCATTGACAAAAATATGATTTACATTTTCAATATGAAAGCAACAATAGCACTTTGAAGGTAAACAAAACCCTTTAGTCAGCAAGAGTCCACAAGAATATAGTTATTCAAAATCCTCCAAGCTAAAACCAAATTGGAAATGGGAATGATAATGTTCCAAAGTTTAATAAAAACATTAAAAGGGTGATGTTTATCTCTAATAAAGTTCCAAATCTCTTTAAGAACAAAATCACCATTATGAGAAAGTATAAAAACAATTTGTTCAGGTTTATTAGAAGAAATGGGAATATTTCTAAAGTTGTCAATATAAGAAATAGGGATATAGTTCTCAAGTTTGTTTTCATTCCAATTTTTATTAAGCCAAAATAATTAACTTTGATAGCGATGGTAGAGTGGGTAGATAAATGGGTGTCAATAGAGTGATGCCCATCCAATTATCTTGCTAGAAAAAGAAAAAATTGGACTGGATACCCCACGATATGATTCAGCAACCCATTTAATGGAACAAAGCCTTTTCCAAATTGGAGAGTCACCAACTTTATAAGCATAGTTAAGAGGGTGTTTACTTTGGCAATATTTTTCATCATAAAATTAGCCCAAAGGCTATCATTCTTTAAATTTCCACTAGAGTTTATGAGAAAATGCAGTGATAGCTTCACGAATAGGTTTGCAACCAAGAGCACCTTCATCCAAAGGACCACAACATTTATTCCAAGATGTCCAATGCATTCTTTTGGTAGAATTATTAGAGCCCCAAAAATTTGTTAAGCAAATGATCAATTCTGATAAGTGTAGCATTAAGAATAATAGTTTGAATCAAATTAAGAGGCATAGAGTTGAGAGTGTTTTTTAAGGATAGTGAGCCTACCACCAAAGGATAGTAAATGGAATTCCCAAATTGATATTTTATTTGAAATTTTTTGAATTAACTTTTCAAAGACAGGGGAACATTTTGGGCCTTTAAAGAGCGGACCACCCAACTACTTAGAGGTAATTGTTGATGTTTAAAATTAGTGATATGAAGGATTTGATTAAGTTTAGTATTGGAGATGCTAGAGGAAGTGATAAAATAGCTTTTTTATCATTTATCAAAGACCACTTTTTTGTACCAAATTTATTTAAAAATTCTTAAGATGCTTGATGTGATGAATAGAAGCATTGCAAAAAATAATAAAATGATTAACAAAACTTAGATGGAAAATAGGGAGACCACCAAGAGTTTTGTAGTACATACTAGAATTATTTAAGAATAAATCATTGATGCTCCTAGATAAGTACTCAACAATAATAAATAAAGCTAGAGATAAGGGATCCCCTTGTCTTAAGCCATGGGAAGAGGGAAAGAAACCCAGGGCTTCCCCATTAAGCAAAATCGAAAACTAGGCATTATTGATATAATTTTTGATAAGAAAAATAATTTTTTAGAAAACCCAAATAAATTCAAAATCTAGAAAAGGAAGTCCCAAGAGATGTTATCAAAGGCTTTGGTAATATCTAATTTAAAAAATGTTGCCCCTCTAGTCTTGGCATCAAGATCATGAATTCTTTCAAGTAAAATATTATCAAAATAGATTTACCTCTAACAAAGTTGGGTTGAGATATAATTTTATTAAGTAAAGGACTAAGCTTGTTGGTAAGGATTTTAGAAATCAGATTATTGAAGAAGGTGCAAAGACTAATAGGTCTAAAATCACCCCAATAATCCGGTTATCTTTTTTTGGTATGAGAATAATAAAAATAATATAAAATATGGAAAAGGATTACCATTAAAAAATCAATCACGACCTCAATCAAATCATTTTTAATGATAAACCAACATTTTGAAAAATTGAGTAGTGAAACCCTCAGGACTAGCGGATCAATGTTCATACTAGCTTTTAAAATTCATCTTCATTAAATGATAGCAGTAATTAATAATCATCTTTATCCATAATCCAATCTTTGTAGTCATTTTTAATTTTTTGAATATTATTCGAAGCTCTCTTTTTCTTAACCAAAGCATGGAAATACCTAGTATTCCTGTCACCATCCATAATATCTTTACTACCAACTTTTTGGTTGCAGTAAGTCTCTTCCATATTTTAAAAATTGACAAGTTTATCTTTCACTTCAGTCAATTCTATAAGCTTAGAAGGATTAGACATAACAAAGACTTCAAGATCATAAACCAAATTTTCTATGTCTTTAATATTAGTAAAAAGGTTTTTGAAACAATGCTTGTTCCACCAAATTTTTTTAAGTCTTTTATGTTTAAACCAAAGTCTATTCATCCCCATAATCGAATTATCATGATGTAAAGGGGCTTTCAAATTCTTAGCTACAACATTAAGGAAATTAATATGCTGAATCCACATGTTTTAAAATCTAAAAGGAGAAAAGTTTTTTTAATTTATTAGAATTATGTTTAACAGAAACCAAAAGAGGTACATGATTAGACAAGGTTCTACTTAAATGATTAACATAAGTAATAGGCCATTGAGTAATCCAATGAGTATTAAAAAGAATCTTGTCCAACCTTTGCAAAATTCTAAAGTTTTCCCAAGTGTAATTAGAACCCTTAAAGCCAATATCAACTAAATTACAATCAAGGATCATATTGGAAAATTCTTCCATAGCATAAATATTAGGAGAGCAACCACCACTCCATTTGAAAATAAAATAGTGTTGAAATCACCATCCACAAACTAAGGTTTGTTGACCAGGTAGCAAAATTTCTCAAATTATCCCAAAGGAGGTTTGACGGATCTATAACAAAAAGCATAAACAAAAGAGCTCAAAACACAATAGTCACCATAAGAGATTTGAGCATTAACAACTTGTTCAAAATCATCAATAATAAAACCTCAATGAAATTATTCCAAAAACACATCTTATTACTAACATTGGTAAAATTTGTTGTAGCCGATCATTCTAGCAACAACATTAATTTTATTAGCATGAATAATAGGTTCCAAAATAGTGAGTAAAGAAATATTATGAATGCGACAAAGATTTCTAATATGATTCTGAATATAGAGGGTACCAATCCCTCTAACGTTCCTAATAAAAAAATTGAACATAATGAGGTAAAAATGTGGAAAGAAAAGGATAATTAAGAGAAGAGTGAGAGGCTATAGTAGATCTAGTGTTTTTAGATAGTTTGTGAGGCTAATTTTGAACACTTTTTTCTCTTTGGCATGATAAGTTTGAAAACCATTTCCTTTTCCCTTAGAGTCATCATCTGAGTAAGATTTAGTAACATTGGTCACCAATTTAAGAGACTTCTCCAAATGTTTATAGAGTTCACCCTCTTCCAAATCCAAATTAAGTTGAAAGTAGGATTAACATGAATATCAAGATTAGAAATGAGAGACAATGATGATTTAGAACCATTAAAAGCATGCAGTTAAATCGGATCAAGAAATATTTTTGCACGTTGACATCATTTAAATCTCATTGAAAACTTAATATTCATCGATCAAAGTTGGCATAGAAAGGATAGAATCAAAGGAAATAGAATCATCATCAATAACCTTGAAAATTTGTTATTCTTCGCATTAGAAATTTTTAAATTTAAAGAAGAGGTAAGAGGTAAATCATCTTTCCCATTGAAAAAAGAAGCCATAATAGTAGGATCCAAAACTTGGTTCAATAGAAATGACCATGATATTCAAGGAATCAACCTCAATAGTAGCCTTCATACCATTCTTAGGATCTGAGGCTAATTTTTGAACATATGTAGCGATCGGCTTATGACTAGGAACAAGATTTTATTTGGGAGGATTTCTCTTTTTTAAATGTGGATGGAGAATAAAACAATCAGAATTTTTATGGCCATGAATTTTATAGTTAGAATAAAAAACCTGAAGATTCTCCAATTCAACCTTTTATGAATACCCATATTTTTTAGAGCCAATCCAAACTTCCTTAGGGTATTTTTTTAGTTATGTCTAATTCCACTAGGATTGAAGGAGAAGATAAGATCTCCTTGGTCGAGTTGCAAAGGGACCAAAAGAGCCCCAACTGTAAAAAAGCACATGATGTAACAAAATGAATGGGCATATTAGGAAGAGATAACCCCACAAGGACAATAAGAGATTCCTCCTTAATGTTAAAAGGGGTGACCACTTGATAAGTTTTGATTAAAGATAAAGAGTGATGCACAAAAATATGTGAATAATCTAGATCATTAAAAAGATGAATCAAAATATGTTAAGGGTCAATAAGACCAATCGAGAAGGCACCTGTATGCTTAAGATCATGAAAAAAGGTACAGATTTTATCCAAATTCAGATGACATAAAACAAATTTTCTAACAAGAGAGAATTCAAATGGTTTCACCATAATTCAACATCCACATCGAGAACATAATGACGGCAAACCATGAAAGAAGTCAAAATGAGATTAACCAACTCAACATGGTGAGAAGCCTTACTAGAGCACTTCCTTAAATGATTTAGTAGAATTTGTAGCATTTGGGCGATCCCAAAATGTCGATGTCAAAGCATCCAAAATTTGAGGTGGAGCCATATGAATCAAACTCACCATAGTCATGATTAAGGATGAAGCATCACCACATAATCAGATGCCATTCAAGCCTTTGAATTCATTTTAAGTGAAGCCAAAATTGCGAGATCCCAGGCAGGATGCCGCCAGAAGGATGCAAAATCACCAGAGAAGAGAGCGGAAGGGAGGAGTTTTAGGGTTAGGGTTAGGGTAGGGGTTAAGGTTAGGGTTAGTGTTAAGGTTTATAGTTGGAAGTTAGGGTTAGGGTTAAGGTTAGGGTTTAAGGTTTAGGTTTTAGTGTTTAGGCTTTAGGATTTAGAGTTTTTAAGGTTTAGGGTTTAGAGTTTAGGGTATAGGGTTTAGGTTTAGGGTTAGAGTTTAAGGTTAGTTTAGGTTTAAACTTTAGGTTTAAACTTTAGGGTTTAGATTTTTATAGTTTAGATTAGTTAAAGTTAGTTTAGAGCTTAGGTTTAGGGTTTAAGTTTAGTTTTAGGGTTTAAGGTTTTAATTTTAGGTTTAGGGTTTAGGGTTTTGGGGTTTAGGTTTAAGGTAGAGTTTAGTGTAGTGTTTAGGGTTTAAGGTTTTATAGTTTAAGGTTTATGGTTTAGGGTTTAGGGTTTTGAAGGTTTAGGGTTTAGGGTTTAAGATTTAGCTTTTAGGTTTAGGGTTCAAGTTTTAGTTTAGGGTTTAGGGTTTTTTGTTTTTTTTCATAAAGAATAAATTTAGATTTAACATTTATTTATTTTTGATTTCATCAACCAAGTAAAACAGCAAGTTTTCTAAGACATAAGTGGCAACATAAATAAAAAATGAGCATAGAGCAAATCAAAACCCAGATAACTAAAATTGTCTCTTGTAAAGACATAGTTCCATAAGCGTATTGGATGTTATTCTTGATTTCCTTGGTTCCCATCATAACCACCCTAGCCTCTCGAATAGTGAAATCCACCATAATATCCCCAATCTCTGTCTCCCCCATAACCATGATTGTAACCTCTATCGCTCCTCCCGCCTCCATAACCACCACTGCTCCAACCACCACCTCCATATCCACCATTAATATCTAGTCTGAGCTTGGTTAACAGTGATGTTCCTGCCCATGCTTAGGGTTTAGGTTTACGTTTTAGGCTTTAGGTTTATTTTTTAATTTATTTAGTTACTTTAGATTTAAGTTTAGGGTTTAGGCTTTAAGGTTTAGGGTTTATGGTTTTAGGGTTTTGCTTTTAGGGTTTAGGGTTTATGGTTTAGGGTTAAGGATTAGGGTTTAGGGTTTAGGGTTTAGGGTTGTAGGTTTAGGGTTGTAGGATTAGGGTTTACAGCTTTGGGTTTAGGGTTTAGGATTTAATGTTTAAGGTTTTTTAAAAAAAAATAAAATTTAGTAAACCTGTAGGTTTAGGTTTATCTAGTATATTTAATTCATTTTTTATTTATTTAAGTTTAGTTTATTTTTTTTATTTTTACTTAAGTTTATTTTTTATTTTTATTTAGTTTAGTTTATTTATTTTAGTTTATGTTTTTATTTAAGTTTATTTTTTAGGTTTAGCTTTAGGTTTAAGTTTATTTTTTAGTTGAGTTTTATTTTTATTTTATTTTATAGGTTTAGGTTTTATTTTTTTTTTTTTAGGTTTAGGTTTTAATTTTATTTTTTTAGGGTTAGGTTTTAGGTTTTTATTTTCTTTTTTTAGGTTTATTTTTAAGTTTAGGTTTAGGTTTATTTTTAGTTTATTTTATTTTATTTAGTTTAGGTTTAGGTTTATGTTTTATTTATTTTAGTTTAGTTTATTTTAGTTTAGGTTTAACTTTTTTATTTTGTTTATTTTTTATTTTAGGTTTAGGTTTTAGTTTAGGGTTAGTTTTAGTTTTATTTTTTTAGGTTTTTTTATTTTTTTATTTTTTTATTTTCTTTTTTATTTTATTTTATTTCATGTTTAGTTTTATTTTATTTAGGTTATTTATTCTTAGGTTTATTTATTTTTTCATTTAGTTTAGGTTTTATTTATTTTATTTTAGTTTATTTTTATTTTTTATTTTATTTTATTTTTATGCTTAGGTTTATGTTTTAGCTTATGTTTTTATTTTATTTTATTATTTTATTTTATTTATTTTATTTTTATGTTTTATTTAGTTTAGGTTTAGGTTTTTAGGTTTTTAGGGTTTAGGTTTTAGGGTTTAGGGTTTTATGGTTTAGGGTTTAGGGTTTATGGTTTTAGGGTTTAGGATTTAGGGTTAGGGTTTAGGGTTTAGGGTTTAGGGTTTAGGGTTTAGGGTTTTTTTAGGGTTTAGGGTTTAGGGTTTAGGGTTTTTCTTTTGGTAAAAAGGAGAATTTTTATTACCAAAAGTGAAGGATACAATGTCCTTAAAGGATAAATCTCAAGACTACTCTCAAAGAGCTACTGAGAAAGACATAAAGAAAAATCCTCTAACTAATACAAATGAAAACAAAAATCCAAAGGAAAACTAAAAAAAGAATAGCTACAACACAAAATTCTTGAGCAGGTTAGCATACCACCTGAAGAGACCCAAGAGCAAACAAAGGAAACCTGTAGGAAAAAACTAAAGCAGAGATAAGCACACCTAAAAAAGAATAAATAGACATAAAGAGAAATGAAATAAAAGCTAAAGAAAAGGCTCAAGAACAATCATAACTTTATAAGGGGCAACAAAAATTTGTGAGTAGCCAAACTCGAAGGAGGGTTGATCAAAAATGCCTCAACCAACAAAAAGAGTAAACATTCTAGCCATCATAACAACAAACCTCACTGAGCACACAATAACCAATAAGATCTAGAACCAACCACCAAAAGGAAGAATAGCATAGAGCCACCAATAGACAGCAACAACATAAAAAAATTAAGCCAACAAAGAAAAATTCAAGCTACATCCAACCACCCAAAGTAGTAGGAGAAAGAAACAAAGTCACCAACCAAGGAAATATCAAAACAGCAAGGGAAGAAGAGAAGCAACCAACAAACTCACTCAAGACTAAAGAAACCAAAAGACCAGTAACCACCAACCAAAATAAGTAACAACACAAAACCAAAAACCACAAAGGAAAGAGTAGACACCCAAAACCAAACCAAACACTAAAATGAAATGGAAGAAGAGAAGCACAACATCATCACATCAGAGAGGCACCCAAAACCAAGAAGCTCAGGAGACCAACCAAAAGGAAAAAACCAAACCAAAAGCCAAAAAAATAAACCACAGAGATACCATAAAAGTAAAGTAAGATGTCGACAATAGCCTGATAACCAAAATAGCTAAAGCTAGCATTCCAACCTATAAAATACAAGAATAAAATAAGAAAAAAAATTTCCCAAGAAAGAATTGGAGCCAACGGTAACCGAACAAACCAAAACCACCATAAGCTCCCAAATAGAAGCTCCAAGAAAACCACCAATAGAAAAGAAAGAAAAATAATCTAAGAAAATCTAACATAAGGAAAATCAGATTTATCTAAATTAGATAGCCCTCTTAATTTCTTAGAAATATTCACATTGGTAAACAAAGTAAAATCAGAGAGATTACAACCCAAACCAGCTAAGAAATTTGCACAAGCTTTACCTTCTCTTAAAATATGAGTAATTTTAAAAGAAAGTTTAGAGATAATAGCTTTAATATTTCTAATTTAATAAAAAAAAGCTCAGCATTACCCTTATGGTTAGAATTGATCATAGCAACAACCATCTCGACATCAGTTCAACCAAATATTATGAAAATTTCTATACAAACAAAGCTTAAGAGCATGATAAACAACCAACAATTCAGCAAAATAATAGAATTAGTAGAGAGAGGTGGAAAAAGCCAAGATAATATTCCCAAGATTTTTTCTAAAAATACCACCACAACTTCTTCTATGTGAGCCATCAGTATTAAATTTAATACAATAATTAAGAGGCTTAATCAAATGAATAATTTTATAATATGGAGACAAGTCACAATAAGAAAAACTGATGCCCAATTTAGAGGCAAGAAACTTGCAACCTCTAAAATTAGTACTACTAAGAAGAGCAGCCACATTATAGTCCTAGCAATATTCTTCATATAATTCATAGGCACATTATGATTCTTAACATCATTTGTGTCAAGCCAAATAAACAAATCAAAGTAATAGCCACCACAATTTTGATATGCCCCTTAATAGCATTAAGAAAATAAGAGTCAAGAAGCTGCATTAAAGTTAAATTACCATTAAAATAAGTTAATTTAAATAAATCCTCATACCAACTCTAAACTTTAGATGTAATGTCACCATTAACAAAAACATGACTAACATTCTCAATATGATAGCAACACATGCATTTAAAGGGTGGATAAAAACCTTTGTTTAAGAGTAAAGAATCAATAGCAATACAATCCCTTAAAATTCGCCACACAAGAATATAATAAAAAGTAGAAATAATATTATTCCTAATTTTATGGAAAATAGGAGAAGAGGATTTTGTTAACCCTAATATAGTGCCAAGTATAAATTAGTGTTTTCTCTAAAATAGAGAAAAGAAATGACACCACATAGAGTTTAAAAATATTTTATTTAGATGACCAAATACAACATTAAGGAATAAACATATTATCTCGAAAGATAAACATGCTCTCTTGTAATGGATTCGATCATTTCAATAAAAGACTCCTAAGGCTAATGGGTCTTTCGTGTACTAGAGTATTTTCCCCTAAACTACATAGAATGGTAGAACAAAGTTTATTTTATTTTAGGATCATGGTTTTCTATAAAGGCAAGTCTCAATAGTTAATTACATCTTAGGAAGATTCTCTTCCTAAGAATACTCTCGATTAAAGAAATAAAAGGTTATTCCTAAAGACTACAAAGGTAGCTTTCAAAGGATTGATTTTTGGAAATTCAATTGGGAGAGGTCCAAATTGGAGAGAGTCATTTTCAAGAGTCAAATGGGAAAGAGTAGGAAATGCCTATTGATATTGGGATACCAGTAGACATTTCAACTATCCTATGACTGGGCTTCAAATTTGGGATTTAATTTTAGATTTTTAGTTGTCATTTTCTTAGAAATCTAGGGCTTAGATTCTAGTAGTATAAGATTGTAGAAATGCCTAGGGTTGAAGAATTATTCCTAAAAAATATGCTTTAGAACCTAGTTTACAGGTGCTTCTAATACATGTCAGATGCTCGACCTAGTTCTTGGAAATCATTGGCCTTTCTCCTCACATGAGGGAACTAGCCTATTCCTGACTCTTCTGGACTTACAACCTACCTGGAGAAGGCTACCAACTAACACCACCTAAGCGTATTTTAAATTTATGAAGTCAATTCACATGAATGCAAGATGGCTGAGTTGTTGCATTTTTAAGAAAGAAATCTATGAAACTATACTCACTCCCTAATCCCTAAGATCATGTAGGGCATGAGGATGCATATAACTAATGCATATTTTCTAGGTTTTATGAATTTTGACTCAAGATTCATTTAGGTCATAGGAATGCAATTTATGCCTAATGTATGTAATTAGAAAAAGGTTATGGGTCAAATCAGAATAGAAGAAGGTCTTCTTCCATCATAGGCTCGCAAAGGTCAAGCCCAAGTTCTCTAGCAAAGATGGAAGCCCTTCCTTAATCAAGAGTGAAACAATATAATTTATGCATGATGTTAAAACATCCAGCTAAAGGGTTGCTACATATTTTATCTTACTTTAATGCCTAGGCTTTTATATGAAGATTATGAATTGCATTTATTTTTATGTTTCGATTGATTTAGTTGGGTAAAAAATCTAGTTTATCCTATGAGCCTACGTCTAGGCATACATCATAGCATAAACATAGCATGGAAAGAAACCTAGAAAAAGCATGTTGTTTCTATTGCACACCCAAAATAAATCAAGTCAAATTAAATTATCTAAGAAAAAGTTTGATGTGACCAGTTCTGCCCTTATACAACCCAGAAGAAAGAAAAATGGGCAGCTGAGTTCTGCCCTTATACAACCCAGCATAGAACTACAAGTTTAGATCTATAGGTCTTCTTTCAAGGAAAGTTTATTTCTTTAGGGTCATCCATCCAGCCCCACAGGGGACCACTACACCATCTCTTTTTTAGGTTAGCTCCTTTTAATCCTAGACCCCATAGATCCTAACCTAATTTTATGCTCAAATTTACATTTAAAATTTAAAAGAAATCCTACACCCCACAAAATAGACGTTAGGAAATACACAACACACAAAGCAGTTTATATTTCACAAACTTACAGGCTTAGCATTAGTTGCTTGCCAAACCCACTTATCTTATGGACTATGTTAAAGGATTTTTAGCACCTGCAAGCAAACAACAATTTTATGATTCATTTATTACAATGATCCCTTAGCACAACCCATTGCAAAAAAGTGTTAAATCTAGAAAGAACACCCTAACATCTAGTCTAACGAACAAACAAGCCTTGGCATCCAGTCTAAAGCAATACACCACACAGACATGTGAAGTACAACACATAAGATTAAAGAAAATTATGGAATGATCTAACCTACATCTAGAGTCTGTGACCTAAATAATCTAGTGTGTGTGAAAGGAGTTTGTGTGGTAAGGCTATGCTAGGCTCCTTTAAGTTCATGTTTCATTTTAACGTTTGATTTTGTTTAATTTCTACCTTTGGGAAGTTTCAATTCAAATAATTTAATGATACAAATTCATTTTTATTCCTATTATATTCTTTTAAGGTTGAATAGGATTTCAAGAATAAAGAATGGAATGATTCCATTTTTGGATGACGCTCTTTTCATTCAACATCCTAATTCATAATGAAGTTTCCAAAAGTCTAACTAAGATCCTTAAGTTCATTAATTAATCCTTTTAATGTTGTTTATGTTTGGATTGGTTTTATGTTTCTTTTCCTTTTGAATTTTAGATTTGATTTGAGTTATTTCCTTTGTTTGAATTGCTTTGTTTGATTTTATTTATTTGATTTGTTTCATTTTAAAATAAGCTATATGGGTTTCATTTGATTTGGTTCATGTTAATTTAATGAGTTTAGATTAAAGTTTGATTTCATTGAATTTAATTTAAGTTTATTAAATCATGGATTTGTAAGCTTAAAGTTTAAGTTCATTTATTATGAATTAGTACCTTAAGTTTGTTTATGGATTAGGCTTAACCTAAAGTACTTAGGTTATTTATTGATCTAATTTAATTGACCTAAGTTTTAGATTCATTCTTAAATTCATTAAAGATGAGTTTTTCATTAAATTTCAATGATTCAAAGTTTAAGGTTGAAGTTAATTAATAATTTTGTTAACCTAAGGTTTTACTTCATTAACTTAAGATTGAGTTTCATCACTTCAATTGACTTAGAATATTTAGAGAAGTTCCTTAATAATTTTTTGATATTTGATTGAAATTGATTTGAATTACCATTAATTTAATAGATTAATTAATTTCTTTAACCTAACATTTGATTAACATTGACCTAAGGATTTAAAAAATTACAACTTGTAATCCATAGATCAATTGGGATTGAAAATTTTCTAGCAGGTGGGGTTACATGCTAATTTCAAATTTTCAACGTTTCATTTTGATTAGATTTACAATTAGGGATGTAATTAAGGTTTTCATTATTTTATTAAAACCTAAATTATGCCTAATTCAATTAGATTCAGTTAAAACTTTTATCTTTTATAAATTCCTCACTAAAATATCTTTCCAATGAGGGTTTATTTATAATTTTTGGTTAACTGGTTGATTTACTATGATTTAATTAAATTCAGGTTATTTAATTGACTTATTTAATTCATTGAATTACCTAATTAGGTCAACTTAAGGGTTTTTTGGTTTAATTGTGTTTAAGTGATGTTTTAATGTTCACTAAAGTTCATTAGGGTGATTTAAGGTTGTTAGATTAAAATTCCCTAATTATTTCATTAAGGATTAATTAATTTGATTAATTTAATGGTTAAGCATGTTAAATTTCAATTTTCTTTGAATTCAGAGAATTAAATCCCCAACAATTCATCTAAGGTATGTTTTATGATTAATTTCATTTCCCCAAAGTTTCAAATTAATTGGATTATTAATTAGAGAGTAATTAGGGTTTAATATTTTTTAATTAATCTAAATTAACCAAAAAATACCCAATAAAAATTAGGGATTTTAATTTCTATGTTTTCCTCTCATCAAGATGAATCCATAGAGCTTTCATTTGTAGTTTTTTAATTTTATTTATTTTTCTATGAATTTTTTAAGATTCTATTAATTGTTTAATTATTTTAAGCCATTAAATAATGGTATTTAACAATTTTAAGTGAAGGGGCCTGTGCAGGATCCACATGTCGCGTGACGCATCCCAAAGCGTGGCACGCACGGGTTGGTCCATGTGGAGCCCACGTGGAGCCGACCACGTGGAGCTGTGTCAGCTTGTGCTATTATGCGGGATGATCTTGGACCATTTGATCAAAGATCGGACGGTCCAGATTGATCTCACAGTTTTTAAATGGAAAAAATCATCTGGTCCGCCTACATCTGGACCGTCCAATCCAAATACATGGATTGGACGACTGAGAGCTCATCTCCTTCATTTCCTATGGGAGTCAAGAATCATTCATAGTACTTTGCTAATTGTGAATGATCTAGAGCATGAAATCAAGTGATTCTAATTGCTACATGATCATTGAAGGATGTCCTATGATCATATATGGTTTGATCTTATTGAAGATCACTTTTTTTTTGAAAATGACTGCAGCCGAATTCCTTAAGGAAAAACTCAAGCTTGTTAATGGCATACCACAATTCGTTGGACGATTGGCTTTGGAATTATTCATAGAGCTTCGGAACCTCGAATCAAACTTGCTTGCTAAAGGAATTAGGTTAATTCCTGACCTATTGTTCCCTAGACCAACCTTTGGCTTAAAAATTTTGGCTTTGGTGGTTTGCAATGGTTAAGAACACTTGGGAGGGGGAAGAGCTTTCATTTCGCTTCAGTTTGGATGTATGAAGGTGAATGGAACTTCAGTTCTCCTTGGGGAAGAGTGTATCATTTTTATGTGGTAGAGCTTTAAAGCTCTTTTGGCTAATCCTTGGTCACTAGGGGGCATGAAGAGAGCTTGGAAGCTTGCTAGGATCCCCATCGCTGCCTTACAAGTGTCTAGGCTGAAAAGGTGGGAAGATAGGGAAGGGAAAATGGATTTTACCTTCCTTGGTAAATTTTTTTAATTCATTTTGGGTTTTGTCATTTAGTTCCTTAAGTGGCTTTGTTAAGGAGATTAATTAACACTTAATTCCCTTATTAACAAGGCTTAAAAGGATTAGTTTCCATCCCATATGCATTGGTTGAAAATGATTTGAATTTTCCTTGGGTTTGAGTTTAATGTAACCTATTTAGGTTATTTTGATTTAAGGAAATTAACGTGCCTAATCTAGGCCTCAATGGACTCAATTTTCTTTTTTATTGTGATCAAACATGTTATTTGATCATTTGAAATATTTTTGATGATTTAATTTTCTCAAATTTTAGTGGGTTGACTTTTTGAACAAGTTTCACTAAGTCAATCTAGGTTGACTAGAGTTAACTTCGGTTTGACTTTGAACTTCCAATTTTTTCATTGATTTACTTGATTTAATTTATGTTGGATATTTGACTTGGTTTTGCATCAAACTAAGTAGATTGGATTTAGCTCAAAATGCATTTCCTAAGTTACTAAGCATAGTGACTTGGATATTGAATTATAAAATCTCTATTTGAACTTAAGATCTTCTCATTGCTAAAATGACCACTTCCAAAAATGAGGTCAATAATTGGACCCCCAATGTGTGTAGGGATTTGCCAGAATACACTTCACATATTGTTGTTCACCAGATTGATCAACATACAACCATAAGCTTTGGGTTCCAATTCTTGATTTTGTTTTTTGATTTGATTTTCTATTAAGGATTTGATTGTGGAAGATTGGTATATGTATACCTATCTTTGCTTTGGAGGTGTGATTCATTCTTAGAAACTTAACTTCATTAAGTTCTAGGGTGAATAGGAATGGAATCAAAGAATGATCAATTCCCAATGCAATCACTATGCTCAAAGGGACTTACTCTTAAAATAGAATAGTGGTGATCCATGTGATTAGATAATAAGATGGGGTCGTTAAGGGCATGGTCCATCCTAGTTAGCTAAAGAGAGGAGAGGGGTCTTTAAAGACATGATCCAATCCTCAAAAGTTATGCTGGGGGGAAGAGGCTTGAAATGCTTGATCCTAATCAAAGACTTTGACTACTAAACATAGCATGGACTTAATCCTATTTGAGTAGTCCAAAGAAATGGGGCCTTCAATGGCTTCATTCCATTCCATAGAAATTTGAATAGGAAGCCAACTGGGGAACTTACTCCTATTTGGTTAGAAAGAATGCCGACTAGGGAGCTTACTTCTTTCTGATTAGAAAGAATGTCGACTGGGGACTTACACCTTTTTGATTAGCTAATAAGATGGGGTCGTTAAGGGCATGATCTATCCTAATTAGCTAAAAAGAGAAAATGGGTCCTTAAAGACATGATTCAATCCTCAAAATAGAATGCTAATTGGGGACTTAATGTAATGTGATTAGCTAATAAGATGGGGTCGTTAAGGGCATAATCCATCTTAATTAGTTGAAAAGAGGAAAGGGGTCCTTAAAGACATGATCCAATCCTCAAAATAAAATGCCAACTAGGGGACTTACACTTATGTAGGATGCCGAGTGGGGGACTTACTCTTACTTGATTAGAAAGAATGCTGACTAGGGAACTTACGTCTTTCTGATTAGAAAGAATGTCGACTGGGGACTAACTTCTTTCTGATTAGCTAATAAGATGGGGTCATTAAGGGATTGATCCATCCTAATTAGCTAAAAAGAGGAGAGGGGTCCTTAAAGACATGATCCAATCCTCAAAATAGGATGCCAACTGGGGGACTTACTCTTAGATGTTTAGAATGAATGCTAACTAAGGGACTTACATCTTTCTGGCTATTAAAATGGTGTCATAAAGACTTGAACTAATCTAAATAGCTTGTGTAACATGAAAGGGGTCACAATGACTTGATCCAATCATGTACACAATAGTAGGATGTCGCCGGGAACTTACTCCTAGATGTTTAGAAAGAATGTCGACTAAGGGACTTACATCTTTCTGGCTATTAGAAAGGGGTCATAAAGACTTGATCCAATCTAAATAGCCTGTGTAACATGAAAGGGGTCACAATGACTTGATCCAATAATGTACACATTAGTAGGATATCGGCTAGGGGACTTACTCCTGAGTGTTTAAAAAGAATTCTGACTAGGGGACTTATATCTTTCTGGCTATTAGAAAGGGCCCCTAAAGACTTGATCCAATCTAAATAGCTAGTGTAACATGAAAGGGGTCACAATGACTTGATCTAATCATGTACACAAAAGTAGGATGCCGACTGGGGGACATACATCTTTTTGGCTATTAGAAATGGGTTAGAAAGACTTAATCCAATCTAAATAGTCTGTGTAACATGAAAAGAGTCACAATGACTTGATCCAATCATGTACACAATAGGAATGGTGCCACGAAGGGCTTGCTCCAAACCTACAAAGATAGTTTTTCATGGGAATCATGCACGAAGGCTTACTCCAAACCCAGAAGGACATGAGAAAGGTGTCACAAAGGGCTTGCTCCCATCTCAAGTCATGTATAGGAAAGGTGCCACAATGGGCTTGCTCCCACCTTATAAGTGATATGAATGACAAAAAAGGGGTCAAAGTGACTTACGCCTAATCCCCAAAAGTTTTGACTAATAAGTAAGAGTTTCAGGAAATTGATCTTTACTTAATCAGTCTAACTTGATGAAAGGGTGATGGAAGGTTTTCTTCCATTTCTTGATTTCACTAATGCTCCTTACACATGAAGAAGTTTAGTGAAGAAGGTTTCAAAGAGTTGGAATTTATTTTTTTTGAAGGATGATTTGGGTATATTTTGGATGCCTCCTTTGCCATGAGCGTAGAAGTTCATCATTTTTCTTTCTTTATTTTTTTCATCTCAAAGTTACAACGAACCATGCTAGATGTCCATGTCACTAAAGGAAAGACATCATAGGGTACTAACCTGAGAATTCTATCTTTTGAGCTTGTGTATGTGACTAGTTCTTTAGGTAGTAAGAACCAAAGTCAACCAGTGCTTCTCAAATGTAATTTATTTTTATTTTTGTTTGGACATGTATGTCATTTTTGCTTTGTTGACATGAATCAACAACTTATAGGGCATTCTCTTGGGATCAATAAAGATTAAAAGATTCCTTTAAAGCTTTCCAAAGTGAATGAGAATCAAGATAATCTTTTGGATTCTCATAGAGACAAAAAATTTATCCCTAATCAATAACAAAATTGAAAGGATAAACTTATTAAAAAAATTAAAAATCTCCTAATAAGTTTGAAATTGAATTTCTTCAGTTAATTTATAGTTTTTTAAAAGGATATATGAAATGAAATTTCATAATTTTCTTTAATTCATTTCTTATTTGTTTGCATTTTTTATCCTTCTATATTTTACTACAAGGTCTTTGAAATTACTTCAAAAGTAAATTTCAAGACTCTATATGTAGTAATAAGATTGTTCTTCAAATCATATTGATGTTTCATCTATTTTCTTTTTCTTCTTTGGCAAGATTTTTAATATAACCCTCAACCTAATTGAAAGTGGGATTATAAGAAATCTTGATCATGACCCTTTTTGCTAAATTGCCCCAAATATTTTGAGATTGAATGATATGACACTATAATAGAACATTCTTGTAAGGATTTTGAATGTCATATCATATGCTTTCAATTCTTCTTTTCTAGAATTATTTTAATTTGATAATTTTCAGATAAGTTATCTTTAAGAAGGAAGCATGAAAGCATTTTTTGATTTTAAAATGCAATATGGGTAATATGAACCCATTTTCAAAGTAAAGATTCTACCCTAGTCCCAGGATGTGGGTCATATAATGATGTTAGATAACCAAGAAGAAAGTTTTCTTCTCATGTACATCCATCTTTTTCTAGCTTTTAATTTAGCAAAAATTTTTCTTTTCTTTTGGAATTTGACCACAATTGTCAAGGGACTTAGTTTATGGAAATGGCATCAAGCTTAAGTTTATAGACCGCTACATCTAGATATCATTTCAATTTATTTGTAGATAAAGTAGTCTTTAAACCCAAAAGATAGGTTGATCAAGTCATCAATGACTAACTCATTAAAGAGTTTGATCATTGATATCAACTTATCAATTATGGAATGGGATTTTTCTTTAAATTCTTAGGGTACATCCCAAACTTGAAGATTATATAAAGCTTCAGACACATCTAAACAAAATTCATGCATTGTACTAGAGTGCCTTTTGAAAAGAAAGTTAGGACCCAAACTACTTAAGCTTCTTATCATGCAATGGCTCTATGATTCCATAACTTTTCTTGTTTATGGTTATAGGCCACTTGTAATGGAATCAGAGTATACTCAATGAGATCTTTGCCATACAAAAGATATGGACCCATAGAAAAGAAGATCCACTATCTTTTCTTTTAACCCGACAAGCGAGCTCACCCAATCATGGCAAAGGCTAAAATGACAAAGTATGAGATATCTGCTTATTTTTGTTCAGCTAGGGACAATTTTTGACTTCTAACCCTACCACTTTATTTTGATGTGGAGAAGTTTGAAGTTAAAATGTCCATTTACATTTGGTATTTTTACTTCATTTGTAATGGAATTAGAGTATACTCAATGGGACCTTTGACATTCAAAAAATATGGACTTCTAAAAAAAAGATCCACTATCTTTTTGTTTAAACTGCCAAGTGAGCTCACCCAATCATGGCAAAGGCTAAAATTACAAAGCATGAGATATTTGATTATTTTTGTTTAGCTAGGGACAATTTTTAACTTCTAACCATACCATTTTATTTTGATGTGGATAATTTTAAAGTCAAAAATGTTCACATGCTTAGAAATTTTAGACTTCATTCTTTTGCTCTTGGATATAGTCCTTCCATCACTTTACTTTTCTTTCTTTCTATCTTTTGGTAATATTTTGATTTCATTTCTTTCTGGAAGGTTACATTTGGTAATATTCCTAGTTACTAGATTCACTAAGAAGATAGATGTATTTAACTCATTTCCATAACATTTCACTCTTTATGAAATGACTCCATTGAATAATTTGCTAGGAAATTTGATGTATTTGACTTTTTGTTCAAATACAACATTATATTGATTGAATTTTTGATATGATTCAAGTCTTTGCTTGATTGATCATATAATATGATCCAATATTTCTATTTCTTTTTCATCTTTTCATGGAACAAAAAAATATAGTAAAGCTAGTTAAAATTGGTAAAAATGACTTTCTAAAGATGTTACACTTATGAATTCAAAATTATTTAGTGGAGTGAGTAATTTAAGATTGGCAGAATGACTTCCTTGAAAACTTTACACTTCTGAATAAAAATTTTCTATTGGAATCAAATATGTAGTGAGGCCATTTAAGAGTAGCAGAATGATATTCCTAAAGACACAACACTTTAGGATGAATATGAACATCCTTAAATAATCAATATGTTTTTTCTTTTTCTTTCCATTTGATTCCCTTCTATTTTTTCTTATTTGGGCTGGATAGGACCATCTAAGAGCATTTAAAGATGTTTCATGAATTCCTAAGTTTCTTTTTTTCATCTTTGAATTTTTGTCTTCAATCAAAAATGTGATTGAGACTAAGTTCTTTTTGTAGGTTGAGTTTTCAAGATTGAATTTTCATGAAGATGAAAATTACTTTCTTTATTTGATTGAATTTATATGGCACCATCTTATCAAAGCTTGATTAGAATTGAGCCTATACAAATTTGCTTTCATGTTTATAATTAATGTTGACCAATGCACCCCGATCAACAAGTGGTTTGGAGATTTTTCACTAAAATGTCAATAAGTCCTTTGTAGTCTATCTTCATCATAGAAGATACTCCTAGAACCTTTTCATAGTGAAATACTACATCAGAAAGTTGCTTAAAGTTAAGTAAGACATCACATTTTGAAGGTGACTCATTTGCCATTTCTTTTTAATGTCATTTGAGATGGTATAACTCTACCATTTTGAATTTAATTTCAAGAATTTCCCTTTTGGTATGCAGGGAAGGTAGGTCTAACTCTATCCTTAATAGATCAATAGACCTCATGATCTATTCATTTAAAGGATCATTATTTAAAAGAGGACCCTCTAGGGTATATGTTGTGCTATTAGAAAGTCAAGTTTGATTTGCATTATTTTATAGCACATATAAGATTAAAAGTAATCTTAGCTTGCAATGATATCTTTGGCCACCATACTTGACATTAAGACAATTTCAAATAGGTCATAAGACATTGCAAAGGATTCTCCTTATGTTCACTTTGTATTGAAAGCATCTAATGGCTTAGTCTATGAACAGAGAAAACTAAGGCTTTCTTCATTCATTTGGATTGACAATGTCCTAAGTGATTTATCTATCAACTAATTAGAGATAAAAGTTTCATATTTTTACTCTGAGAGATAGAAATATCACCCTTAGGACCCAATCCTAAGATCATGATTTATTTAGAAGGATTAAACTCTTCATTTATTTTTTCTTCATGATTTAGCTTTTATAATTAATTAAAGCCATTCATGAAATATCATCTCATTTAATGAGAGGAAACTCTCATTAAGGAAGTTGAATTAAATTTATTAATTTAAATTTCATTCATTTCAACTTTATCAGGAGAATTAGAATTCCCTTTTGCTACCCTCTCTTTTCTTCGATTGATTAGGAGCAAGAGTTAATCTTTTAAATTTTATTTTTTATTTATGTCATTTCATCTTCCTCTTTTGACTCTCTCCTAAGCTCTTAAGAATTTAAGGTTTTGAAAAGGTCTAAAAGAGGGTTACGTCCAAGTCACTTCTTAGATTTGGCCAGTCAGCTTGAACAACTGATTTTCTAATATTCTAGTGGACTTGTGGAAATGAATTGAGATTAAAGCTGATTTGTATTTATGTAAAATTTTCTTTTATAGAAATAGAAGATTCACCTAAGGTCAATAAGGTCAATAAGGCATTCTCTTTTTGGGATGATTTTTGTTTTTAACCTTTTTTTTAAAAATGCAATTCAAACTTAAATCGTGGTGGTAAAGGGGAAATAAACATAACTATGCCACCTTTTGATTCAGATTTTCTCAGGATTTCAAGGAATGCCTTCATTTCTATCTACATCCTTAGGTGTTTGCCATCTTTTAATGTCATAAAATAAATGGTATCCATTCAATGACCCTATCTTGATTATCCCAGTACAAAGCCAAAGTAAGATCATTAGAATTTATTTTTTTGGACATCAAATTTTCAAATTTTGAAGTACTTTTCATACTTTTTTAAATTTAACATTTCTTTTCCAAATTGGAATGGTTTCAAGCCCTTCTTGACTAGATTTAGGTCTTAATAAAAATGACTTGGTTTTCATTTATTTCACTCATTTTATTTCAGAATTTGGTTCTAGGACCAAATCGTTTAGCTATGACAAACGAAGTTCTAGAACCTCTATCCAAGATTTTGGATAGGCTCAACCAAGAATGAAATGGAGAGGTATCCAATGGAAAGAAAGGTAGTCTTGACCTGTGAGTGGCACTAGTACACTGTCTATATATAGAAATAACCCTTTACTTCTAAAGATGGTGAGAGGAACCAATCCCTAGTAGAGTCTCCAAAAAATATGTTGGTGTTTTTTCTAGAATAGAGAAAAGAAATGACACCACATATAGTTTAGGAATATTTTATTTAGACAATCAAATACAACATTAAAGAATAAACATATTATCTTGAAAGATAAACATGCTCTCCTGTAATGGATTCGATCATTTCAATAAAAGACTACTAAGGGTAATGGGTCTTTCATGTACTAGAGTATCTTTCCCTGAACTACATGGAAAGGTAGAACAAGGTTTATTTTATCTTGGGATCATGGTTCCCTATAATGGTAAGCCTCTGTATTTAATTACATTTTAGGAAGGGTCACTTCTTAAGAATACTCTCGATTAAAGAAATACATGGTTATTTCTAAAGACTACTAAGGTAGCTTTCATAGGATTGATATTTGGAAATTCAATTGGGTGAGGTCCAAATTGGAGAGAGTCATTTTCAAAAGTCAAATGCGAAAGAGTAGGAAAAGCCTATTAAAACTTGGATACCCAGTAGACATTTCAGCTATCCTATGATTGGGCTTCAAATTTGGGATTTAATTTTAGATTTTTAGTTGTCATTTTCTTAAAAATCTAAGGCTTAGTTTATAGCAGCACAAGATTATAAAAATGCCTAGGGTTGAAGACTTATTCCTAAAGGGATGCTTTAGAACCAAGTCTACAGGTGCTTCTAACACATGTCAGATGCTCGATCTGGCTCTATCTTTGGAAATCATTGTCCATTCTCCTCACCTGAGAGAACTAGCCCATTCCTGACTCTTTTGGACTTACAACCTGCCCATAGAAGACTACCAGCTAACACCACCTAAGCATATTTTAGATTTATGAAGTCAGGTCACATGAAAGTAAGATGGCAGGGGTATTGAATTTTTAGGAAAGAAATCTATGAAACTAGACTCACTCCCTAATCCCTAATATCATGTAGGCCATTAGGATGCATCTAACTAATGCATATTTTCCAGGTTTTATGAATTTTGACTCAATATTCATTTAAGTCATAGGAATGCAATTTATGCCTGATGCATGCAATTAGAAAAAGGTAATAAGAAAAATTAAAATAGACGAAGGTGTTCTTCCACCATAGGCTTTCAAAGGTCAAGCCCAAGTTCTTTGGCAAAGATGGAAGCCCTTCCTTAATCAAGAGTGAAACAATATGATTTATGCATGATGTTAAAACATCCAACTAAGGGGTTGCTACATATTTTTTCTTTCATTAAAGCCTAGGCTTTTATATGAAGACTATGAGTTGTTTTTATTTTTATGTTTCGATTGATTTAGTTGGGTAGAAAATTTAGTTTATCCTATGAGTCTATGTCTAGGCATACATCACAGCATTAACATAGCATAGAAAGAAACCTAGAAAAAGCATGTTGTTTCTATTGCGCACCCAAAATAAATCAAGCCAAATTAAATTATATAAGAAAAAGTTTGATTCAGAAGGGTACCACTGTACACCCCGAAAGAAAGAAAATGGACAGCTGAGTTTTGCCCTGATACAACCTAGCCTAGATCTACAAGTTTAGATCTATAAGTCTTCTTTCCAGGAAAGTCTCCTTTAGGGACATCCATTGGGCTCCACATGGGACCATTGCACCATCTCCTGGTTGGGTTAACTCCTACTAATCCTAGACCCCATAGATCTTAACCTAATTATAAACTCAAATTTACATCTAAAATTCAAAAGAAATCTTAAACCCTGCAAAATAAATGTTAGAAAATACAAACAACACACAAAGTAATTTATATTTCACAAACATTCGAGCTTAGTATTAGTTGCTTGCCAGGCCCACCTGTCCTCTGGACTATGTTATGGGATTTTCAGCCCCTGCAAGCAAACAACAACTTTATGATTTATTTATTGTAGAGATCCCTTTAGCACAACCCCCTGCAAAAAATAGTTTTAAATCTAGAAAGAACACCCTAACATTCAGTCTAATGAACAAATAGGCCTAGGCATCTAGTCTAAAGCAATACACCACATAGACATGTGAAGTACATCATAGAAGATTAAAGAAAATCTAAAAATGATCTAACCTAGATCTAGAGTCTCTGACTTAAATGATCTAGTGTGTGTAAAAGAGGAGTTTGTGTGGTAAGGCTTTGCTAGGTTCCTTTAAGTTTAAGTTTCAATTCAACGTTTGATTTTGTTTAATTTTTACCTTTGGGTGATTTCAATTCAAATAATTTAAAGATCTAATTTCATTTTTATTCTATTTAATTTTGTTAAAGTTATATAGGTTATCAAGAATGAAGAATGGAATGATTCCATTTTTGAATGGAGCTCTTTCCATCCAACATCCTAATTCCTAATGAAGTTTCCAAAAGTCTAACTAAGATGCCTAAGTTTCTTAGTTAATCTTTTGATGTTGTTTATGTTTGGATTGATTTTAATTTTCTTTTTCTTTTGAATTTTAGATTTGATTTGAGTTATTTAATTTGTTTGAATTGCTTTGTTTGATTTAATTTGTTTGGTTTATTTCATTTTGAATTAAGCTATATGGGTTTCATTTGATTTGGTTCATGTTAATTTAAAGAGTTTAGATTAAAGTTTGATTTCATTCAATTTAATTTAAGTTTATTAAATTATGGATTTGTAAGGTTAAAGTTTAAGCTCATTAATATAAATTAGTTCCTTAAGTTTGTTCATGGATTAGGCTTAACCTAAAGTACTCAGGTTAATTTTCTAACCTGATTTAATTGACCTAAGTTTTAGATTCATTCTTAAATTCATTAGAGATGAGTGTTTTCATTAAATTTCATTGATTCAAACTTTAAGGTTTAAGTTAATTAATAATTTTGTTAACCAAAGGTTTTACTTCATTAACTTAAGATTGAGTTTGTTCAATTCAATTAACTTAGGATATTTAGAGATGTTCCGTAATAGTTTTCTGATGATTGATTAAACTTGGTTTGGATTACCACTTAATTCAATAGATTAATTAATTTCCTTAACCTAATATTTGATTAACATTGACTTAAGGATTTAGAAAATTAATAACTTCTAATCCATAGATCAATTGGGATTGAAAAGTTTTTGGCAAGTGGGGTTACATACCAATTTCAAATGTTCATAGTTTCATCTTGATTAGATTTACAATTAGGGAGTAATTAAGATTTTAATTATTTCATTAAAACTTAAATTAGGCCTAATTGAATGAGATTCAGTCAAAGGTTTTATTTTTAATAAATTCCTCACTAAAATATCTTTCTAATGAGGGTTTATTCATAATTGTTGGTTAACTAGTTGATTTATTATGATTTAACTAAATTCAGATCATTTAATTGAATTATTTAATTCATTTAATTACCTAATTAGGAGAATTTAAGGATTTTTTAGGTTTAATTGAGTTTAAGTGATGTTTTAATGTTAACAAAAGTTCATTAGGGTGATTTAAGATTGTTAGATTAAAATTCTCTAAGTGTTTCATTAAGGATTAATTAATTTGATTAATTTAAAGGTTAAGCATATGAATTTTCAATTTCTTTGAATTTAGAGAATTAAATTCTTAAAAATTCATCTAAGGTGTGTTTTATGCTTTATTTCAATTCCCCAAAGTTTCAAATTAATTGGATTATTATTTAAAGAGTAATTTGGGTTTAATATTTTTTAATTAACCCAAATTAAGAGAAAAATACCCAATAAAAATTGGGGATTTTATTTCCTATGGATTCCTCCCATCAAGATGAATTCATAGAGCTTTCATTAGTATTTTTCTGATTTATATTTATTTTTTTATAAATTTTATAATTTTCTATTAATTTTTTAAGGATTTTAAATCGTTAAATAATGGTATTTAATGATTTTAAGTGAAGGGGCCCAAACGAGATCTGCATGCCACCTGGCACGTGCTTGCATGGTGCGTCCCGCCATGTGGCATGCATGGGTTGGTCAATGTAGAGCCCATGTGGTGCCACGTCAGCCCACGCTATTACGCAGAATGATCCTGGATCATCCGATCGAAGATTGGACAGTCCAGATCGATCCCACGGTTCCTTAAAGGGCAAAAATCATCTGGTCCGCCTTCATTTCCTATGGGAGTCGAGAGCTGTTCATAGTATTTTGCTAATTGTGAATGATCTAGAGCATGAAATCAAGTGATTTCAATTACTACATGATCGTTGAAGGAAATCCTACGATCATATATGATTTAATCTTATTGAAGATCATGTTTTGTTTGAAAATGATGACAACCAAATTATTTAAAGAAAAACTCAAGCTCGTTAATGGCATACCTCAATTCGTTGGACAATTGGATTTGGAATTGATCTTAGAGCTTCAAAACCACGAATCAAACTTGCTTGCCAAAGGAATTGGGTTAATTTCTTACAGATTGTTCCCTAGACAAACCCTTTGCTTTAGTGGTTTGTAATGGTTAAGAACACTTGGGAGGGGGAAGAGCTTTCATTTGGCTTCGGTTTGGATGTATGAAGGTGAAGGGAACTTCAATTTTGCTTGGAGAAGAGTGTATATGTGTTTTTGCTATGTGGTCAAGAGCTTTAAAGGTCTTTTTTTGGCTAATCCTTAGTTGGCTAGGGGACATGAAGAGAGTTTGGAAGCTTGCTAGGATTCCCCTCTTTGCCTTATAAGTGTCTAAGCTGAAGAGGTGGGGATATATGGAAGGGAAAATGGATTTTACCTTCCCTTGATGAATTTTTTTCAATTCATTTTGGGTTTTTTCATTTAGTTCCTTAAGTGGTATAGTTAGGGAGGTTAATTAGCACTTAATTCCCTCATTAGCAAGGTTTAAGAGGATTAGTCTCCATCCCATATGCATTGAAGTTTCCTTGGTTTTGAGTTCAATGTAGCCTATTTAGGTTATTTTGATTTAAGAAATTTAACTTACCTAAATTAGGCCTCAATGGAATCAAATTTCTTTGTCATTATGATCTAACGTGTTTATTTGATCATTTGAAATATTTTTGATGATTTAATTTGGTCAAATTTTAGTGGGTTGACTTTTTGACCAAGTGGGTCCACTTAAGTCAATCCTAGGTTGACTAGATTTGACTTTAAGTTTGACTTTGAACTTTTATTTTATTTTCATTGATTTACTTGATTTAATTTATGCTGGATATTTGACTTGGTTTTGCATCAAACCAAGTAGATTGGATTTAGCTCAAAATGCATTTCCTAAGTTACTAAGCATAGTGACTTGGATATTGAATTAGGAAATCTCTATGTGAACTTGAGATCTTCTCATTGCTAAAATGAACTCTTCCAAAAATGAGTTAAACAGTATCTTTAAAAGAAAATTCTCCATTATTAGAAATTTTGAAAAGAATTTGATCCAAAAAATTACCTTCAATAGAAATATTAATTATGTTATTACTAATGAAATCAAGAAATAAATCATTTAAAAGAGAGAAATTCCATTCACCATTATAAATAAAATGACTAATTTTCAAAGAAGAAGAAGAGTGCCTATTAGGCAGAGAATCAATGGAAAAAATCCCCCATCCAGTTATCTCACCTAAAGAAAGAAGATCCATTATTAATACCCCAAAATATGAGACGTTCTGCTTTCCATTTAATATCACAGAGCCATTTCCAAATAATAGAGTCACCATGTTTATAATTGCAAATTAAAGGATGCTTACCTTTGCAATATTTAAATTTCATGAATTTAGCCCAAAGACTTCCAATTTTCCAAAAATTCCACCAAAGTTTATCCGAAAAAACATTGGCAGAATCCCTTAATGATCTACACGCAATACCACCTTCATAAATAGTACCACAAATATTAGACCAAGAAGTCTAATGAAGCCTTTTGGCCTAATTTTTAGAGCCCGAAAAAAACTTATTGAAAAGTCTTTCAATCTTGATAAGAACGTGGGAAGTAGGAACAATATTAAGCAACAAGTAAAAAAGGAAGAGAATAAAGAATACTTTTACTAAAAATTAATCTACCACCAATAGATAAAATATGAAATTCAATGGTAGAAATTTTATTTTGAATATTATGAATTACCTCATCAAAGAGATGGAATCTCTTATGGCCATAATATAAAGGGGAGCCTAAATATTTAATAGGAAGATTTTGATGAGAAAAACCAGTGATGTCCTTTATTTTATTAATTCTATAAATAGAAATATAAGTAGAAGTGATTAAACAACTTTTATTAGTGCTAATCAAAAGGCCACTTTCATTTTCAAATTTATTTAAAAAATCCTTAAGCTTTTTAACATAATGTAACGAGCAATTACAAAAAATTATGAAATCATTAGCAAAGCTTAAGTGAGAGATAGGCAAAACACTAAGATTCTTGAAATACATACTAGAATTCTTCTAAAAAAAGATTAAGCCAATGAGACAAATATTCAACCACAATAATAAGAAGCGACGAAGAAAGAGGGTCACCTTGCCTTATGCCTTGAGAGCAATTAAATAAACCAAAGTTTTCACCATTGATAACTAATGAAAACCAAACATTTGTAATTATATTGTTAACCAAAGAAAGAAAATGATTAGAAAAACTAAATAATGTAAGAATGATATTAAGAAAATCCCTAGAAATTTTATCATAACCTTCGATGATGTCAAGCTTAAAAAGTAATTCTGCCTATAGTTTTAACATTCAAATCATGAATCAATTCTTGAGCAAGTAAGATGTTATCCAAATAGTTCTACCTTTCACAAAGCCAGTTTGATTATGAGAGATAATCTTAAGAAGAAACTTACTAAGCCTATTAATCAAAATTTTAGAAATCAATTTATTGAAAAAAGTACAAAGACTAATAGGACTAAAGTCATTCCAAAAGTCAGGATTATCTTTCTTAGGAATAAGAATAATAGAAGTGCTAGTAAAATATTTAAGAGTAGAATTCCCTTGAAAAAAATCCTTAACAGCATCACAAGATCAATTTTAATAATAAACCAAGCTTTTTGAAAGAATAAAGTAGTGTAACCATTCGGCCTTGCAACATAATCAACATTCATACCATTAAAAATATTATAAATTTCCTCATCAGAAGGAGGAGCAACCAAGCACTCGTTATCCTCAGTAGACATAATAGAAGGGATGATAGAGTGATTGGCTAAATGCTCAAGTTGACAATTTTTATTTAAAAGATCTTTAAAATAATTAAGAGTAGAAGAAAATATATCCTCTTTTTCGGTAAGCCAAGAACCATCAAGGTTCTTGATTTTATGAATGTAACCAAGAACTCTCCTTTTCATTACCAAAGCATGAAAATATTTAATGTTTCTCTTCCCCTTAGAAAGATGCTTAGCAATCAGTAATAACAAGTTCTTTCAAATCTTTCACCTTTTGTTCTATATTCTTGATATTATCAAAAAGATTTTTAATGTAGTTTCTATTCCACCAAGTGATATTATGCTTAAGCCTTTTAAGCAAAATCTCATCATACCAAATGCAATCATCGGAGAAAGAGGTGCATACTAATTATAAGCAATAACATCAAGAAAACTTTTATCTTGTAACCACATATTTTGAAAACAAAAATTTTTAATGACATTATTGTTATTAACAACATCCTTAATAGAAACCAAAAGAGGAGCATGATCTAAGAGAGTTCTACTAAGATGCTCCATCAAAGTTAAAGGCTAACAATTTAACAAATAATTATTAAATAATGCATGATCAAACCATCGCCACAATCTATGATTATTCCAACTAAATTGAGAACCAATGAAACCAACATCATAAAGATTACAATCCAAAATCATATTTGGAAAATCTTCTATTTAATGTAAATTTGGCAAAGAACCCCCTTTCCTTTCATTCAAAAAAGGACCATATTGAAATCCCCACTAACAATCCAAGAATTAATAACAATAGAAGCAAAATTTGATAATTGATCCTAAGGAATTCTCCTACCTAACTTGTTACAAGCATCATAAACAAAAGAACCAAAAGCATGATAATAACTAAATGAAATATCCACATTAATAACTTGATTAAAATAATTAATAACATTAGTAGAAAAAGAGATATTCCAAATTAACCAAATGTTATTATTGCTATTGAAATAAAAATTGCTAAAACCAATCATCCTGGCTGCATGCATTATTTTAGAAAAAAAAATAAAAGGTTCAAGAATAACCAAGAAACTAACATTATAAATTCTACAAAGATACCTAATTCTATTTCTAACAGCAAGAGTACCAATGCCCCTCACATTCCAAATAAAAAGTTAAACATTAATTTTTATTTGCCAAATAAGATGAAGAAGATTGAGTCGATCTAAAAACTTTAGGGGGATAATTTTTAAACTATTATTTCCTTTTCAAAAAAAGTAGTTTGAAAATTGAACTCATTTTCCATGGATTGATCATCAGAAAATTTTTTGTCATCATTATTAATAATAGATTTAGGAGAAGATCCCATTTGACAATAAGATAAATCCTTATTCTCCATTAAATGGGAATTATCACTAAGCAAAATACCATCCAGAATAACAGTTAAAGAAAGGGAAAAAATAGATTTATTAACCAAACAAAAATTTCACTGCACATTATCAATAAGCTCCATACCATCATTCTTGCCCAAATTCAAAGAAGATAAAATAAGATTTTCTTTTAAAAAAATTTTTGGCAAAATAAGAGAAACATTTTCTATAAGATTTTTAGCAACTTTATCACAAATCTCCTTAGAATTAGAAACTAAAATAGGAAAATCATCCACTTGCAAATTTTTAAGAATATCATAAATAATAGTAGCTGAAACCTTATTACTCTCCAAAACAGTTACATAAGCATTTTTAACAAGCTTATCACTACCACTTACATTGGGAACAACATTAGAAACATTAGGAACATCATTAGAAACATCAAAAATTTCATTCACAACACTGTTATCCCTTTCATTTAAAGCAAAATTTCTTTTATCACTTTTTAAATGTCCAATTTTGCCACCAACCTTAAGATCTTTAACCACTTTCTTTCGAAGATGTTGATGAGGAACAAAACATTCCAATACATCATGCCCATGAGTTTTGCAATGATTGCAGAAAGCAGGGAAGTTTTCAAACTCAACCTGCTAGAAATATCTATATTTCTCTATTCCAATCCACAGCTCCTTAGGAAATTTCTTTGTTACATCAATTTCAACAAGGATCCGAGCAATCGATGGCCTAGATTTGGCTGTGGTTGCTTGATCAATTTGTAAGGGTCTACCAAAATAGAACTCACAACATGCAAGAATTTATAATCAAGTTCATTAGACAATTTAATCAGCACATGTCTAACATCTAGTAAACAAATAAAAAAAATGCCAAAAATATTCAAATGATGATAGAAAAATCAAATTTTCTCCATACCAAGATGCGAAAACAAATATATTTTTTTTTTGGGGGGGGAAAGGTGGGTAGGTTTTTTTATTAGTTTTAATTTTATTTAGGGGTTTTTATTATTTTTGTTTTATTTTTTTTAGTTTTATTAGTTTGGTTTTTATGTTTTATATAGTTTTTTCATTATATTTTGTTATTATTTTTATTTTTTTATTAGTTTTAATAGTTTTTTTAATTACTTTAGTTATTATTATTTTTAGTTTAGTTTTAGTTTTTAATTTTTGTTTTTATTTTTATTTTAGTTTTATTATTTTTTTATTTTAGTTTTTTAGTTCTGGTTTGGGGGTTTAGCAAAACGAGGGGCGAGGGAATTTAATTTAGTTTTTTTACTAGTTTTAGTTTTTTAGTTTTTTAGTTAGGGGTTTAGGGTTGTAGGTTTAGGATTGTGGGTTTAGGGTTTAGGGTTTAAGGTTAGTTTTAGGTTTGAGGTTGTAGGGCTTAGGGTTTAGGATTTAGTGTTTAGGGATTGGGGTTTAAAGTTTAGGGTTTTTTTAATTAAGTAAACTGCTAAGTTTAGGTTTATTTAGTTTATATTATATTTATATTTAGGTATATTCTTATTTTTATTTAGTTTAGTTTATTTATTTTTATTTAGGTTTTCTTATTTTAGTTTATTTTTTAAGTTTAGGTTTAGGTTTATGCTTATTTTTTTATTTTAGTTTTAGTTTTATTTTATTTTTCCAGTTTAGGTTTTGCTTTTATTATTAGGTATAGCATTAGGTTTTATTTAGGTTTAGGTTTAGGTTTTTATTTTATCTTTTTGGGTTTATATTTTAGGTTTATTTTTAGGATTTATTTTTTTATTTTAGGTTTAGCTTTATTTTTAGTTTATTTTATTACATTTAGTTTAGGGTTTAAGTTTAGTTTATTTTAGGTTTAGGTTTAGGTTTTATTTATTTCAGTTTAGTTTATTTTAGTTTAGGTTTTGGTTTATTTTATTTTTTTAGTTTAGTTTAAGTTTTTATTTATTTTGTTTTAGTTTAGTTTTAATTTTATTATTTTATTTTATTTTTAGGTTTAGGTTTAGTTTTTAGTTTAGGTTTTTATTTTCTTTTTATTTTATTTTATTTTATTTAGGCTTAGGTTTTTTTATTTATTCTATTTTTAGGTTTAATTTAGTTTAGGTTTAGGTTTTTAAGGTTTTAGGATTTATGGTTTAGGGTTTAGGGTTTAGGGTTTAGGGTTTATGGTTTGGGGTTTACGATTCAGGGTTTAGGGTTGTGGGTTTTAGGGTTTAGCATTTAGAATTAACGTTTAGGGTTTAGTGCCTTAGGGTTGAGGGTTTAGGGTTTAAAGTTTAGGGTTTGGGGTTTAGGGTTTTAGGTTGCTCTTAGAGTTTAAGGTTTAGGGATAGGGTTTTTTTACTTAATTCTTTTTAAATTTTTTAATATTTATTTTAATTAAGTAAAGTGGTAGGTTTATGTTTATTTAGTTTTTTTTTACTTCGTTTAGTTTGTTTTACTTTTATTTTTATTTAAGTTTATTTTCATTTTTATTTAGTTTAGTTTATTTATTTTAGGTTTATTTATTTTAGTTTATGTTTTTTATTTTTGTTATTTTTTTGGTTTAGGTTTTGGTTTATGTTTAGGTTTACTTTTTTAGTTAAGTTTTATTTTTATTTTATTTATTAGGTTTAGGCTTTATTTTTTATTTTTAGGTTTAGGTTTATGCTTTTATTTTATTTTTGTGGGTTTAGGCTTTAGGTTTTTACTTTAGTTTTATTTTTAGGTTTTATTTTTAAGTTTAAATTTATGTTTATTTTTAGTTGATTTTATTTTATCTTGATTTAGGTTTAGGTTTTATTTTTTTCAGTTTAGTTTATTTTAGTTTAGGTTTAGATTTATTTTATTTTTATTTTAGGTTTAGGTTTTATTTTTTATTTTTAGGTTTATTTTTATGTTTAGGTTTTTATTTAGTTTTACTTTATTTTATTTAATTTTTAGTCTTTATTTTAATTAGGTTTTTTTATTTTAATTTAGGTTTTTATTTTATTTATTTTACTTTAATTTTTATTTTTTATTTTATTTTCTTTTTTAGGTTTAGGTTTAGGTTTAGGTTTTGGTTTTAGTTTATGTTTTTATTTTATTTTGGTTAAGGTTTATTTATTTATTTTATTTTTAAGTTTTATTTAGTTTAGGTTTAGGTTATTAACTTCTTAGGTTTTAGGGTTTAGGGTTAGTTTAAAGTTTAGAGTTTAGGGTTTAGGGTTTAGGGTTTACATTTTAGGGTTTATGGCTTAGGATTTAGGGCTTTAGGGTTTAGGGTCTAGGGTTTAGGGTTTAGTGTTTTCAAGGTTTAGGGTTTAGGGTTTAGGGTTTAGTTTTTACGTTTAGGGTTTAGGTTTTAGTTTAGTGTTAGCTTTATTTTATTTTATTTATTTTAAGTTATTTTTTTTAATTTAGGGTTTAGGTTTTACTTTTTAAATATATTTTTAGGTTTACTTTTTTGGTTTAGGTTTTTATTTTATTTTATTCTAGGTTTAGCTTATTTTCATTTAACATTTATGCTTTTTTATTTAAGTTTTATCATTTTAGGTTTATTTTATTTTTAGTTTAGTTTATGTTTTTCTTTATTTTATTTTAGTTTAGTTTTCATTTTTTTTATTTTTAGATTTAGGTTTAGGTTTTAAATTAGGTTTTAAATTTATTTTATTTAGGTTTAGGTTTTCTTATTTATTTTATTTTTAAGTTTTATTTAGTTTAGGTTTAGGATTTTAGATTTTTAGCATTTAGGGTTTTCAGTTTAGGGTTTAGGGTTTAGGGCTATAGTTTTAAGGGTTTAGGGTTTAGGGTTTTAGGGTTTAAGGCTTAGGGTTTAGTGTTTAGGGTTAGTTTTAGGGTCTAACTTTCAGAGTTAGGGTTTATTTCTTTTTTTATTTTTTAGGGTTTATGGTTATAGGTTTAGGGTTTAGGGTTAGTTTTAGGGTTTAAGGTTTAGGGTTTAGGGTTTATGGTTTAGGATTTTAGGCTTAGGGTTTAGGGTTAAGGGTTTAAGTTTTTTTTTAAAGTTAAGTAAACAGATAGGTTTAGGTTTGTTTTATTATTTAGTTTATTTATTTTACTTTATTTTATTTTTTTTAGGTTTAATTTTTATTTTTATTTAGTTTAGTTTATTTATTTTTTGTTTATGTTTTTTATTTAGTTTATTTTTTAGGTTAGGGTTTAGTTTTTATTTATTTTTTGGTTTAATTTTATATTTATTTATTTTATTTATTTAGGTTTTATTTTTTTATTTTTAAGTTTAGGTTTAGGTTTTTATTTTTTATTTTTTTTTGTTTAGGTTTTAGGTTTTTATTTTGGGTTTATTTTTAGGTTTTATTTTTTAGTTTAAGTTTACATTTATTTTTAGTTTATTTTATTTTCTTTAGTTTAGGTTTTGGTTTAGGTTTAGTTTATTTAAGGATTAGATTTAGGTTTTATTTATCTTATTTTAGTTTATAGTTATTTAGGTTTAGGTTTATTTTATTTATTTTATTTTTTTTAATTTAGTATTATTTTATTTTACAGTTTAGGTTTTATTTTATTTTATTTTAGGTTTATTTTATTTTTATTTTATGTTTAGTTTTTATTTTATTTAGGTTTTTTATGATTAAGTTTATTTTATTTTTTAGTTTAGTTTAGGTTTTTATTTATTTTATTTTTGTTTAATTTTTATTTTTATTTTGTTCTATTTTATTTTTGGGTTTAAGTTTAGGTTTAGCTTTAGGTTTATGTTTTAGTTTATTTTAGTTTAGGTTGAGGTTTATTATATTTTGTTAATTTTATTTTTTATTTAAGTTTTATTTTTTTTAATAGTTTAGGGCTTAGGTTTTATTTTTAATTTATTTTTGGGTTTTATTTTTTTGGTTTATTTTTTAGGTTTAGGTTTTTTTTAGTTTTTATTTTATATTACTTTAAGTTTGTTTTATTTTTAGTTCAAGTTTAGTTTTTATTTTATTTAGGTTATTTATTTTTAGTTTAGTTTAGGTTTTCATTTACTTTATTTTAGTTTATTTTTCTTTTTTATTTTATTTTTGTTTTAGGTTTTGGTTTAGTTTTTGGTTTTAGTTTATGTTTTTATTTTATTTTATTTTTGTTAAGGTTTTTTTATTTATTTTATTTTTAGGTTTAGGTTTTAAGCATTTTAGGATTTAGGGTTTAGGGTTAGTTGAGGATTTATGGTTTGGGGTTGGGGTTTAGGGTTTAGCGTTTGTGGTTTAGGGTTTAGGGTTTAGGTTTTAGGGCTTAGGGTTTAGTGTTTAGGGTTTAAGGTTTAGGGTTTATGGTTTTTAGGGTTTAGGATTTAGGGTTAAGTGTTGCGATTTTATGTCCAGGGTTGAAGTTATAGTTTAGGGATAAGGGTTTTTTTTAACATAGAATATATTCAGATTTAACATTTCTTCATTTTGATTTCATCAACCAAGTAACACGCCATGTTTTCCAAGACACGGTTACATAAGCAGTAGATCAGATCAACAGTTCTTCATTCTCCCCAGTTCCCATCAAAATGACCTAGGCCTCTCGAGTAGTGGGGTCCACCATCATATCCTCAATCTCTCCCTCTGCCACCACCACGACTATAACCACCATCGCTCCTCCGACCTCCGTAACCACCACTGCACCGACCCCCACCTCCATATCCTTTAGCACCTCTAGATCCCTCACCACCACTTTTATAACTGCTTCCTTCGCCTTCGCCTCCACTGCCATATCTAGATTGGGCTTGGTTTACTGTGATGTTCCTGCCATCAAGGTTTTACCCATTCTTAGTGTTTAGGTTTAGGTTTAGGTTATTAGGTTTTATGGTTTAAGTTTATTTTTTTAATTTATTTAGTTACTTTAGGTTTAGGATTATGGTTTTGGGTTTCGAGTATAAGGTTTAGGGTTTAGGGTTTAAGGTTTTTGGGTTTTAGGGTTTATGCTATTAGGGTTTAGGGTTTAGGGTTAGGGTTTAAGATTCAGTGTTTAGGGTTTAGGGTTTTTTAGGGGTTAGGGTTTAGGGTTTAGGGTTGAGGGTTGTAGGTTTAGTGATATAGGAGTAGGGTTTAGGGTATAGGGTTAGTTTTAAGGTTTAGGGTTTAAGGTTTTTGTTTTTTTTTAAGAAAAATTAAGTAAAGAGGTAGGTTTAGTTTTTTTAGTTTATTCTTTATTTATTTTAGTTTTTTTCTTTATTTTTATTTTTATTTTATTATATTTTTTATTTTATTTAGTTCTATTTATTTATTTTAGTTTAGGTTTTTTATTTTAGTTCATTTTTAGGTTTAGGTTTAGGTTTTAATTTTATTTTTTTAGGTTTAAATTTTAGGTTTTTATTTTGTTTATTTTTTATTATAAGTTTAGTTTTTTTTAGCTTAGGGTTTAGGTTTTATTTTTTGTTTATTTTTAAGTATTATTTTTAGGCTTATTTTTTAGGATTATGTTTTTATTTAGTTTTTATTTTCTTATCTTTTAGGTTTATTTTAATTTATTTTACGTTTAGCTTTTATTTTATTAAGTCTTTTTATTATTTGGTTTATTTTATTTTTTTAGTTTCGCTTAGGTTTTACATTCTTTTATTTTAGTTTATTAATATTTTTTATTTTATTTTATTTTTATGTTTAAGTTTAGGTTCTAATTTATGTTTTTATTTTATTTAGGTTTAGGTTTTTTATTTATTTTATTTTAGGTTTTATTTAGTTTCGATTTAGGCTTTTAGGTTTTTAGGGTTTAGGGTTCAGGATTTAGGATTTTATGGTTTAGGATTTTAGGGTTTAGGGTTTAGGTGTGTATCCAGGTGTGGGTTTAGTGTTTAGCTCACACCAGTTTTAGGATTTAAGATTTAGGGTTTAGGGTTAGCTTAGGGTTTAGGGCTAGTTTAAGGTTTAGGATTTAGGGTTTAGGGTTTAAGCTTTTATGGTTTTGGGTTTATGATTTAGGGTTTAGGGTTTTAAGGTTTAGGGTTTAGAGTTTAGGGTTTAGGGTTTAGGGTTAATGTATTTTTTATTTTTCTTTAAATTAAATAAATTGGTATGGTTAGGTTTATTTAGTTTATTTTTTTTAGTTTTTTTTTTTATTTTTACTTATGTTTAGTTTATCTATTTTAGTTTAATATTTAAGTTTAGGTTTAGGTTTAGTTTTAACTTTAGTTTATTTATAGGTTTAAGCTTTATTTTTTATTTCGAGGTTTAGGTTTAGGTTTTTATTATATTCTTTTAGGTTTAGGTTTTAGGTTTTTATTTTATGTTTTTTAGGTTTTTTCTTTAGTCTAAGTTCAGGTTCATTTTTAGTTTATTTTATTTTATTTAGTTTAGGTTTAGGTTTAGTTTATTTTAGGTTTAGGTTTAATTTATTTTAGTTTAGTTTTTAGTTTATGTTTAAGTTATTTTATTTTTATTTCAGGTTTAGTTTTTTTTAGTTTAGAGTTTAGGTTTTATTTTTTATTTATTTTTAGTTTAATTTTTTAGGTTTAAATTTTTATTTAGCTTTTATTTTAGGTTTATTTTATCTTTAGTTTAGGTTTAGCTTTTATTTTATTTAGGTTTATTATTTTTTAGTTTAGTTTAGGTTTTTATTTATTTTATTTTAATTTAGTTTAAAATTTTATTTTATTTTCTTTTTAGATTTAGGTTTAGGTTTAGGTTTTAGTTTAAGTTTATGTCTTTTTTATTTATTTTATTTTTAGGTTTTATTTAGTTTAGCTTTAGGTTTCTAGGTTTTTAGGGTTTAGGGTTTAGGGTTTAGCATTTAAGGTTTAAGGATTAGGGTTTAGGGTTTAGGTATTAGGGTTTAGGGTTTAAGGTTTAGATTTTTAGGGTTTACAGTTTAGGTTTTGGGGTTTAGGGTTTAAGATTTTAGGGTTGTAGGTTTAGGATTTAGGGTTGTAGTTTTAGGGTTTAGAGTTTAAAATTTTTTTTATTTGTTATTTTAATTTTTTTCTTTTTAATTTTTTTAAATTAAGTAAACTCGTAGGTTTTGGTTTATTTTGTTTATTTTTTAATTATATTAGTTTATTTTTTTTTTATTTAGGTTTATTTTTATTTTTATTTAATTTAGTTTATTTATTTTAGGTATATTTATTTTAGTTTTCTTTAGGTTTAGGTTCTGGTTCAGGTTTAGGTTTAGGTTTATCTTTTAGTTTAATTTTATTTTTATTTTATTTTTTAGATTAAGTTTTATATTTTATTTTTTGTATTAGGTTTATTTTTAGGTTTAGGTTTTGGGTTTTTATTTGAGGTTTATTTTTAGCTAATATTTTTTACTTTAGGTTTAGGTTCATTTGTAGTTTTTTTTATTTAATTTAGTTTAAGTTTATGTCTAGTATAGTTTATTTTAGGTTTAGGTTTATGTTTTATTTGTTTTAGTTTAGTTTATTTAGTTTAGTTTCAAGTTTATTTTATTTTTATTTTAGGTTTAGGTTTTTATTTAGTTTAAGGCCTACGTTTTATTTTTTATTTATTTTTAGGTTTATTTTTCAAGTTTAGGTTTTATTTAGTGCTTATTTTATTTTATTTTAAGTTTATTTTATTTTTATTTTAGGTTTAGTTTTTATTTTTGTTAGGTTTTAATTTTTTTAATTTAGTTTAGGATTTTATTTATTTTATTTTAGTTTAGTTAATATTTTTTATTTTATTTTTTTTGAGGTTTTTGTTTTGGTTTAGGTTTTAATTTACATTTTTATTTTATTTTATTTATTCATTTTATTTTAGTTTGGGATTGTTTATTTATTTTATTTTTAAGTTTATTAAGTTTAGGTTTAGGTTTTTAAGCTTTTTAGGGTTTAGGTTTTAGGTTTCTATTTTAGGTTTATTTTTTGGTTTTATTTTTTAGTTTACGTTTAGGTTTATTTTTAGTTTATTTTATTTTATTTTATTTAGTTTAGGGTTTATGTTTAGTTTATTTTTCATTTAAGTTTAAGTTTTATTTATTTTAGTTTAGTTTATCTTAGTTTAGGTTTAGGTTTATTATATTTTGTTTATTTTATTTTTATTTTGGGTTAAGTTTTATTTTTAGTTTAGGGTTTGGGTTTTATTTTTTAGGTTTAGGTTTTTATTTAGTTTTTATTTTATTTTATTTTAGGTTTTATTTTTATTTTAAATTTAGTTTTTATTATATTTAGGTTTTCTACTCTTAGCTTTAATTTATTTTTTAGGTTAGTTTAGGTTTTTATTTTTTTTATTTTTTTAGTTTTATTTATTTTATTTTTAGGTATAAGTTTCATTTTTAGTTTAGGTGTTGATTTTATTTTATTTTATTTTATTTATGTTTAGGTTTTTTATTTATTTTATTTTTAGGTTTTATTTACTTAAGGTTTAGGTTTTTAAGTATTTAGGGTTTACAGTTTTTTTGTGTTATAAGGAGTGCAACACGAGGACTTCCTAAGAGGTCACCCATCCTAGTACTACTCTCACCCAAGCACGCTTGACTGCGGAGTTCTGATGGGATCTAGTGCAATGGTGTTGGTGTGGTCACACACAATATTTAGGTATTTAGGTATTTAGATTTTATTTATTTATTTATTTAGTATTTAGGTATTTTGTTTATTTTATTTTTTTTATTTTTTTTTCTTTAGGTATTTAGGTATTAAGTATTTAGGCATTTAGTATTTAGGGATTTAGGTATTTAGGGTTTAGGGTTTAGGGTTTAAGGCTTAGGATTTAGGGTTTAGGGTTTTAAGGGTTTAGGGTTGCAGGTTTAGGGTTGTACATTTAGGGTTTAGGGTTTAGGGTTGGTTTTATGGTTTAGGGTTTAGGATTTAGAGTTTATGGTTTAGGGTTTAGGGTTTTTTTTTTTAAAATTAAGTAAACTAGTAGGTTTAGGTTTATTTAGTTTATTTTTTATGTATTTTATTTTATTTTATTTTTTTATTTTTATTTATGTTTTTTTATTTTGTTTAGTTTATTTATTTTAGGTTTATTTATTTTAGATTAGGTTTTTTATTTTAGTTTATTTTTTAGGTTTCAGATTAGGTTTATGTTTATTTTCTAGTTTAGTTTAGTTTTTTTTTTGTATGTTTAGTTTTTCTTTTTTTCTTAGGTTTAGGATTAGGATTTTATTTTATTTTTTTAGCTTTAGGTTTTAGGTTTTTATTTTCGGTTTATTTTTAGGTTTTAGTTTTTAGTTTCGATTTAGGTTTATTTTTGTTTATTTTATTTTATTTAGTTTAGGGTTTACGTTTAGCTTATTTTAAGTTTAGGTTTATGTTTTATTTATTTTAGTTTAGCTTATTTTAGTTTAGGCTTAGGTTTATTTTAGTTTGTTGTATTTTAGGTTTAGGTTTTTCTTTTTAGTTTAGGGTTTAGGTTTTATTTTTTATTTATTTTTGGGTTTTATTTTTTAGGTTTAGGTGTTTATTTAGTTTTTATTTTATTTTATTTTATTTTATTTTATTTTAGGTTTATTTAATTTTTATTTTACATATAATTTTTATTTTATTTTGGTTTTTCATTTTTCAGTTTATTTTATGTTATTTAGTTTAGTTTATATTTTTATTTTATTTATTTTATTTTAGTTTTTATTTTTTATTTTATTTTGGTTTAGGTTTTCTTATTTATTTTATTTTTACATTTTATTTAGTGTAAGTTTAGGTTTTTGGCTTTTTGGGTTTAGGGTTTAGCGTTAAGGGTTTAGGTTTAGTTGAAGGTTTAGGGTATAGGGTTAGTGGTTTAGGGTTTAGGGTTTGGGGTTTAGGGTTTAGGGTTTACGGTTTAGGTTTTGGGGTTCAAGATTTTGGCTTTAGGGTTTAGGGTTTAGGTTTTAAGGTTTATGGTTTAGGGTTTAGGTTTTAGGTTTAAGGTTCAGGTTTTAGTTTAGGGTTTAAGGTTTAGGTTTTAGGTTTAAGCTTTAGGTTTTAGTTTAGGGTTTTTGGTTTTTTTTTTAACAGAGAACAAATTCAGATTCAACATTTCATCATTTTAATTTCATCAACCAAGAGCACACCAAGTTTTCTAAGACACAAGCGACGAAATAGATCCAAAATGAGCACACATAGAGCAAATCAAAAACCCTAGATAATTAAAACCGTATCTACTGTGAAGACACAGTTTCATAAGCAGTAGATCGGATTAGCTGATCTTTCATTTCTCTAGTTCCCATAAAACCACGGCCTCTCGAGTAGCGGGATCCACCATCATATGTTTGATATCTCCCTCTACCACCACAATAGCTGTAATCGAAATCACTCCTCCTGCCTCCATAACCACCACTGCTCTGACCATCACCTCCATATTCTCTGTCACCTTTAGATCCCCCACCACCGCTGCAATAACTGCCACTTCCGCCTTTGCCTCCACCCCCAGATCTAGACTGAGCCTGGTTAAAGGTGATGTTCCTGTCGTCAAGGTTCTACCCATTCATAGGGTTTAGGTTTTTAGGTTTTAAGGTTTAGATTTATTAATAAATTTATTTAGTTAATTTAGGTTTAGGTTTAAGGTTTGGGATTTAGGGTTTAGGATTTATAGTTAGGGTTTATGGTTTAGGGTCTAGGATTTAGAGTTTAGGGTTTTAGGGTTTATGCTTTTAAGGTTTGGGGTTTAGGGTTAGGGTTTATGGTTTTTTAAGGTTTAGGATTTAGGGGTTAGGGTTGTAGGTTTATGGTTTAGGGTTTAGGGTTTAGGATTTAGGGTTTCTGGGTTTTAATTAAGTAAGGTTTAGGTTTATTTAGTTTATTTTTTGTTTATTTTAGTTTATTTTATTTTTTATTTTTATTTAGGTTTACTTTTTATTTAGTTTAGTTTACTTACTTTAGGTTTAATTATTTTAGTTTATTTTTTAGATTTAGGTTTAGGTTTAGGTTTTAGTTTATTTTTTGGTTGAGTTTTATTTCTAATATATTTTTTAGGTTTAAGTTTTATTTTTTATTTTTAATTTTAGCTTTAGGTTTCAGGTTTTTATTTTAGGTTTATTTTTATGTTTTATTTTTTAGTTTATTTTATTTTATTTAGTTTAAGTTTAGGTTTAGGTTTTATTTATTTTAGTTTAGTTTATTTCAGTTTAGGTTTAAGTTATTTTATTTTGTTAATTTTATTTTTATTTTAGGTTTAGGTTTTTCTTAGTTTAAGGTTTAGGTTTTATTTTTTATTTATTTTAAACTTTTATTTATGTTTATATTTTAGGTTTAGGTTTTTATTTAGTTTTTATTTTATTTTATTTTAGGTTTATTTTATTTTTATTTTATGGCTAGTTTTTATTTTATTTAGGTTTTTTATTATTAGGTTTATTTTATTATTTAGTTTAGTTTAAGTTTTTATTTATTTTATTTTATTTTATTTTTAGGTTTAGGTTTATCTTTTGGTTTAAGTTTTTATTTTACTTTACTTTTATATTTTATTTAGGTTTAGGTTTATTTATTTATTTTATTTTTAGGTTTAATTTAGTTTAGGTTTAGGTTTTTAGGTTTTTTGGGTTTAGGGTTTAGAGTATAAGGTTCATGGATTTAGGGTTTAAGGTTTTAGGGATTAGGGTTTAGGGTTAGGGTTTAATGTTTAAGGTTTAGGGTTTAGGGTTTATTGTTTAGGCTTTAGGGTTTGGGGTTTTTAGGGTTTAAGGTTTAGGGTTTAGGGTTAGCTTAGGGTTTAAGGTTTGTTTAAGGTTTAGGGTTTAGGGTTTAGGGTTTGTTTAAGGTTTAGGGTTTAGGGTTTAGGCTTTAGGGTTTAGGGTTTACGATTAGTTTAAGGGTTTAGGGTTGAAGTTTTAGTGTTTAGGGTTTAGGGTTTAGGGCTTAGAGTATAAGGTTTAGGGTTTAGGGTTTAGGGTTAGTTTAGGGTTTAGGCCCCATAGCATTTAATACAATTATAGTTATTCTTTCGTATTAAAGGTTATTTAAGCGAGCTCTTAAACCCTAAATCTTAAACCACTCAACCTAAACCCTCAACCTCAACCCTAAAACCCTCTAAACCTTAATAAACCTAAATCTAAACAGAAACCCTAAAACAAAGCCTAAACCTAACCTTAAACCTAAAACCTAAACTAACTCTAAACACTAACCACCCCCAATCCTAAACCTTAAAAAAACCCTAAAGCCTAAACACTAAACCTTAAACCCTAAAGACTAAACCCTAACCCTAAACCCTAAACCCTAAATCCCTAAACCCTAAATCCTAAACCCTAAAACTATAAACCCTAAACCCAAAACCCTAAAAACCTAAAAACCTAAACTTAAACTAAATAAAACCTAAAAATAAAATAAAAAATTTAAATAAAATAAAAACTTAAACCCAAAAATAAAATAAAATAAACTAATAAAAATACACTAAAATAAAATATAAAACCTAAACTAAACTAAATAATAAAATAATAAAAATAAAAGGCTAAAAATAAAATAAAAAAAACTAAATAAACAGTGAAATGTTGGATCTCAGTTTGTTCTCGTTTGAAAGGCCAAACCTGGCTCAACTAAAACCTGAACCTAATCCTGGCCTAAACCCTAAACCCTAGGCCCCAGGCCACAAACCCAAACCATACTAAACCCTGACTATAAACCCTACCACTGGCTCTAAAGCCAAACTGAGCCCAAAAACATAAAACCTAAATCCTAAACCCCAAATCCTAAACCATGAACTCACTAAACTAACCTAACGAACTAAGAAACCTAAACTAAACAAAATAAAGCCTAAAGATAAAATTAATAAAAAAAAATCTAAACCAAACTAAAATAAAAATGAAATAAACCTAAACCTAAACCTAAAGAAAGAAAGAAAATAAAAAACTAAACTAAAATAAAATAAATAAAAACCCAAACTACACTAAAAAATAATAAACCTAAAATAAAAAAAAAATAAAATAAACCTAAAATAAAATAAAATAAAAACTAAATAAAAACCTAACCCTAAAAAAAACTTAAAAATAAATAAAAAATAAAACCTAAACCTTAAACTAAAAAACCTAATCCTAAAATACTAAACTAAAAAAAATTAAACTAAAATAAAGAAAACCTAAACCTAAACCTAAAATAAACTAAACTAAACCTAAACCTAACCTAAATAAAATATAATAAATTAAAATAAACTGAACTAAAAAAAAATAAAACCTAAAAATAAACCTGAAATAAAAACCTAAAACCTAAACCTAAGAAAATAAAATAAAAGCCTAAACCTAAATAGAAAAATAAAAAATTAAACTTAAACTTAAAAAATAAAATAAAAACCAAAATGTAAACCTAAAAATAAAAAATAAACCTTAAACCTAAAAAAGAAAATAAAAATAAAACTCAACTAAAAATAAACATAAACCAAAACCTAAAACTAAAAAATAAACTAAAATAAAACCTAAACTAAAATAAATAAACCAATATAAAATAAACTAAATAAAATAAAAAAACAACATAAATAAAAAAAAAAAAATAAAATAAAAATAAAAATAAACTAAATAAATAAAAGAAGAAATGTTGAATATGGTTGTTCTCATTTAAAAGAAAACCTAAACTAACCCTAAACTCTAAACCACCAAAACCTAAACCCCACCCTACCAAAAACTAAACCTACCAAAACCTAACCACCCTATCCTAAATCATAAACCCTAAACCACAACCCTCCAAACCCTAAACCCAAACGTAACCCAAACTCTACCCAAACCTTAAACCAACCAAAAAAGCCTAAACCTTAAATCCTAAACTCCAAACCCCAAACCCTATACCCTGAACCCTAAACCCTAAACCCTAAAATGATATAAACTGAAATCTAAACAAAATAAAACCTAAAAAAATAAATAAAAAATTTTAACCCAAATAAAATAAAATAAAAACATAAACTAAACCTAATACCTAAAACATAAACCTAAAGAAAATAAAATAAAAATAAAACTAATCTAAAATAAAATAAATAAAACTAAACTAAACTAAAAAAATAAAAAACTTAAATAAAATCAAAACTAAACCTAAAATAATAAAAAAAACAAATCTAAAATAAAAAAACAAATAAAAACTAAGTAAGAAACTAAACTTAAATAATAAACCTAAAAGTAAAACCTAAACCCAAAACTAAATCAAAAACCTAAACCTAAAATAAAAATTAAATAAACCTAAACCTAAACCTAAACTAAAATAAACAAAACCTATACCTAAAGTTTAAAGAAACTAAACCTAAACCTAAACCAAAACTAAATAAAATAAAATAAACTAGAAATAAACATAAACTAAAAAATAAAACCTAAAATAGAAACCTAAAACCTAAATCTAAAAAAGTAAAATAAAAACATAAACTAAACATAAAAATAAAAAAGAAAATCGAAACCTTAAAAATAAATATAAATAAAACTAAACTAAAAAATAAACCAAAACCTAATCCTAAACCTAAACATAAAAAATAAACTAAAATAAAAAACCTAAACAAAAATAAATAAACTTAAAATAAATAAACTAAACTAAATATAAATAAAAATAACCCTAAATCAAAATAAAAAATAAAATCAAATAAAATAAATAAAAAAATTAACTATATAAACCAAAAGTGATGAGTTTACTTAATTTAAAAAATAATAAAAAATTAAAAAATTAAAAAACCTTAACCCTAAACGCTAAACCCTAAAACTAACCCTAATCCCTAAACCTACAACCCTAAACCCTAAATCCTAAACCTTAAAATCCTAAATCCTAAACCCTAAACCCTTAAACTATAAACCCTAAACCCTAAACCTTGAAACCTAAACCCTAAACACAATAACCTACAATCCTAAATCATAAACCCTAAACCCCCAAACCCTAAACCGTAAAGCCTAAACCCCAAACACTAAACCCTAATCCCTAAACTCCAAACACTAAACCGTAAACCTCAAAAACCTGAAAACCTAAACCTAAACTAAATAAAACATAAAAATTTTAAAAATAAAAATAAAAAAACCAAAAGTTAAATTAATTAAAAAATAAAATTAATAAAAACCTAAACTAAAACCTAAAGTTAAACCTAAAACTAAAAATAAAATAAAATAAAATAAAAACAAAACTAAAATAAAATAAAGAAAAACCTAAACTAATCTAAAAAATAAAATAAACCTAAAAATAAGAAACCTAAATAAAAAATGTAAAATATAAATAAAATAAACCTAAAATAAAACAAAATAAAACAAAAGCTAAATAAAAACCTAAATAAAAAAAACTTAAAAATAAATAAAAAATAAACCAAAAACCCAAAACTAAAAACAAAACTAAACCTAACATAAACAAAATAAAATAAACCTAAACCTAAACTAATATAAACAAAAGCTAAACCTAAACTTAAAATAAACTACAGCTAAACTCTAAACTAAATAAAATAAAATAAACTAAAAATAAACCTAAACCTAAACTAAAAAATAAAACCTAAAATATAAACTATAAACCTAACCTAAAAAAGCAAAACAAAACCTAAACCTAAACCTAAACCTAAAAATAAAAAATAAACCCTAATCAAAAAATATAATAAAAATAAAACTAAACTAAAAAAGAAACATAAACAAAAACCTGAACCTAAAAAATGTACTAAAATAAATAAACCTAAAATAAATAAGCTAAACTAAATAAAAATAAAAGATAAACCAAAATAAAATAAAATAAAATAAACTAAAATAAATAAAAAAATAAACTAAATAAACCTAAACATACTAGTTTACTTAATTTAAAAAAAACCCTAAACCATAAATCCTAAACCTTAAACCCTAAATCCTATAATTTACCCTAAACCCTAAACCTACAACCTTAAACCATAAACCCTAAACCCTAAACCCTAAACCCTAAAAAACCCTAAACCATAATCTATCCCTAAATCTACAACCTTAAACCCTAAAAACTAAAACCCCTTAGCCCTAAACCCAAAAACCCTTAGCCCTAAACTCAAAAACCCTAAACCTTAAAACCCTAAACCCTAAACCATAAACCCAAAACCCTAAACCTAAAAACCTAAACCTAAACTAAATAAAACCTAAAAATAAAATAAATTAAAAATTCTAAACCTAAATAAAATATAAAAATAAATAAAATAAAAACCTAAACTAAAACTTGAACCTAAACCTACAAATAAAATCAAATAAACTAAAATAAAATAATTAATATTTTAAACTAAAATAAAATAAATAAATAAACCTTAGAATAAAAAACCTAAAGAAAATTAAAATTAAATGTAAAATGAAGATAAAATAAACCTAAAAAATAAAATTAAAACTAAATAAAAAACTAAACCTAAAAGAAACCTAAAAATAAATAAAAGAATAAAATCTAAACCCTAAAAAAAAAACTCTAAACCAAAAATAAAAATAAAATAAATAAAAAAACCTAAACCTAAACTAAAATAAATAAAACTTAAGCCTAAACCTAAAATAAACTAAACCTAAACCTAAACCTAAATTGAATAAAATAAAATAAACTACAAAAAAACCTAATCCTAACCTAAAATATAAAATCTAAAAATAAACCTAAAATAAAAAATCTAAACTCTAAGCATAAAAAGATAAAATAAAAAACTAAACGTAAACCTAAAATAAAAAATAAAATTAAAACCTAAAAATAAAATAAACCTAAACCTAAACCTAAACTTAAAAAATAAATAAACTAAAATAAAAATACTAAACTAAAATAAATTAACCTATAATAAATAAATTAAACTAATTAAAAATTAAAAATAAACATAATTAAAAATTAAAAATAAATTAAATTAAAATAAATAAAAAATAAACTAAATAAACTAAATAACCCTAAACCTATCGGTTTACTAAATTTTAAAAAAAACCTAAACACTAAGCTAACCCTAAACCATAAACTTTAAAAGTAAAATAAAAAAACTAAAACATACAGGTTTACCTAATTTAAAAATAAACCTAAACTAAAACCTGAACCTTAAATTGATAATCGATACCCTAAATCCTAAACCCTAAGCAAACCCTAAACCGACAACCCTAAACCCTAAGAACTAAAAATCTTAAGCCCTAAACCCTAAAACTGGAAACCCTAAAACCCTAAAACCCAAAACCCTAAACCCTAAACCCTAGACCCTAAAAACCTATACCTAAACTAAATAAAACCTAAATATAAAATAAATAAAAAACCTAAACTTAATTAAAATAAAAAAATAAAATAAAATAAAAACCTAAACTAAAACTTAAACCTAAACCTAAAAATAAAATAAAATAAACTAAAATAGTATAATTAATAACCCAAACTAAATTAAAAAAATAAAGTAAACCTAAGAATAAAAAACCTAAAGAAAAAAAATATAACATAAAAATAAAATATACCTAAAAAAATAAAATAAAAACTAAATAAAAACCAAAACCTAAGAAAACCTAAAAATAAATAAAAAATAAAACCTAAACCCTAAACAAAAAAATGAAACCTAAAATAAAAATATAAATAAATAAAATAAAATAAAATAAACCTAAACTAGAATAAACTAAACTAAAATAAATAAAACCAAAGCCTTAACCTAAAATAAACTAAACCTAAACCTAAACCTAAACTAAATAAAATAAAATAAACTAAAAATAAACTTAATCCTAAACTAAATAATAATATCTAAAAATAATCCTAAAATAAAAAACCTAAAATCTAAACATAAAAAAATAAAATAAAAACCTAAACCTAAACTTAAAAAATAAAAAATAAAATCAAAACCTAAAAAATAAAATAAAATAAATCTCAGCAAGAAAATAAAAAATAAGCATAAATATAAAAAATAAAATAAACTAAAATAAATAAAGAATAAACTAAATAAATAAAAGAAGAAATGTTTACTACAAATTTGTTCTCTATTTAAAAGAAAAAATTGAAAAACATAAAACCCTAAACTAAAACCTGAACCCTAAACCCAAAACCCTTAACCCTAAACCCTAAACCCTAAAACCTAAACCCTAAACCCTAAACCCTAAACCCTAAACCGTAAACCCAAAACCCAAAAAAAATCCTAAATAAAACTAATTAGGTTTGGTTGACCCAAACCCATTGGGTTATGTGCTAGTGTCCACTTGGCCCACTAAGAGGGTGTCAAGTGGCCATGAAGAGGATTTGACCTAATTCTAAGAGAATTTGGCCAAGAATTACCCTTTGACCTTAGGTAAAATGGTCATTTAGATTGGATTTTAGGTTGAATATGTTTGGTATGATTTAAAAATGTGTTGGGCCAAGTTTCAATGATTTTGGAGTTGTTTTGATATGATTTGGCTCATGTTAACCCATTTAGGTAAAAAATGAGTCAACTTGGGTCAAGTTGACCAATTGTCAAATTGGGCAAACCAAGGATTGGGTCAACTTCAAATGATCATATGAATTGATTTGGTATCTTTATTTCCTATCAATTTGGTTTATATTTGGATTTGGTTCATTTGATTTCATTTAGGTGAAATTGATTTGGTTCATTGGATTTGGATTTGGTTCATTTGACCCATTTAACCTATTTGGATTAGGTCATGGGTTGGTTTAGATTTCATTAGTCATTCTAAATGTGGTCAATTGATTTTCAATCAATTTAATTTGATGGTCAATTGAGCTATGTTGGGTCTAGTTGGCTAATTAAGGCTTTGATCAAGTTCAACAATTGATTTGGAATGAACATGACTCAATGGTTTCAATCAATTTAGCTTAGATCAAGTTTTAACCCATTTTGACTTTTTAGGTCAAGTTAGGTCAAGTTGGGTCAACTGTCCAATTGGGCTAGTTTACTCTCAAATGAGGATTTGGTCATGTTCAAACATTGATCATGAATGAGTTTGGATTAATGGTTTCAATCAAATTTGGCCTATGGTGGATTTTGGCTGGTTTAGGTTTCATTTTGGCTAAGTGTTGACTTGGTCAACCCTTAGGTTTGACTTGGTTTGACTTGGTTTGACCCAATTTGAGTGATTGATCATCTCATGGTGATTGTTGCTCACAATGTGAGGCTTAGGTGGGATTAGTTCAATCCAATTTGGGTATGATTAGAATTTGGCTCAAAAAGGGTACTTTAGGTCACTTTGGGTCAAGTGAGCCTAAGTGGGTCAATTTACTTGATCAAGGCTTGAATCAAGTTTGGTTGAACTCACATATGGACTTATGATTGAAATATAAATCCATTTGCAAGTGATTTAGAATCAAATGGGTTTTGATTCATTTGATAATTTCAAGTTCAAAGGGTGAACATGAGTTTGATTTAGGTTTGATTTTTGAATTTAGATTCATGATTGAAGGATTGATTGAATCATGAGGAAAAATCAAGGGTTTGGCTTGATTTGAATTTGATTTGGCTAAGTTCAAGAATTTGACTTGAAATGCTTAGGTTGAATTTAAGTTGAATTTGGATTTGATTTTTTGAATTAATTTTGGATATTTGAATTTATATTTCATTTATATTTGTGAATATAAATGAGAATATAAATGGGTTATGAGAAAATTTCTTGAATTTGAATTGATTTGGATTTGATTTAGGCTAAGTCCATAAGATAGAATCAAAGTGACTTAGGAAAGATTTTTAGAATTAGATTTCAATCATGGGCTTCATCCATTTGGAATTGATTTGAGTTTAAAAAAAAGCAATTAAGCTAGAATTGATTTGAGTTTGACTTGAAGGAGGAAGTGAGGATTTGGTCTGGCCGTGTGGCAAGTTTTCTTAACACCTCTAAGGCATGACCTATTCATATAGCTAACTCTTCAAAGTCTCTAGGGCTAGGTTGAATGTCCACCTAATCACTAGATGTGTCTTAAGACTAAGGAAACTCTTAGTGTCTAAGAAAAGTCCAATGTCTAGGATGGAGGGGTTGAGAGCTCATTCTAAAAATGAGGTCAACAAAACCTAAACAAAATAAAATGAAAAAATAAAATCTAAACCTAAACTTAAACCTAACTTAGAAAGACAATAAAATCAAAAATAAAAACTAAACTAAAATAAAATAACTAAAAACCTAAACTAAATTAAAAAAATAAAAAATATAAATAAAATAAAAATATAATAAACTTAAAATAAAATAAATAAAAAACTAAATAAAATCCTAACAGTAAAAAAGAAACCTAAAAATAAATAAAAAATAAAACCTAAACCCTAAACTAAAAAAAAAACCTAAACCTAAAATAAAAATAAAATAAACATAAACCTAAACTAAGATAAACTAAACTAAAATAAATAAAACCTAAACCTAAACCTAAACCAAAGCTAAATAAAAAAAACTAAACTAAACATAAACCTAAACCTAAACTAAAAAATAATACCTAAAATAAAAACTGAAAACCTCAACCTAGAAAAATAAAATAAAAAGTTAAACTTAAACCTAAAAAAAGTATAAAACCTAAACCTAAAAAATAAAATAAAAATAATATTAAACTAAAATAAATAAACCTAAAATAAATAAATGAAACTAAATTAAAATAAAAATAAACCTAAATAAAAAAATAAAAAAAACTAAAATAAATAAAAAATAAACTAATTAAACCTAAACCAACTAGTTTACTTAATTTAGAAAAAATTTAAAAATAAATAAATAAAACCCTAAGCCTACAACCTTAAACCCTAAACCCTATACCTTAAACCCGAAAACCCTAAACCCTAAACCCTAAACCCTAAACTCTAAACCCTAAACCCTAAACCTTAAACCCTAAAAACTGAAAACCTAAGCCTAAACTAAATAAAAGATAGAAATAAAATAAATAAAAAACCTAAGCCTAAAAAAATAAAATAAAATAAATAAAATAAAAATGTAAACTAAAACCTAAACCTAAATCTAACATAAAAAAACAAAATTAAAATAAAATAAATAAAAACCAAAACAAAACTAAAAATTAAAATAAACTTAAAATAAAAAACCTAATTATAATAAAAAATAAACGTAAAATAAAAATAAACTAAACCTAAAATAAAATAAAATAAAAACTAAATGAAAACATAAATCGAAAAAACAAACCTAAAAATAAATTAAAAAAAACTAAAACCTAAACTAAAAAAAAACCTAAACCTAAAATAAACAAAATAAAATTAACGTAAACTTAAGTGAAAATAAACTAAACTAAAATTTATAAAACTTAAACCTAAACCTAAAATAAACTAAACCTAAACCATAAACTAAATAAAATAAAATAAACAAAATAAAATAAATAAAAAATAAACTTAAACCTAGATTAAAATATAAAACCTAAAACTAAACCTAAAATAAAAACTAAAAACCTAAACCTAAAAAATAAAAAAAACCTAAACATAAACCTAAAAAAAAAAAAAAAACCTAAACCTAAAAAATAAAATAAAAATAAAACTAAACTAAAAAATAAACATAAACCTAAACCTAAACCTAAAAATTAAACTAAAATAAAAATATAAAATAAAATTAATAAATATAAAATAAATTAAAGATAAACTAAATAAACTAAATAAACCTAAACCTACTGGTTTATTTAATTTTTTCTTAAAAAAAATTCCTAAACCCTAAAACCTAAACCCTAAACCTTAAATCCTAAATCCTAAACCCTAAATCTTAAACCCTAAAACTAACCCTAAACCCTAATCCCTAAACCTACAAACCTAAAAAACCATAAACCCTAAACCCTTAACCCTATACCTTAAAACCCTAACCCTAAACCCCAAATCGTAAACCCTAAAGCTTAAGAACCTAAAAACCTAAACTAAATAAAACCTAAAAATAAAATAAATAAAAAAAACCTAAACATAAATAAAGAAAATAAAATAAAATAAAAACCTAAAATTAAAAATAGAATAAAATAAATACTAAAAACAAACTAAAATAAATTAAAGAAAAACCTAAACTAAAATAAAAAATAAAATAAACCTAAGAATAAAAAACCTTAATAAAATAAAAACTAAACATAAAAAATTTAAAATAAACCTAAAATAAAATAAAATAAGAACAAAATAAAAACCTAAACCTAAAAAATAAAACTAAAAAAAACCTAAATAAAATAAAAAATAAAACCCAAACCCAAAACTAAAAAAAGACCTAAAACTAAAATAAAAATAAAATTAACAAAATAAAATAAACCAAAATCTAAACTAAAATAAACTAAATTAAAATAAAAAAACATAAACCCTAAACCCTAAACCGAAACCTAAAGTAATAAAATAAATTAAAAAATAAAGCTAAACCTAAATCTAATCCCTAAGAATTGACAAAACCTTGACGGCAGCAATATCACCGCCAACCACGCTTAGTCTAGATCTAGTGGTGGAGGCAAAGGCGGTGGTGGTAGTTATCGCAGTGGTGGTGGGGGATCTGGAGGTGTTGGTGGATATGGTTGTGGTGGTGAGCAAGGTGGTTATGGAGGAGGAGAGAGGTTACTGTGGTAGTGTGAGAGGAGAGATCGGGGATATGATGGGGGATCCCACTACTCGAGAGGTCTTGGTGGTTTTGATGGGAACTAGAGAAATTGAAGAACGACCGATCTAATCAGCTGCTTATGGAATTGTGTCTTTATAGTAGAGACGGTTCTAGTTATCTAGATTTTTTGAATTTCTCTATTCGTGCTCATGTTTGGTCTATGTCGACACTTATGTCTTAGAAAACTTGGTGTGTTACTTGGTTGATGAAATTAAAAATAGTAAATGTTGAATCTGAATTTGTTCTCTATTAAAAAAAAATCTTGAACCCTAAACCTTAAACTAAAACTTAAATCCTAAACCTAAAACCAAATCTTTAAACCCTAAATCCTAAACCCTAAACTTTAAACCCTAAAACCCTAAACCCTAAATAATAAACCCTAAACCATAAACCTTAAACCCTAAACCCTAACCCTAAACTCTAAACCCTAAACCCTAAACTCTAAACCCTAAACCTTAAACACTAAATCCTAAAACCCTAAACCCTAAACCCTAAACCATAAACCCTAAACCCTAAAACCCTAAACCCTAAACCCTAACACAATAAACCCTAAACTACAACAAACTAAACACTAAACTCAAACTTAAACCCTAAACTAACCTAAACTCTAAACACTAAACACTAAACCTAAACTATAAATTAACCCTGACCTACAACCTAAACCCTAAACCCTAAACCCTAAAAACCTTAAACCTTATACCTTAAACCCTAAACCCTATAACCTCAAATGCTTAACCCTAAACCCTAAATCCTAAAACCTAAACCCAAAACTCTAAACCCTAAACACCAAACACTCAATTAACCTTAAACCCTAAATCCTAAAAAGCTAAAAACTTAAGCCTAAACTAAATAAAACCTAAAAATAAAATAAATAAATTAACCTAAACCATACTAAAATAAAAAAAGCATAATAAAATAAAAACATAAACTAAAAACTTGACCTCAACCTAAACCTAAACCTAAAAAGAAAATAAAATAAAATAAAAACTAAAAACTAAACTGAAATAAAATAAAGAAAATAAAAGAAAGTAAAAAATAAAAAACCTAAATAAAATAAAAACTAAACCTAAAATAAAAATAAAATAGACCTAAAATAAAATTAAGTAAAAACTAAATAAAAATAAATAAAAAAATAAAACCTAAACCCTAAACTAAAAAAACCTAAACCTAAAATAAAAATAAATTAAACCTAAACCTGAACTAAAATAAATTAAACTAAAATAAATAAAATCGAAACCAAAACCTAAAATAAACTAAACCTAAACCAAAACCCTAAATAAAATAAAATAAAATAAAAATACAGCTAAACCTAAATAAAAAAAACCTAAAAATAAACCAAAAGTAAAATCCTAAAACCTAAACCAAAAAATGAATAAAATAAAAACATAAACCTAAACTTAAAAATAAAAAATAAAACCTAAACTAAATAAATAAAATAAATATAAAACTAAATTAAAAAAATAAACTAATCCTAAACCTAAACCTAAATAATAAACTAAAATAAAAAACCTAAACTAAAATAAAAAACATAAAATCAATAAACTAAACAAAATAAAAATTAAAATAAAGCTAAATAAAAAAATAAACTAAAATAAATAAAATAAACTAAATGAACCTAAACATACTAGTTTATTTATTTTAAAAAATAACAAAATTAAAAAATATTTTAAAAAATACCCAAACCATAAACCTTTAACACTAAACCCTGAACTCTAAACCTACAACCCTAAACCTTAAAACCCTAAACTCTAAACCCTAAACCCAAAACACTAAAGCCTAAACTCTAAACCCTAAACCCTAAACCCTAAACCCTAAACCCTAAACCCTAAACCCTAAAACCATAATCCCTAAACCCTGAAATGTATAACCCTAATCCCTAAACACTAAACTCTAAACATCAAATCCTAAACCCTATACCCTAAAACCTGAAAACCTAAAACTTTAAAAACCTAAACCTAAACTAAATAAAAAATAATAATAATAAATAAACCTAAACCTAAATAAATAAATAAAATTAAAATAAAATTAAAATAAAATAAAAATGTAAACTAAAACCAAAACTGAAACCTAAACCTAAATGTAAATATAAAATAAAATAAAAAATAAAAAAACCTAAACTAAACTAAAAAATAAAATAAAATAAACGAAAAAATAAAAAAACCAAAATTAAATAAAAACTAAACGTCAAATAAAAATAAAATAAACCTAAAATAAAATAAAATAAAAATTAAATAAAAACCTATACTAAAAAATAAACTAAAAAGTAAAACCTAAAATTACATAAAAAAATAAAACCTAAACCCTAAACTAAAATAAAAACCTGAACCTAAAATAAATAAAATATAATATTCCTAAACCTAAACTAAAATAAACCAAAATAAAATAAATAAAACCTAAACCTAAACCTAAACACAAACTAAATAAAATAAAATAAACTAAAATTAAACCTAAACCTAAACTAAAAAATAAAACCTAAAAATAAAAACACAACCTAAACCTAAAAAAATAAAATAAAAACCTAAACCTAAAAATAAAATAAAAATATAACCTAAAACTAAAAAATAAAATAAAAATAAAACTAAACTAAATAGTAAGCATAAACCTAAACCTAAATCTAAAAAATAAACTAAAATAAAAAACCTAAACTAAAATAAATAAACCTAAATTAAATTATCTAAACTAAATGAAAATAAAAAATAAACCTAAATAAAAATAGAAAATAAATTAAATAAAAATAAATAAAAAATAAACTAAATAAACGTAAACCTACTAGTTTGCTTAATTTTAAAAAATCCTAAACCCTAAACCCTAAATCTTAAACCCTAAACCCTAGACCATAAAACTAACCCTAAACCTTAAACCATAAACCTACAACCCTTAACCTAAAAAACCCTAAACCCTAAACACTAAACCCTAAACCCTCAAAACCCTAAACCCTAATACCTAAACACTAAACCCTAAGCCCTAATCCCTAACCCTAAACCCTAAACACTAAAACCTTAAACCCTAAAACCCTAAACCCTAACCCAAAACCTTAAATATTAAATGCGTAAACCCTTAAACCTTAAACCCTAAACCCTAAACCATAAACCCTAAATCCTAAACCCTAACCCTAAACCCCAAACCCTAAACCTAAACCTAAAGCAAATAAATAAATTAAAAAATAAACCTAAATTCCAAACCCAAAAATAACCCAAAACCCTAAGAATGGGAATAACCTTGATGAAAGGAACATCATCGTCAACTAGGCTCAATCTAGATCTGGTAGTGGAGGTGTTGGCGGTGGTGGTGATTATCGCAGTGGTGGTGGCGGATCTTGAGGTGCTGGTGGATATGAAGGTGGTGGTCAGAGCAGTGGAGGTTATGAAGATGGGAGGAGTGACATAGGTTACAACCGAAGTGGTGGCCAAGGGAGAGATCAGGGATATGATGGCACATCCTTCTACTCAAGAGGCAGGGGTGGTTCTGATGGGAACTGGAGAAACTGAAGAATAGCCGATCTGATTTACTACTTATGGAACTATGTCTTTATACTAGAGATAGTTCTAGTTATCTAGGATTTTTGATTTATGCATGCTAATTTTTTATCTATGTCATTTCTTCTGTCATAGAAAACTTTGGGTGTTACTTGGTTGATGAAATTGAAATGAAGAAATGTTGAATTTGAATTTATTCTATGTTAAAAAAATACCAAAAGCCCTAAACCCTAAACTAAAATCTGAACCTTAGACCTAAAACCTAAACCCTAAGAACCCTAAACTCTAAACCTTAAACCCTAAAACCTTAAATCCTAAACCCTAATCCCCAAAACATAAACCCTAAACCCTTACCCCTAAACCCTAAACCCTAAACCCTCAACTAACCTAAAACCCTAAACCCTAAATCTTAAACTCTAAAAAGCTAAAAACTTAAACCTAAACTAAATAAAACCTAAAAATAAAAGAAATTAGAAAGCCTAAACCAAAATAAAATAAATAAAATAAAATAAAATAAAAACCTAAACTAAAACCTAAACCTAAACCTAAAAAGAAAATAAAATTATAAATTAAAACCTAAATTAAAGTAAAAAAAACTTAAATAAAATAAAAACTAAAGCGAAAATAAAAAATAAAAAATAAAAACCCAAACCTAAAAAAATAAACCTAAAAATAAAACTTAAAAATAAAACATAAACCCTAAACAAAAAAAAATCTATACCTAAAATAAAAACAACATAAACCTAAACCTAAAATTTATAAACTAAATTAAAACAAATAAAACTTAAACCTAAACCTAAAATGAACTAAACCTAAACCTAAACCCTCAATAAAATAAAATAAACTAAAAATATACCTAAACCTAAACTAAAAAATAAAACATAAAAATAAACCAAACACCTAAACATAAAAAAAGAAAATAAAAACCAAAAACTAAACCTAAACCTAAAAAATAGACTTAAACATAAACCTAAAAAATAAACTAAAATAAAAAACCTAAACTAATATAAATAAAATACACTAAATAAAAATAAAACTAAACTTAAATAAAATAAAAAATAAAACAAACTATAATAAATAAAAAATAAACTAAATAAATGGAAACCTACAATTATACTTAATTAAAAAAAACAAAAAATAAAAAATAAAAAAATCCGAACCCTAAAACTAACTCTAAATCCTAAACCCTGAACCCTAAACCCTAAACCCTAATCCTTAAAACCTTAAACCCTAAACCCTAAAACCCTAAACCCTATACCATAAACCCTAAACCCAAAACCCTAAAACCTACAACCCTAAACCCTATACCTTAACAGCAAACCCTAATCCCTAAACCCAAAATAGTAAAAACCTAAAACCCTAAACCTAAAAAATAAACTAAAATAAAAAACCTAAACTAATATAAATAGAATACACTAAATAAAAATAAAACTAAACCTAAATAAAATAAAAAATAAAACAAACTATAATAAATAAAAAATAAACTAAATAAATGGAAACCTACAATTATACTTAATTAAAACAAAAAAATAAAAATAAAAAATCCGAACCCTAAAACTAACTCTAAATCCTAAACCCTGAACCCTAAACCCTAAACCCTAATCCTTAAAACCTTAAACCCTAAACCCTAAAACCCTAAACCCTATACCATAAACCCTAAACCCAAAACCCTAAAACCTACAACCCTAAACCCTATACCTTAACAGCAAACCCTAATCCCTAAACCCAAAATAGTAAAAACCTAAAACCCTAAACCTAAAAACAAATAAACTTAAATATAATAAAATAAAATTTTAAACTAAAACCTAAACCTAAACATAAAAATAAAAAGGTAAAAAAATAAAAACTAAAATAAAATAAATAAAAATCTAAACTAAACTAAAAAAATAAAATAAATATAAAAATTAAAAACATAAACAAAATAAAAACTAAAAGTAAAATAAAAATAAAATAAACTAAAAATAAAATAAAATAAAAATTAAATAAAAACTTAAACTTAAAAAATAAACATAAAAATAAAACCTAACAATAAATAAAAAAATAAAACCTGAACCCTTAACTAAAATAAAACCTAAACCAAAAATAAACCTAAATCTAAACTAAAATAAACTAAACTAAAATAAATAAAACCTATACCGAAACTTAAAATAAATTAAACCTAAATTATAAACTAAATAAAATAAAATAAATTAAAAATAAACCTAAACCTAAACTAATAAATAAAACCTAAAATTAAACCTAAAATAGAAACCTAAAACCTAAAACAAAAAAGTAAATTAAAAACCTAAACCTAAAACTAAAAATAAGAAATAAAACATAAACCTAAAAAATAAAATAAAAATAAAACTAAATTAAAAAATAAGCATAAACCTAAACCTAAACCTAAAAAATAAATTAAAAATAAAAAACCTAAACTAAAATAAATAAACCTAAAATAAATAAAATAAATTAAACAATAATAAAAAATAAGCCTAAAAAAAGTAAAATTAACTAAAATAAATAAAAAATATTCTATATAAACCCTAAGCCCTATATCTTAAATCCTAAATCCTAAACCTTAAACCTTAAACCATAAATCCTAAACCATAAACCCTAAACCTGCAACCCTAAACCCTAAAACCTAAATCCTAAAAATCCCTCAATCCTAAACCTTAAACACTAAACCCTAAACCCTAAACCATATATCATAAACCCTAAGCCCTAAACCATAAAATCTACAACCCTAAATCTTAAACCTTAAACCCTAAACTAACCCTAAAACCCTAAACCCCAAACTAACCCTAAACCCTAAGAATTGGCAGAACCTTTACGACATGAACATCACCGTCAACTAGGTTTAGTCTATATCTAGCGGTTGAGACGAAGGCAGAGGTGGTGGAAGCGATGGCGGGGGTGGTGGTTATTGTAGTGGTGGTGGGGGATCTACAAGTACTAGTGGATATCGAGGTGGTGGTCAGAGCAGTGGTGGTTATGGAGGCGAGAGGAGTGATGGAGGTTACAGCCATGGTGGTGCTGAGGGTATGATGGCAGATCTCGCTACTCGAGAGGCCAGAGTGGTTCAGATGGGAACTAGAGAAACTGAAGAATGATCGATCTGATCTTCTGCTTATTGAACTGTGTCTTTATCTAGGGTTTTTGATTAGCTCTATGGTGCTTATTTTTTATCTATGTCATCAGTTCTATCTTAGAAAACTTGGGGTGCTACTTGTTTGATAAAATTGAAAAGAAGAAATGTTGAATCCTAATTTATTCTCTATTAAAAAAAACTTAAACCCTAAACCCTAAACTAAAACTTAAACCTTAATCCAAAATCCAAAACCCAAAACCCTAAATCCTAAACCCTAAAAACCCTAAAACCCAAAATCCCAAATCATAAACCCTAAACCATAAAACCATAAACCCTAAACCCTAAAACCTACAATCCTAAACTCTTAACCTTAAACCCTAAACCCTAAACCCTAAACCCTAAACTAACCCTAAAAAATTCCTAAACCCTAAACCCTAAACCCTAAACATTGAATAAAGATGTTATTAGGAGTAGATCTAAAGAATGACCTAATCCTAACATATTTATGGTACCTAAAGAAAATATCTTCAAGAGACTTTTTGTTGACTATTAGAGATTTGAATACCCTAAACCCTAACCCTAAATCATATTATAATACTATATATTATAGTATAATGTAGCATCATATATTTGAGCATGTAGTCATGAGTTTTTGGATGTTATAAGATGTTTTGAAATGTTTTAATATATTATGGTATTATGCCCTATAGTCTATATTTATATAAATCATAAAAATATTGATTTAATAAATCAGATGAGGAAATTTGTTAAACTTGAAGTGAGAATTAGGTTGTAGTACCAAAGGTGTGCTATGATACTTGTAGTCTAAAAAGTAAGATTTTATGTTCAAAATAAATATTATATGTTGTAGCATAGTATAGCATCATATATATTAATATATTGTTCTACCCATTATAATATCTTTTAGTATTTTACAATCATGCAGTTGAGCCTACACTAGAATTGTTTATAAAAATGTTGATTTAGGCTTTAAAATGATTGAATTTGGGAAAATTCATAATAGCCAGAGCATGGCATCATAATATATTATTTTAATTTAAAATATGTAAGTGATACGACTAAAATATATAGTTTTTTTATTGTTTAGACTAATATTATGATTTTTTATCTTAAGTAATCCCTTATGAAGTGATATGCAATATAATATAATATGTTATAGTGTATTATAATATAGGATGCCATAACATAGTGTAGCATCATAAAATATAGCATACTATTGTGTATTACTACTTGTTGTTTAGCATATTTTTGTTTGTTATAGTATGATGTAGTAGAGTTTGTACTGGAATAATTCATAAAAATACTAATTTATAGGCTGAGACGATAATATTTGGAAAAATTTAATGTAAGATTTAGGGAACATTGTTGGGGGTGTGCTATGCTGTGTCATTTAATCAAAAGAATAGAATTTTGCATCCAAAATAAATGTTCCTTTTTCAACTAAATTTTATAAATTTTTTGCTTAAAATGATTCATTTTAAGGTCTAATGTAAGATAATTTAAAGGTTGAGATGGAAGAATTTGGCCAAATTCATGGCACACACCAAGAAGCAACACCAAAATTAGATGGACCTAAGGTTGGTCAAGGTTGATATAAACCCTTCTCCAACCACAGGGTTGTTACTAGGAAAATAGAACTATCCAATTCAATAGTAACCTAGGTAGTGTCTAAATGGGGTCGCAAAGCATGTGATCCAAATATAGTGCCACAGGAGAGGTGCTGCTAGGGGCATTATCCTGAGCCTTGGAAAAAAAGCCTATAGGTGTACGGTGGCCAACTCCTAGAGAAAGCGTAGTAGACTTAAATCTGCTATTAGTGGTGTTTCCTAAGGTGTGAGAACTAACCAACCTAAGGTGTATCCATCAGCATTAGTGGTGTATCCGTCAGCATAGTGAGAACCAACAAACCTAAGGTACCAGTCGGTGTACAATGATCAACTTGGAAATAAAGCGTGCAGGCTTACAACTTTCTAAGCGAAACTGATTATCGAGATAGTCTATCATCGGTGGGACATATACTATCAGACCTAGAGTGACTACTTAGTGGGGACCTTAAGGAAGGACTAGACTCAGACTTTAAGTAGTCAGGAGGAAAGGAACATCTAGGGGACTTATCCTAAACCTCAAATATACTTGACCCAGTTAATGCATGAAGGCTAATCCAAGAAGAAAGCATAGCAGACTCACATCCTCTTAAACGAAGCTAACATGAGGTAGCTTACCGGCCACACAGTAAGACCTACCAAACTAACAAAGTGCTCATTGGTGTGCAATGGCCAAGTAAGGAAGGAAAGCATAGCAGACTAACATCCTCCAAAGCAAGAAGACCACTAAGGTGACACATTAGCAAGGTAGCATGTTAGCCTGACCTAGAGTAGCTACTAAGTGAGTGCCGCTGGGGGCGTTATCTTAACTCAGAGTATCCCAAGACAAAATATATGTATTTAAATTATATGTTTGTGTGTATTTTGTGTTTGTGTTATGTCGATGAAGGATAGGATGCCACTCAGGTTCTTTACACCTACCCTAAACACATCGTGGCAGATTCAAAAATAAGAATACTTTTAACATGGAAGAGATTGATTCAAAATGGAATTTTTATTGATGATAACTATTTTCAAACAAGATTTATAATATTTCATGAAGTAGAGCTTGGAAGCTTAATAAGCTGATAAGTTTGTCCTTTGGTAGGCCTTCTCTATGGCAAAATGACCTTCCTAAGTGGGTTCAAACTTGCCTCCCATCTTACGACAGGCAACAATCGGTCTCCTTAGAACTAAAATAAGCTCTCCTTCTTGAAAAGCTCTAGGATAGACCAACTTGTTTTGAGCTTGAATCATTTTAGCTTTGTACAACTTGAGATTTTAGCATGCTCACAGGTATCTCTCCTTCAAACCTTCGAGCTCTTCTAACCGTAACTTTTCATTCAGCTCTATTGTTATTTTGCTATCCATAACTATCCTTAGTGATGGGAGTTGGACTTTTAATGGTAGAACAACTTTAGACTCATACACTAAGGAGAAAGGAGTACAATGAGTTAGAGTTCTATATGTGGTGTGGTTGGCCCACAAAGCTTCAACTAACTGCTCATGCCACTGTCACTTATTGTTGTCGAGTGTATTCTTTAGTATTTAGATTATAGTTTTACTGAAGACTTCTGATAAGTCATTTTCCCTCGGGTAGTTAATGGTAGAATATCTACAATCTATGATGTATCTATGGGCAAAGTTGTTGGTCTCGGTGCTCTTGAATGTAGTACCATTATCAGATATAATTCATTGAGGCACTCCAAGCTTATATACAATATGGTTCTTAAAAAATTGGAGCACATGCTGAGCTGTGACCTCTCTAAGCAGAATCACCTTCGCTCAGTTGGAAAAGTAGTTAATAGTAGCTAAGATGAACCGATGACCCTTGGAAGAAGGAGGATCAATCCGATCCACTATGTCAGTACCCCAACACTCGAATGGACATGAGGCCAATTTAAGATGTAGAATGTTGGGTGGTTGGTGTAGGACTACACTGTGCATTTAACATTGGTGGCCTCTCCTAGTCGTATCCATGCAATATTTGATCATCGGATGTATCCTAGTCTCTTGATCTTGGCTTTCATCTTGGTGGATTGGTTGGATCCACATAATCTTGAGTGTACTTGATCATGATCTTATGAACTTCGTCTAAACAACGTAACCACATATGATCGAAAGAACCGATATAAGACACCATCCATAAGAGCATAGGAAAATGCTCTCACTTCATCGATGGGCTTGGGACTTCTCTTGAGGTAGTTTTTTTTATTTAGGTAATCCATGAATGGATGACTCCAATCTAACTCCTCATCCTTTTGGCAATGGCAACCTCCCCTTAAAGAGAGTACTTTTTGATGAATTCAATATCAATAAGGAATAAGACTTATCTATTTTGGAACTTTATTGATAAGGACTCATCTTCCAGAAATGCCAACTCTTTCGCAACCGTGGCTAAAGCATACTCTACGACGTTCTCTCCTCGAGGAATCTTATAAATGGTAACCTCTAAGATTTGGGCCAACAACTCCATGGTGTACTTTTGGTAGTGATGGAGCTTGGGATTAATAACCTTATAGGACACAACGATTTGGTTGATAATTAGTTAAGAATACCCAAAGATGTTGATGTTCTAGATGCTTAGGGTAACGAATAACTCCAAACTTACAATTAGAGCCTCATATTTCATGCAAGGATTGGACAGATGATATGAAAATCTTATTACATCATAGTCCGGAGTTAAGAGAACTATTCCTACCCTGCCTTTCTTAGAATAGTAAATTATGGTTTTTCTCCTCTTTGAGAGGAAGCCGCACCATCAAAGTACATCTCCCAGCGATGGATGCTTATCCCTTAAGTGCATGATTTGTTCATCGGAGAGATCATCACTAAGTGGAGAGTCAGCAATAAGTGGGTGTGTTGCTAAGAAATCTAATAGTGCTTGTCCTTTCACCGCATGGAGGGGTACGAAGGTAATGTCAAACTATGAGAAGATCATAGACCGTCGTGCCAACTATTAGGATATCATCAACATGTCATGAGATACTATAGTGTACTGATCCTAGAGATTAAGTTCACATTATGAGGAAGCATGTAGTCGGTAGCTTTTGCGATGCAAAGATTAAAGCTAGGCAATACTTCTCAATGGTTGGATAATTAACCTTAGTAAGGATTAGACGACGGCTCAGGTAGTAGAGTGTGTTTTCCTTACCTTCGTCGTTGGCTTGGGCCAACAAAGAACAAGTGAGTCATGCTAGTGTAAAGTATGAGCGGCTTGCGGGATAGAGCTAGAAATGGCTGTCATCGTAATGCTTGATGTCTTGAAGGCATGCTCACACTCATCATCCCACTTGAACTTGGCATCCTTTTGACAAGTGAGAATGGTTGACATCTTCTTAGGTTGGATATAAATCATCTTAGATATGTAGCCTTGAAATGATCGAGTTGAGTTAAACTTTTAGGGGTGGCATTTCTAATATCGCCTGATCTTCTCCAGATCGATTTGATTCCTTGGTGTCACAACAAACCCAGGAATTTCTAAGCCACTCTAATGCACACTTCTGGGGGTTCATTTTGAGGTTAAATTATCTTAACTGTTCGAAAACTACTCTTAAGTCAAAGAGATGGTCTTCCTTTTCTATACTTTTGACCACAAGATCATCGACATAGCACTTGACTTGATGATGAATAAATTCATCAAAGATTCGAGTCAAAAATAAATAAAAACCTAAACTTAAACCTAAAAATAAAATAAAATAAACTAAAATAAAATAAATAAAAACCAAAACTAAACTAAAAAGTAAAATAAACCTCATAATAAAAAACCTAAATAAAATAAAAACTAAATGTAAAATAGAAATAAAATAAACCTAAAATAAAAACTAAATAAAAACTTAAGCCTAAAAAATAAATTTAAAAATAAAACCTAAAAATAAATAAAAAGTTAAACGTCAACTCTAAACTAAAAAAAACCCAAACCTAAAATAAAAAAAATAAAATAATAAAATAAACCTAAACCTAAAATAAAATAAACTAAACTAAAATAAATAAAATCTAAGCATAAACTTAAACTAAATAATATAAAATAAACTAAAAATAAACTTAAACCTAAACTAAAAAAATAATACCTAAAAATAAACCTAAAATAAAACCTAAAACCTAGAACCTAAAAAAAAATAAATTAAAAAACCTAAACTAAACCTAAAAATAAAAAAATAAAACCTAAACCTAAAGAAAATAAAATAAAACTCAACAAAATGAAATCTAAACCTAAACTTAAACCTAAACTTAAAATTAACTAAAAAACCAAATAAAATAAATAAAATAAATAAACTAAAAATAAAATAAAAATAAACCTAAATAAAAATATAAAATAAACTAAAATAAAATAAATAACTACATAAACTAAATAAAACTAACTACTTTACTTATTTAAAAAAACTAAACCCATCCTAAATCCTACCCTAAACTCCTCCACCCTAAACCTCCCCACCCCACTAAATATCTAAACTAAATTCCTACCTGATTTAATTTAAAACATAAACTCTAAATTAAACCATAAACCTAAACTTTTCTAAACCCTAAACCTAAACCCTCTAATCCTCCTCCATAAAACCTTTTACCACCTCCCTCCTAACCCTCCCTAATCCAACCTAAACCTCCTAAACCTAAACCCTAAACCCTAAACCCTTATCATGAATTCTAAACCCTAAACCCCAAACCTTAAACCAAATCCTAAAGTAACTAAATAAATTAAAAAATAAACCTAAACCTAAACCAAAACCCTAAGAGTGGGCAGAACCTTGACGGTAGGAACATCAACGTCAATTAGGCTCAGTCTAGATCTAGCGGTGGAGGCGAAGGAGGAGGCAGCGGTGATCATAGTGGTGGTGGGGGTACTAGAAGTGCTAGTGGATATGGAGTCAGTGGTCAGAGCAATGGTGGTTATGGAGGCAGGAGAAGCGATGGAGGTTACAGCCGTACTGGTGGCAGAGGGTGATATCGGGGATATGATTTTGGATCCCGCTACTCGAGAGGCCAGAGTAGTTCTGATGGGAACTGGAGAAACTAAAGAGCGGCCAATCCGATCTGCTGCTTATGGAACTGTGTCTTTACTGTAGAGACAGTTCTAGTTATCTAGGGTTGTTGATTTGCTCTATGCGTGCTCATTTCTAATCTATGTCGTCGCTTGTGTCTTAGAAAACTTAGTGTGTTAATTGGTTGATGAAATCGAAAAGAAGAAATGTTGAATCTGAATTTGTTCTTTGTTAAAAGAGAAAACCAAAAACCTGAACCCTAGACATAAAACCTAATCTCTAAACCCTTAAAACCCTAAACCCTAAAAACACTAAACCCTAAACTCTAAACCATAAAACCGTAAACCCTAAACCCTAAACCCTAAACCCTAAACCCTAAACCCTAAACCCTAAACCCTAAACCCTAAACCCTAAACCTGAAACCCTAAACCCTAAACTTTAAACCCTAAAAAGCTTAAAAGCTAAACCTAAACTAAAAAAATCCTAAAAATAAAATAAATAAAAAACATAAACCAAAATAAAATAATAAAATAAGATAAAATTAAAACCTAAATTAAAACCCAATCCTAAACCTAAACCAAAACAAAAAAAATAAAACAAAATAATAAATAAAAATTAAACTAAAATAAAATAAAGAAAAACCTAAACTAAAGTAAAAAATACAAAACCTAAATAAAATAAACCTAAAATAAAATAATAAAACTAAATAAAAAATTGAACCTACAAAAATAAACCTAAAACTAAAATCTAAAAATAAATAAAAAATAAAACCTAAACCCTAAACAAAAAAAAAATTAAACCAAAAATAAAAATAAAATAAACCTAAACCTGAAATAAAATAAACTAAACTTAAATAACTAAAAGCTAAACCTAAACCTAGAATAATCTAAACATAAAGCCTAAATAAAATAAAATAAACCTAAACCTAAACTAAAAAATAATACATAAAAGTAAACCTAAAATAAAAACCTAAAACCTATTCTAAAAAAAAATAAAGTAAACATCTAAAGCTAATCCTAAAAGCAAAAAATAAAACCTAAACTAAGAATATAAAATAAAAATAAAACTAAACTAAAAAATAAACTAAAATAAATAAACTAAAAAAAATTATAAATTAAAATAAACCTACATAAAATAAAAAATAAAATAAACTAAAATAAATAAAAAATAAACTAAATAAACGAAAACATTCCAGTTTACTTAAATTAAAATAAAATAAAATAAATAATAAAACCTTAAACCCTAAACCCTAAACCCTAAACCTAGAACACTAAACCCTAAACACTAAACTCTGATACCCTAATCACTAAACACTAAAACCCTAATCACTAAACCCTAAAACCTTAAACCACAAACCCAACTAAACCACTAAACCCAAAACCTAAAATCAACTAAATCCTAAACCCTAAAACCTGACTCTAAACCCTAAACCTAAACTCAAAACCAAACCTAAACCTTAAACCTAAAACCTAAACCCTAAACCCTAAACCCTAAATGAACTCTAAAACTTAAAACCTAAATCTAAATAAATAAAACCTAAAATAAAATAAATAAAAACTTTAACCAAAAATAAAATAAAATAAAACCAAAACTAAAACCTAAACCTAAACCTAAAACTAACTAAAAAAATAAAATAAATCTAAAATAAAACTCAAATAAAATAAATTAAACATAAAATAAAAAAAATAAAATAAATAATAAAATAAAATAAAAATGAAATAAAAATATACATCTAAAAAATAAACCTAAAAATAAATAGAAAAAATAAAACCTAAACCCTAAACTAAAAACAAAAACCTATGCCAAAAATAAACAAAATAAAATTAACCTAAACATAAAAAAATAAACTAAACTAAAATAAATAAAACCTAAACCTAAAATAAATAAAATAAAATATTCTAAAAATAAACCAAAACCTAAATTAAAAAATAAAACTTAAAAATAAACCTAAAATAAAAACATAAAACTTAAACCTAAAAAAATAAAATAAAAACCTAAACCTCAAAAATAAAACCTAAACCTAAAAATTAAATTAAATTAAAACTAAACTAAAAAATAAACATAAAACAAAACCTAAACCAAGATAAAAAACTAAAATGAAAACCTAAAAATAAATACTAAATAAAATAAAATAATCTTAAATAAAAATAAAAAATAAAATAAACTAAATTAAATAAATTATAATAAACTAAATAAACCTAAATAAAAAAATAACTTAAACCTAAACTAAAATAAATTAAGCTAAAATAAATATAACTTAAACCTAAACTAAATAAACTACACATAAACCTCAACCAAACTAAATAAAATAAACTAAAATTAACCTAAACCTAAACTAAAATAAAACCTAAGAAAACCTAAAACCAAAATAATAAATAAACTAAAATAAATAAAATAAACTAAATAAACCCAACCCTGGGTTTACTTAATTTTTAAGATATAAAATAAATTAAAACTCTAAGCCCTAAACCCTAAACCTTAAACCCTAAACCCTAAACCATAAACCTACATTACCCACAAACCCTAAACCTAAACCTAAACTAAAATAAAACCTAAACCCTAAACCCTAAACCCTAAACTCCAAACCATAATCCCTAAACCCTAAACCTTAAAAACCTTTACCTAAACTAAATAAAAAAACCTAAATCAAAAAAGAATAAATAAAATAAAATAAAATTAAAACCTAAATTAAAACCTGAACCTAAACCTGAAAAGAAAAACTAAATAAAAACCTAAATCAAAAAATAAACTTGAAAATAAATAAAAAATAAAACCTATACCATAAACTGAAAAAAATCCTAAAATAAAAAAAAAATAAACCTAAACCAAAACTAAAATAAATAAAACCTAAACCTAAAATAAACTAAACCTAAACCCTAAATTAAATAAAATAAAATAAACTAAAAGTAGACCGGAGGTTACAACAGCAGTGGTGGAGGAGGGAGAGATAGAGGATATGATGGTGGATCTAACTGCATGAGAAGCTGGTGTGGTTTTGATGGGAATTGGAGAAACTGAAGAATGACTAATCCGATCTACTGCTTATGGAATCGTGTCTTTACAATAGAGACTATTTTAGTTATCTAGGGTTTTTTATTTTCACTATGTGTGGTCATTTTCTTATGTATGTCATCACTTGTGTCTTAAAAAACTTAGTGTGTTACTTGGTTGATGAAATTTAAGAGAAGAAATTTACTTGGTTGATGAAATTTAAGAGAAGAAATGCTAAATTTGAATTTCTTTTTTATTAAAAAAATTGAAACCCTAAACCCTAAACAAAAACATGAACCCTAGACCTAAAACCTAAACCCTAAACCCTAAACCCTAAACCCTAAACCCTAAAAACCCTAAACACTAAACCTTAAAAAACCCTAAAATACTAAATAAACCAAATAAACCACTAGACTAGAAAAATAAATCAAAGCCCTAAAAATCTAAAACCACACAAAAGAAAAAAACAAAACCACAAAATGAAATAAAATAAAAAAAATCAAAACTAAAATAAATAAAATTATAAAATAAAATAAAATAAAAAACTAAACTAAAACTTAAACCTAATCCTAAACACAAAAAAATAAAAAAAATTTAAAACTAAACTAAAATAAAAAAAATAAAAACCTAAACTAAACTAAAAAAATAAAAACCTAAATAAAAGAAAAACTAAACCTAAAATAAAAATAAAATAAACCTAAAATAAAAACTAAATAAAAACCTAAACCTAGAAAATAAACCTAAAAGTAAAACTTAAAAAAATAAAAGGAAAATCATAAACCCTAAGCTAAAAAAAAACTAAACCTAAAATAAAAATAAAATAAACCTAAACCTAAACTAAAATAAACTAATCTAAAATAAATGAAACCTAAACCTAAAAAATAAACTAATCCTAAACCTAAACCTAAATAAAATAAATAAAAATAAATTAAAATCTAAACCTAAACTAAACATAAACCTAAAAAAAAAAATAAAATAAATGCCAACAAAATTAAAATAGAAACCAAAATCTAAACCTAAAAACCTAAACCTAAAAATAAAATAAAATAAAACTAACTAAAATAAACCTAAACCTAAACCTAAAAATAAATAAAATAAAAATCCTAAATAAAAATATATAAATCTAAAAGAAATAAACTAAACTGAATAAAAGTAAAAGTAAACCTAAATAAAAATAAAAAATAAAATATGCTAAAATATATAAAAAATAAACTAAATAAACTTAAACCTATGAGTTTACTTAATTAAGAAAAAGACCTAATCTTAAACCTAAACCCTATAATAAATAAGATAAAATAAACTAAAAATAAAACTAAACCTAAACTAAAAAATAAAACTTAAAAGTAAACCTAACATAAAAACCTAAAACCTAAATCAAAAAAATAAAATAAAACCTAAACCTAAACAAATAAAAATAAACCTAAACTTAAAATAAAAATAAAAATAAAACTAAACTAAAAAAGGATAAACCTAAACATAAACCATAAAAAAAACTAAAATAAAAAAACATAAAATAAATAAATTAAACTAAATAAGAATAAAATATAAACCTAAATAAAAACAAAAAAATAAAATAAACTAAAATAAATAAATAAAATAAACCTAAAACTGCCGGGTTTGCTTTGTAAAGCCCAAACCACTCTAAACCCAACTGACCCAAATCCTCCAAACCCTAAACCCTAAACCTAAACCTCACCCTGGTTCAACTCCCAACCTAAATCCTAAACTAACCTTAAACTGAGCCCTAAACCACCAAACCTAAACCCCACACTAAATCTAAGACCACTACCTACCAAACTTAAACCCTAAACCCACCCTAAATTCAAACCTGAGCCTCAACCCTATAAATACCACCCTAAACCTCAAACTCTAAACCAAACTCATTAAACCCTAAACCCTAAACTTTAACCCTAAACCTTAAACCACAAAACCCTAACCAATGAAATGCTAAAACCTAAAACCCTAAACCCTAAACCCTAAACCCTAAATCCTAAACCCTAAATACCTAAAAATCTAAACATAACCTAATTAAAGTCGACCAATAAAATAAATTAAAAAACCTAAACTGAAATAAAATAAAATAAAATAAAATAAAATAGAAACCTAAACATAAACCTAAAAATTAAAGAAAATAAAAAATAAAAATAAACTATAATAATATAAACAAAATCCTAAACTAAATTAAAAAATAAAATAAACTAATGAATAAAATACCTAAATAAAATTAAAATTATACGTAAAATAAAAATAAAATAATCCTAAGATAAAAACTAAATAAAAACCTAAACCTAAAAAATAAACCTAAAAATGAAACCTAAAAAGAAATAAAAAATAAAACCTAATCCCTAAACTAAAAAAAACCTAAACTTAAAATAAAAATAAAATAAACAAAATAAAATTAACCTAAACTTAAACAAAACTAAACTAAACTTAAACAAATAAAACGTAAAACTAAACCCTAAACTAAATAAAATAAAATAAACTAAAATAAACATAACCCTTAACTAAAAAAATAAAACTTAAAAGTAAACCTAAAATAAAAACTTAAAACTTAAATAAATAAAATAAAATGAAAACCTAAAGCTAAAACTAAAAATAAAAATTAAAACCTAAACTTAAAAAATAAAATAAAATAAAACTAAACTAAAAAAAGCATAAACTAAACATAAACGTTAAAAATAAACTAAAATAAAAACCTAAAAAAAATAAATAAACCTAAAATAAATAAACTAAACTAAATAAAAATAAAAAATAATCTTAAATATAAATAAAAAATAAAATAAACTAAAATAATTAAAAAATAAACTAAATAAACCTAAACCTTTTTTCTTAATAAAAGCCAAACCCTAAACTCTAAACCCTAAACCATAAATCTTAAACCTTAAACCCTAAACCATAAACCCTAAACCTATCCCTACCAATCCCAAACTTAAAACAAATTTACAACTCTAAACTCCTAAAAACCTCAACCCTAAGTCCAAAACCCCCAAACCCTAAACCTTAAACCCTAAACCCTAAATCCTAACCCTAACCCTAAACCCTAAAACCTTAAATGCTAAACCCTAAACCCTAAATACCCTAAAGCCTTAAGCCTCAATCGTAAATAATAAACTAACCCTGAACCCTCAAAACCATAAACCTTAAAGCCTAAAAATTAAACCCTAAACCTTAAACCCTAAACTTTAAACCCTAAACCCTGAACACTAAAAACCTATAAATCTAATCATAAATTAAATAAAACCTAATAATAAAATAAATAAAAGGCCCTAAACTGAAATAAAATAAAAACTTAAACATAAACCTAAAAATAAAATAAAATAAAATAAATAAACTATAATAAAATTAATAAAAACCAAACCTAAATTTAAAATATAAAATAAACTAAAGAATGAAAAACCTAAATAAAAATAGAACTAAACGTAAAATAAAAATAAAATAATCCCAAAATAAAAACTAAATAAAAACCTAAACCTAGAAAATAAACCTAAAAATAAAACCTAAACCCTAAACTTAAAATAAAAATAAAATAATAAAATAAAATTAACCTAAACCTAAAAAAAACTAAACTAAACTAAAATAAATAAAAGCTATATCTGAACCTAAACTTAAACAAAATAAAATAAAATAAACTAAAAATAAAGTTAAACCTAAACTAAAAATAAAACCTAAAAATATACCTAAAATAAAAACCTAAAGCCTAAACTGAAAAATAAAATAAAAAACTAAACCTAAACCTAAAAATATAAAAGTAAACCTAGAAAAAAAAATAAAATAAAAATAAAAACTCAACCAAAAAACAAACCTAAACCTAATAAAATAAACTAAAATAAGAAACCTAAACTTAAATAAATAAACCTAAAATAAATAAACTAAACTAACTAAATAAAATAAATCTAAACCTACCAGTTAACATAAATTAAAAAAAAATCCTAAACTCTAAACCCTAAAACTAACCATAAACCCAAAACCCTAAACCTACCTTTATAACCCAAACCCACCTTAAACCCTAAACCCTAAACTAAACCCTAAACACAACCCTACAACCCTAAACCTAAACCCTAAACTAAACTTTAAACAACCCTAAACTAAACCCTAAACCCTAAAAATGCTAAATCTTAAACCCTAAACCCTAAACTAAACTCTAAAAAACCTGACCCTAAACCCTAAACCCCAAACCATAAACACTAAAGCCTAAAACCAATATAATAAACCATAAACCCTAAACCCTAAGAATGGATAACTTAAAGGTAGAAACATCACCGCACTTGTCGCCCAGATGTGATGGAGGTGAAGGCAGTGGTTATTGTAGTGGTTGTGGGGGCTATGGAGGTGCTGGTGGACATGGAGGTTGCGGTCAAAATAGTGGTAGTTATGGAGGCGGGACAAGTGATGATGGTTATAGCCATGGTGGTGATAGAGGGAGAGATCAAAGATATGATAGCGGATCCCCCTACTCGAGAGGCGGGTGTGGTTCTAATAGGAACCAGAGAAATTGAAGAATGGCCGATCTGATCCGCTGCTTATGGAACTTTGTCTTTATAGTATAGACGGTTCTACTTATCTAGTGATTTTGATTTCCTCTATGGGACCTCATTTTTTATCTATATCATCTTTTATGTCTTAGAAAACTTGGGGCCCTACATATTTGAGGAAATTGAGAAGAAGAAATGTTGAATCTGAATTTGTTCTCTTTAAAAAAAAACCTTAAACCTTAAACCTAAAACATAAACTCTAAATCCTAAACCTCAAACCTTAAACCCCAAACCATAAACCCTAAACCCTAAAAACCTTAAAACTTAACCCTAAACTAAATAAAATTGAAAAATAAATTAAATAAATAAACCAAAACCAAAATAAAATAATAAAATAAAATAAAATAAAAAATAAACTAAAACCTAAATCTAAAAGAAAATAAAATAAAAATAAAGGCTAAACTAAAAAAACCTAAACTAAATTAAAAAATTAAAAAACCTAAAATAAAAAACTAAACCTAAAATAATAATAAAATAATCATAAAATAAAAAAAATAAAAAATAAATAGAAACCTAAACTTAAATAATAAAACTTAAAAATAAATAAAAAAATAAAACCTAAACCCTAAACTAAAAAAAACTAAACCTAAAATAAAAATAAAATAAATAAAATAAAATAAACCTAAACCTAAATTAAAATAAACTAAACTAAAATAAATAAAACCTTAACCTAAACCTAAAATAAACTAAACCTAAACGTAACTAAATAAAATAAAATGAACTAAAATAAACCTAAACTTAAATTAAAATATGAAACCTAAAATAAACCTAAAATAAAACCTAAAACCTAACCCTAAAATATAATAAAACCTAAACCTAAACTTAAAATTAAAAACCTAAACCTAAAAAATAAAATAAAAATAAACTCAATTAAAAAAAAACCTAAAAATAAAAAAATAAATAATAAATAAAGTAAAATAGACTAAAATAAAATAAAGTAATTAAAAAATAAGGTAAATAAATATAAAAATATAAAATAAAATAAACTCAAATAAATAAAATAAATAAAAAATAAACTAAATATGTAAACCTTCCCATTTACTTATTTTAAAATGAAAAATTCTAAATAAACTTTAAACCTACTAAAATTAACCCTACCAAACCCCAACAATCCACAAAACTACAATAAACTGACCCTCACCCTAAACCCTAAACCTTAAACCCTACCACCCAAACCCTACCAAACCCCTTTAAAACCTAAACTAAACCCACCCTAAAACCTACCTAAACTTTAAACACCAAAACACCCTAAACCTAAACTAACCCAAAAACCCTATAACCATAAAAAGAATGCGTGAGAACCTTGATGGTAGGAACATCACAACTAGACTCACCCAGATTTGGCGGTGGAGGTAGGTGGAGGAGTCAGTTATCATAGTGATGGTGGGGGATTTAGAGGTGCTAGTGGATATGGAGGCGGTGGTCAGAGAAGTGGTGGTTATGGAGGCAAGAGGAGTGACGGAGGTTACAACTACGGTGGTGGCGGAGGGAGAGATCAAAGATATGATGGATGATCCATCTACTCAAGAGGCAGGGGTGGTTCTGATCAGAACTAGAGAAATTAAATAACGATCGATCTAATCTACTACTTATAAAATTAGCTTTACAATAGAGATGGTTTTACTTATCTAGGATTTTGAATTTGCTCAATGGGTGCTCATTTTTTATCCATGTCATCGCTCGTGTCTTAAAAAACTTTGGATGATACTTGGTTGATGAAATTGAAAAAAAGAAATGTTGAATCTGAATTTGTTCTCCATTCCCAAACCCTAAACCCTAAATGTTAAACTAAAATTTAAACTCTAAAGCTAAAACCAAAACCCTAAACCCTAAACCCTAAACCCTAAACCCTAACACTAAACCCTAAACTCTAAACCCTAAATCTTAAACCTTAAATCCTAAACCCTAAACCTAAACCCTAAACCCTAAACCCTAAACTAACCACAAACCCTAAACTCTAAACTAACCCTAAACCCTAATCCTAAACCTTAAATCCTAAACTCTAAACCATGAATAAATATGTCATTAAGAGTAGATCAAAAGAATGACCTAATCCTAACATAGTTGTGATAGCTAAAGAAAATGTCTTAAACAGACTTTTCCTTGACTATTAAAGATTTAAATACCCTAAACCCTAACCCTAAATTAAATTATAATACCATATATTACAGTATAATGAAGAATCATATATTTGAGCATGTAGTGATGTGTTTTTGGATTTTATAAGATGTTTTGAAATGTTTTAGTATATTATGGTATTGTGCCTTATAATTTATATTAATATAAATCATAAAAATAATGATTTAATAAATCAGATGATGAAATTTGTTAAATTTGAAGTTGAAATTAAGTTGTAGTACCAAAGGTGTGCTACGCCACTTGTAATCTAAAAAGTAAGATTTTATGTTCAAAATAAATATTATATGTTGTAGCATAGTATAACATCATTTATCATAATATATTATTCTATGCAATTTAAATTCTTTTAATATTTTACAGTCATGCAGTCAAGCCTACACTACCAGTATTTATAAAAATGTTGATTTAGACTTTAAAATGGTAGAATTTGGCCAAATTCATAATAGATAGAGCATGGCATCATAATATGTTATTTCAATTTGAAATATGTAAGTGGTATGACAAAAATATATATTTTTTCATTGTTCAGACTAATTTTATAATTTTTCTATCTTAAGTAATCTCTTGTGATGTGATATGAAATATAGTATGATATAATATGTTATAGTGCATTATAACATAGGATGCCATAACATAATGTAGCATCATGCATCATAGCATACTATTGTGTATTACTACTTATTGTTAGCACATTTTAGTTTGTTATAATATGATGTAGTAGAGTTTGTACTAGTATAATTCATAAAAATATTGATTTATAGGCTAAGATGATGGGATTTGGCAAAATTTTACGTAAGATTTGTTGAACATCATTAGGGGTGTGCTATGGTGTGTCATTTAATCAAAATAATGGAATTTTGCATCCAAAATAAATGTTCATTTTTCAACCAAATTTTACAAATTTTTTGCTTAAAGTGATTCATGTTAAGGTTTAGTGTAAGAAAATATATTATATGAAAGCATATTAAAATATAATGTACATAACAATATAACTTCACATATATATGAATGTCGTGCTGTGTTATTAAAAGTTATTGTACATTTTAGTATGTTTTACTTTTGATATAATATATTGGGTCAAAACTCATGAAAATGTTAATTTGAAGGTTGAGATGCAATAATTTGGCCAAATTCACGGCACGCACCAAAAACCAACACCACAATTATGCTATTTTGTACCATTTCTAATAGAAAATCAACAATTTTACATCCAAAATGAACATTATTCATATTTTGAGAAAATTTAATAATTTGTTCTTTCTAAGTGATTCTAATGAAATGCATTGTTAGACAATATATTATATTATAGCAAATTATAATATAACATCATATATTATAATATAATTTAGTGTGCTAATTTACACTATAATATGTTTAGCATGATATTGTATAGTTAGTTTGAGCTTGCACCATATAAATCATAAAATGTTGATTACAATGTTAAGATGATGTAATTTGAATGAATACATTGCAAGGCTTTTGGTTGAAGTATTAAAGGTGTGCATAAGATAAGAAATAAGATTTGATGAGAATTCCATGCCAATGACTTCGAGGGAGATCTGCTAGGGGATCACACATGAATTAAACATGACATGTGAGCGGTCTATGTCGAGGGCATTGAAGAAGAAAATCTATTGGGGATAAGGTTTGGATTTGATTTGATTATATGATTTGTGGAAAGAAGATCCATTGGGGATAAGAATTATAATCCACCAAGGAATATGAACTAATCCACTTTAATTTATTTTGTTTTAATTGATGTGGAGGCATATCTACTGGAGATATGGGCTCGAGTCCGCTAAGGATCAGGTATATGAACCTTTGATTAGGGAAGCAGATTCAGGCTATCCACTAAGGATTTGGATTTGAGTTTAATTTTATAGATTTTTTTGGGGATGTATCTAGTGGAGATAAGAGTTTGGTTGGATTTCATTGATTTAAACTCTACTGGGGCAATTGGCTTAATTCTACTCCACTATGGAGGTTGGTTTTGAATTTGATTTCTTTGCTTGACTTGTTTATATATCATTTATGGCTCCACTAAGGAGAAGGGAGCGATTTAACTCCACTAGGGAAAATTAGATTGTGTTTAATTTAATATGAGTTAATGTATGGACCTTAACGTTGTGTGATGGACCCATAAACAAGGGGCTATATCAGCCTTGACCTACCTAAGGTTTACAAATCAAAATGGGAAGTCTATCAGGTGAGGGGTAGAGCTAGCCAACCTATGGGGTTGCCTTTTGGTGTGCAACTGCTGTGCTAGAAAGAAGGTGTAGCATACTTACATTTTCCAAAGCAAGGAACAACCGCTAGGGTGACCTATTGGATGCATAAAAATCATACCTGACCTAGGGAGACTATTGAGTGAATGCCGCTGGGGACTTATGTCAACTCAAAAGTAATCAGGATTAATTTTATCTTAATTTCAGGTGATTTGATATGTTTTGTTTGGTTTAGCTTGATTTCAAATTAAGGTCATATTCATCGAGGATGTGAGCTCGATGAAATTTGATAGATTTAATTTATTTATCATGTTGGTGTGCGATGGACCCATTGAGAAGGTGTTATATCAGACTTATCCTATCTCAGATTTGCAAATCCAAAAGGATAGTCTACTGTTTGTGGGGTAGATCTAGCCAACCTAAGGGGTTGCATTTTAGTGTGCAATGATTGTACTTGGAAGAAGGCGTAACAGACTTACATCTTCTAAAATAGGTAACAACCACTGGGTGACCTATTGGTAGCACAATAATTTAAACCTGACTTAGGGAGACTACTAAGTGAATGCCACTGGGGACTTATATCAACTCAAAAGTAGTCAGGAAATTCTTATAGGGAGTTTTGCTGATACTACCCTAAAGATTGGATACCTGCTTGGGATAAGGTACCACTAGGGGTATCCTCTTAATCCATAAGAGAATATATATATTTTATTTATATGTTTGCATGGATCTTGTTGGTGTGTGAGGGAACATAATGCGAAGGGGCTATATCAACCTTAACCTATCTCAGATTTACTGGACCAAGAGAGAATCTACACATCCACAAGACAAATTCTCCAACCACACAGTTGGTTACTAGGAAAGGGCAACTGTATCATCTGATAGTAACCTGGGTAATGTCTAAATTGGGTTGCAAAGGAAGTGATTGAAATATAATGCCCACAGGGGAGGTGCTACTAGGGGCATTATCCAGAGCCCTAAAAAAGAAAGCCTATAGGTGTACGGTGGCCAAATCAATGAGAAAGCATAGAAGATTTACATATGCCATGAGTGGTGTATCTTAAGGTGCGAGAACCAACCAACCTGAGGTGTATCCATCAACATGAGTGGTGTCTCCATTAGAATAGTGAGAATCAACCAACCTAAGGTTCCCATCAGTGTGCAATGATCAATCTAGGAAGAAAGTGTGTAGGCTAACAACTTTCTAAGCAAAACTGATCATCGAGATAGTTTATCGTAGGCAAGACATATATTATCTGACCTAGAGTGACTACTAAGCTGGGAGCCCCGAGGAAGGATTGAACCCAGACTTGAAGCAGTCAAGAGGGAAGGAGTCGCTAGGGGACATATCCTAAACCTCAAATATACTCGACCTAGTTAGTGCACGAAGGCTAATCTAAGAAAATAGCATAGTAGACTCACATCCCCTTAAACGAAGCCAACATGAGGTAGTTGACTAGTCACGTAGTAAGGCCTACCAAACTAACAAGGCGCTTGTCGGTGTGTAGTGGCCAAGTAAGGAATGAAAGCATATCAGACTTACATCCTCCAAAGCAAGAAGACCACTGGGGTGACACACTAGCAGGGTAGCATGTCAGCCCAACCTAGACCAGTTATTGAGTGAGAGCCACTGGGACCTTATCTCAACTCAGAGTAGCACGAGGCAAAAGATATGTGTTTGTTTTATATGTTTGTGTGTTGTTTGTGTTTATGTTGTGTTGATGAAGGATAGGATGCCACTAAGGTTCCTTATACCTACCCTAAATAGATTATGACAGATTCATAAACAAGATTACTTTCAACATGGAAGGGATTCAAGAAATGGAATTTTCATTGATGATAATTATTTTCAAACATGATTTATAATATTTCCTTATATAGATCCCATTGATTGGAAGAATTAGGCCCTCTCATTTTTAATTAATAAGCTGATAAGAACCTCCTTGGTAGGCCATCTTTATGGCAAAAGGGCCTTCCTAAGTGGGTTCAAACTTTCCTCCCATCTTACTATGGGCAATAATCAGTCTCTTTGGAATTAAAATAAGCTCTCCTACTTGAAAAGCTCTAGGATGGACCAACTTGTTGTGAGCTTGAATCATTTTAGCTTTGTACAACTCAAGTTTTTGGCATGCCCGCAGGTGTCTATCCTACAAACCTTCAAGCTCTTCTAACCATAACTTAGTGTTATGCTCTGTTGTGATCTTGCTACCCACAGCTATCTTTAGTGATGGGAGTTGGACTTTTAATGGTAAAATGGTTTCGGACCCATACACTAAGGAGAAAGGAGTAGACTGAGTTGGAGTTCTATATATGGTCCGGTAGGCCCATAAGGCTTCAACTAACTGCTCATGCCACTGTCGCTTGTTGTTGTCGAGTATCTTCTTTAATATTTAAATGAGAGTTTTGTTGAAGGATTCAACTAAGAAGTTTTCCCTTGGGTAGTTGATAGTAGAATATCTCTAATTTATGCTGTCTCTGTGAAAACTTGTTGATCTCAATGTGTTGAATGTATTACCATTATCAGATATAATTTGTCAAGGCAATCCGAACCTATATATGATATGGTTCCTAAAAAACTAAAGCACGTGCTGAGTTGTGACCTCTCTGAGCAAAATTACCTTCACCCATTTTAAAAAGTAGTCAGTAGTAGCTAAGATGAACCGATGATCCTTGAAAGAAGGAGGATGTAGAATGTTGAGTGGTTGGTGTAGGACCACACCGTGTATTTGACACTAGTGGCCTTGCTAGCCATATCTTGGTAATCTTTGATCATCGATGGCCAGTAGTATCTTAGTCTCTTGATCTTGGCTTTCATCTTTGGGTAGGATTGGTTAGCTCCACATAATGTTGAGTGTACCTCGGTAATGATCTTACTAGCTTCATACTTTTCTAAACAATGTAACCACATATGATTGAAAGAACCCCGGTATAAGACACCATTCATAAGAGTGTAGGAAAGTGCTCCCTGCTTCATCTGATGGGCTTAGGACTTCTCTTGAGGTAGTTTACCTTTATTTAGGTAATCCATGAATGGTTGCCTCCAATCTAACTCTTCATCCTTCTTTAAAATGACAACTTTCCCTTCAAGAGAGTACTTCTTGATGAGTTCAATATCAATAAAAGATAAGATTTCTCTATTTTAGACCCTTATTATATATACTCATCCCCCAGACATGTCAATTCCTTGGCAAGCTTGGCTAAAGCATACGCTATGATGTTCTCTCCATGAGGAATCTTATAAATGGTAACCTCTAGGATTTGGGCCAACAACTCCATGGTGTACTTATGGTAGTGATAGAGCTTAGGCTTTATAACCTTATAGGACCTAGCGATTTGGTTGATAATTAGCTGAGAAACCCCAAAGATGTTGATGTTTTGGATGCTTAAAGTAACGGATAACTCCAGACTAGCAATTAGAGCCTCATATTTAGCTTCATTGTTAATGCAAGGAATAGATAGATGATATGAGAATCTCATCACATCGTGGTCCAGAGTTAAGAGAACTATTCTTACCCCTACCTTTCCTAGAATAGTAGATTGTGGTTCTTCTCCTCTTTGGGAGGAAGCCGCACCATCAAAGTATATCTCCCAGCGGTGAATGCTAATATCCCCTAAGTTCATGATTTGTTCATCGAGGAGATCATCACTAAGCAGAGAGTCAGCAAGAAGTGGGTGTGTTGCTAAGAAATCTGCTAGCGCTTATCCTTTCACCGCACAGTAGGGTACGAAGGTAATGTCAAACTGCGAGAGGATCATGGACCAACATGCCAATCGTCCAGATAGCATCGGGCATGTCATGAGATACTATAGTGGATTGATCCTAGAAATAGAGTTCACTTTATGAGGAAGCATGTAGTGTTGTAGCTTTTGGGATGCAAAGATTAAAGCTAGGCAATGCTTCTCAATGGGTGTATAATTAGCCTCAGTAGGGATTAGATGATAGCTGAGGTAGTACAGTACATTTTCCTTCCATTTATCATTTGCTTGGGGAAAAAAAGCACCAAGGAAGTCATCTAACACAGTAGTGTAAAGTATGAGGGGCTTTCCCGGGATAGGGGCTTCTAGAACTGATGGTGTCATCAGGTAATGCTTGATGTCTTTGAAGGCGTGCTCACGCTTGTCATTCCACTTGAACTTGGCATCCTTTTTGACAAGTGCTTAGAATGGTTGACATCTTCCCGATATGTTGGATATAAAGCGTCTTTGATATGCTAACCACCCTTTGAATGATCTGAGTTGAGTTAAACTTTTAGGGTGTGGCATTTCTAATATCTTCTTGATCTTCTCCAGATCGATTTCAATTCCCTGGTGTTGGACAACAAACCCAAAGAATTTCCCTAAAGCTACTCCGAATGCACACTTCAGGAGGTTCATTTTGAGGATAAATTATCTTAACTGTTTGAAAACTACTCTCAAGTCAAAGAGATGGTCTTCCTTTTCTCTACTTTCGACCACGAGATCATCAACAGAGTACCCAACTTGGTGATAAATGAGTTCGTCGAAGATTCGAGTCTAAAATAAAATAAAAACCTATACTAAAACCTAGACCTGAGTTTAAAAATAAAATAAAATAAACTAATTAAAGTAAACTAAAATAAAATAAATAAAAAGCTAAACTAAACTAAAAAGTAAAATAAACCTAAGTATAAAAAACATAAATGAAATAAAAACTAAATGTAAAATAAAATTAAAATAAACATAAAATAAACCCGAAATAAATTAAAATAAAAACAAAATAAAAAGTTAAACATAAAAAATAAACCTAAAAATACAACCAAAAAACAAATAAAAAATAAAACTTAAACCCTAAACTAAAAAAAACCTAGACCTAAAATAAAAGTAAAATAAATAAAATAAAGTAAACCTAAACCTAAACTAAATAAACTAAACTAAAATAAATATAACCTATAACCTAACCTAAATGAAATAAAATAAACTAAAAATAAACCTAAACCTAAGCTAAAAAATAAAATCTAAAAATAAACCTAAAATAAAAGCCTAAAACCTAAACTTAAAAAAATAAAATAAAACCTAGACCTAAACATAAAAATAAAAAATAAAACATAAACCTAAAAAATTAAATAAAAAAACTCGACTAAAAATAAACCTAAATCTACAAAATAAACTAAAATAAAAAACCTAAACTAAAATAAATAAACCAAAAATAAATAAACTAAACTAAATAAGAAAAAAAATAAACAAAATAAAAATAAAATAATAAAATAAATTAAAATAAATAAAAAAATAAACTAAATAAACCTAAACATATTAGTTTACTTAATTTTTTTTAAAAGAACCCTAACCCTAAAGCCTCAACCTTAAACCAACAACCCAAAATCCTAAACCCTAAACCCTAAACCTAAAAAACCTGAACCCAAACCTAAAAACAAATCCTTAAATAAAATAAACCTATTGGTTTACTTAATTAAAAAAAACTATAAACCCTAAATCCTAAATCCTAAACACTAAACCCTAAACCCTAAGACTAACCCTAAATCGTAAACCTATAACCTTGAACTAACCCAAAACTCTTAACCCTAAACCCTAAACCCTAAACCCTATACCGTAAAACACCATAAACCCTAAACCTTAAACCTTAAACCTTAATCATTAAATCTGAAAAACCTAAAAACCTAAACCTAAACTAAATAAAACCTAAAAATAAAATACATAAAAAAACTTAAACTTAAATAAAATAAAAAACTAAAATAAAATAAAAATCTAAACTAAAACCTAAACCTAAACCTCAAACTAAACCTAAAAAAGAAAATAAAATAAAAAATAAAAAACAAACTAAAACAAAATAAATAAAACCTAAACTAAACTAAAAATAAAATCAACCTTAAAATAAAACCTAAATAAAATAAAAGCTAAAATGTAAAATAAAAAAGTAAAGACCTAAACCTAAAAAATAAACCTAAAAATAAATAATAAATAACACCTAACCCTAAACTAAAAAAAAACTAAACCTAAAATAAAAATAATAAAATAAACCTAAACTAAAATAAACTAAACTAAAATAAATAAAACCTACACCTAAAACTAAAATAAACTAAACCTAAACCCAAAATAAAATAAAATAAAATAAAACTAAAAATAAACATAAACCTAAACTAAAAAATAAAACATAAAAGTAAACCTAAACTAAAAACCCAAAACCTAAAAAAATAAACATAATCCTAAAAAATAAACTTAAAAAATAAACTAAAGTACAAAACCTAAACTAAAATAAATAAACATAACATAAAAAATTAAATAAAAATAAAAAATAAACCTAAATAAAAATTATAAAATAAAATAAATCAAAAAACAAACTAAATAAACTTAAACCTACCGGTTTACTTCATTTTTTATTTAAAAACCCTAAACCCCAAACTTATACCCTAAACCCTAAATCCAAAACCCTAAAACTAACCCTAAACCCTAAACCCTAAAAAACTTTAAACCTTAAACCCTAAACCCTAAATTAACCCTAAACCTTAAACCCTAAACCCTAAACCCTAAACCTTAAACCCTAAACCCTAAACCTTAAACCTTAAACACTGAAACCCTAAAAACCTAAAAACCTAAACTTAAACAAAATAAAACCTAAAAATAAAATAGATAAATAAACCTAAACTTAAATAAAATAAAATAAAATAAAAACCTAAACCTAAACCTAAACCTAAAGCTCAACATAAACCTAAACATAAAAATAAAATAAAAAAATAAAAACTAAACAAAAATAAAATAAATAGAAACCTAAATTAAACTAAAAACATAAAATAAAGCTAAAAATAAAAAACCTTAAAAAAAATAAAAACTAAACATAAAATAAAAAAAATTGACCTAAAATAATATAAACTAATGACTAAATAAAGACCTAAATTTAAATAAAAAATAAAAAATTAAACCTAAACCCTAAACTAAAAAAAACTAAACCTTAAACAAAAAAAATAAAATAAACCTAAACATAAACTAAAATAAATAGAACCAACATCTAAACATAAAATAAACTAAACCTAAACCCAAAATTAAATAAAATAAAATAAACTAAAAATAAAACTAAACCTAAACTAAATAATAAAACCTAAAAATAAAACTAAAATAAAAACCTAAAAAACAAACATAAATAAAATAAAATAAAATAAAAATCTAAACATAAACCTAGAAATAAAAAATAAAATAAAAATAAAAATAAACAAAAAAATAAACATAAACATAAACCTAAACCTAAAAAAATAAACTAAAATAAAAAACTTAAAATAAATAAACAAAACTAAATAAATATAAAAAAATAAAATAAACTAAAATAAATTAAAAATAAATAAAATAAACCAAAATACACCTAAACCTATTGGTTTACTGAATTTTTTTTAAAACAAGTTCTAAACCCTAAACCCTAAACCTTAAACTATAAACCCTAAACCATAAACCCTAAAACCAACCCTAAACGCCAAACCCTCAACTACAACCTTAAACCCCAAACCCTAAACCCTAAACACTAAAACATAAATTAACTTTAAACTTTAAATCCTAATCCCTAAACCCTAAACCCTAAACCCCAAACCCTAAACCTAATCCCTAACTTTAACCCTATGCCTAAAACCTTAAACCCTAAATCTTAAATCCTAAACCCTAAACCCTAATCTTTAAATGTACAATATTAAATAGTAAACCGTGAATCCTAAACCATAAAAATCCCAAAACCCTAAACCCTAAAATAAACTTAAACCATAAACCCTAAACCCTAACCTTAATTTAAACCCTAAACCATAAATCATAAGCCCTAAATCCTAAACCCTAAAACCCTAAAGCCTAAGTCCAAAACTAACCTTAAACCCTAAACCCTAAACCCCAAAAAACCCTAAACCCTAAAGCCTCAACCCTAACCCTAAAACCAAATTTCTAAATTTACCTTAATCTCAAAGCAAACCCTAAACCATAAACCCTAAACCCTAAACCTTAAATCCTAAAAACCCTAAACCCTAAACCCTAAACACTAAACCCTAAATCGTAATCCCTAAACCCTGAAACACTAAATCTTAAACCCTAAACCCTAAACCCCAAAATCCTAAAAACCTAAACCTAAACTAAATAAAACATAAAAATAAAATAAATAAAAAAACATAAACCTAAATAAAATAAAATAAAAACCTAAAAGAAAAGCTAAACCTATATCTAAAAATAAAATAAATTAAAAAAATAAAAATTATCTAAAATAAAATAAATAAAAACCTAAACTAAACTAAAAAATAATATAAACCTTAGAATAATAAACCTAAATAAAATAAAAACTAAAAATCAAATGAATCTAAAATAAAATAAAATAAATATTAAATATAAATCTAAACCTAAAAAATAAATTGAAAAATATATGAAAAAATAAAACCTAAACCCTAAACTAAGGAAAACTAAACCTAAAATTAAAATAAAATAAACAACCAAAAGAAACCTAAACCTAAACTAAAATATAATAAACTAAAATAAATAAAATCTAAACCTAAACTTAAAATAAACAAAAAGTAAACCTAAACCTAAACTAAATAAAATAAAATAAACTAAAAAATAAAACCTAAAATTAAATCTAAAATAAAGACCTAAACCCCAAACATAAAAAAACAAAATAAAAACCTAAACCTAAACCTAAAAATAAAAAATAAAATCTAAACTAAAAAATAAAATAAAAATAAAAGTCAATGAAAAAATAAACCTAAAAAAAACTAAAATAGGAAACCTAAACTAAAATAAGAAAATCTAAAATAAATAAACTAAATAAAAAAATAAACCTAAAGAAAATTAAAAAATAAAATAAACTCAAATAAACTCAAATAAATAAAAAATAAACTAAATTAACTTAAACCTACCGATTTACTTAATTTAAAATTAAAAAAACCTAAACCATAAACCCTAAACACTAAAACTAACCCTAAACCCCAACCCTTAAACCTACAACCCTAAACCTACAACCCTAAACCCTAAAACCCTAAACACTAAACCCTAAATGCTAAACCCTAATCCATAAACCCTAAAACCATAAACCATAAACCTTAAAACCTAAACCCTAAACTAACCTTAAACCCTAAGAATGGGTAGAACCTTAAAGGAAGGAACATCACCGTCAACTAGGCTCAGTCTAGATCTAATGGTGGAGGCGATGGCGGAGGTGGCGATTATCGTAGTGGTGGTGGGGGATCTGTAATTATTGGATATGGAGTTAGTGGTTAGAGCAGTACTGCTTATGGAGGCAGGAAGAGCGACGGAGGTTACAACTGTGGTAGAGACGAAGGAAGAGATCAGGGATATGATGGCAGATCCTGCTACTCGATAGGTGGGGGTGGTTCAGATGAGAATTGGAGAAACAATAGAATGTCCAATCTGATGTACAACCTATGGAATAGTGTCTTTATAGCAGAGATGATTCTATTTATTTAGGGTTTTTGATTTGCTCTATAGGTGCTGATTTTTAATCTATGTCCTCACTTGTGTCTTAGAAAAGTTAGGTTCCTACTTGGTTGATAAAATCAAAAGGAAAAAATTTTGAATCTAAATTTGTTCTTTCTAAACCCTAAACCCTAAACCCCAAACCCTTAACCCCAAACCCTAAAATCCTAAACCCTAAACTTTAAAACCATAAACCATAAACCCTAAAACATACAACCCTAAACCCTAAACCCTAAACTCCAAACCTTAAACCCTAAACTAACCCTAAATCCAAAACTAACCCTAAACCCTAAACCCTAAACTAACCCTAAACCCATCCCCTAAACCCTAGACCCTAAACCTTGAATAAAGATGTCATTAGGAGTAGATCTAAAGAATGACCTAATCCTAACATAGTTATGGTAACTAAAGAAGATTTCTTCAAGAAACTTTCTCTTGACTATTAGAGATTTGATTACCCTAAACCTTAATACTAAATCATATTATAATACTGTATATTATAGTATAATGTAACATCATATATTTGACCATGTGGTGATGTGTTTTGGATGTTATAAGATGTTTTGAAATGTTTTAGTATATTATAGTATTGTGCCCTATAATCAATATTGATATAAATAATAAAAATATTGATTTAATAAATCAGATGATGAAATTTGTTAAATTTTAAGTTGGAATTTGGTTGTAGTACCAAAGGTGTGCTAATCTACTTGTAGTCAAAAAAGTAAGATTTTATGTTCAAAATAAATATTATATATTGGCATAGCATCATATATCATAATATATTCTTTCAGATTTTAAATTCTTTTAGTATTTTACAATCATGCATGAGCCTACACTAGCATTATTTTAAAAAATGTTTATTTAGACTTTAAAATGGTGGAATTTGACCAAATTCATAATATGTAGAGCATGGCATCATAATTTATTGTTTCAATTTAAAAAATGTAAGTGATATGACTAAAATATATAATTTTTTATTATTTAGACTAATTTTATTATTTTTTCTTAGGCAATCCCTTGTGATGTGATATGCATTATAATATAATATAATATGTTATATTGTTTTATAATATAGGATGTCATAACATAGTGTAGCATCATGCATTATAGCATACTATTGTGCATTACTAATTATTGTTTAGCATATTTCTGTTTGTTATAGTATGATGTAGTAGAGTTTGTATCAGTATAATTCATAAAAATACTAATTTATAGGCTGAGATGATGGGATTTGGCCAAATTTAAGGTAAACTTTAGGGAACATCATTCGGGGTGTGCTATGGTGTCTCATTTAATCAAAAGAGTCAAATTTTGCATCCAAAATAAATTATCATTTTTCAACCAAATTTTATAAATTTTTTGCTTAAAGTGATTTATTTTAAGATGTAATGTAAGCTTTTGTTATAATACATTGGGATTCAAAACTCACAAAATTTTAATTTGAAGGTTGAGATGGAAGAATTTTGCCAAATTCACAGCACACACTAAGAAGCAACACCAAAATTATGCTATTTTATACCATTTTTAATTGAAAAATAACAATTTTACATCCAAAATGAACATTATTCATATTTTGAGAAAATTTTGTTATTTGTTCCTTTTAAGTGATTTTAATGAGGTGTAAAGTTAGACAATATATTATGTTATCACAAATTATAATATAACATCCTATATTAGAATATTATATAGTGTGTTAATTTACACTATAATACGCTTAGCATGATATTGTATAGTTAGTTTGAGCTTGCACCATCACAAATAATAAAATGTTGATTACAATTTTAATATGATGTAATTTGAATGAATACATTGATAGGCTTTAGGTTGAAGTATTAAAGGTGTGCATAAAAGAAGAAATAAGACTTGATAAAAATTCCATGTCAAGGACATGGAGGGACATCCACTAGGGGATCACACATGCACTGGACATGACATGTGAGGGGTCTATGTCAAGGGAATAGAAGAAGAAAATTTATTGGGGATAAGGTTTGAATTTGATTTAATTATATGCTTTGTGGAAAGAAGATCCGCTTGGGATAAGAATGATTAATCCACCAAGGATTAAGATCTAATCGACTTGAATTTATTTTTTTTAATTGATGTGGAGGCTTATCTATTAGAGATATGGGCTCAAGTCTGTTAGGGATCGGGTATATGAACCTTCCATTAGGAAAGCAGGTTCATGCCATTCACTGGGGATAAAAGTTTGGTTGGATTTCTTTGATTTAGACTCTATTGGGAGAGTTAGTTTAAATTGGCTCCACTAGGGAGGTTGGTTTTGAATTTGATTTGTTTGCTTGACTTATTTATATATGATTTGGGGCTCCACTAGGGAGAAGGGTGTGATTTAACTCTATAAGGAAAAATTATATTGGGTTTAATTTAATCTGAGTTAATATATGGTCAATGTTAGTGTGCGATGGACCCACTGAGAAGGGGCTATATCAGCCTTATCCCACTATAGGTTTACAAATCCAAAGGGATAGTCTACCTACTACAGGGTAGAGCTAGCCAACCTAAGGGGTTGCCTTTCGGTGTGCAATGGCTGTTCTAGGAAGAAGGCATAGCATACTTACATATTCCAAAGCAAGGAACAACCACTGGGGTGACCTGTTGGATGCACAACAAATCGAACTTGACCTAGGGCAACTACTGAGTGAAAGCTATTGGGGACTTATGTCAACTAAAAAGTAATCAGGATTAATTTTATCTTAATTTCATGTGATTTGATATGGTTTGTTTGGTTTTTTTTTTTTTTTTGAATTGAGGGCATATCCATTGGGATGTGTGCTCGATAAAATTATATAGATTTGATTTATGGACCATGTCGGTGTGCGATGGACCCACTGAGAAGAGGCTTTATCAGATTTATTTTGTCTCAGATTTATAAATCCAATAGGATAGTCTACTGGCCATAGGGTTGAGCTAGCCAACTTAAGGGATTGCCTTTCAGTGTGCATTGATTGTAATAGTAAGAAGGCGTAGCAGACTTACATCTTCTAAAGTAGAGAACAACCGCTAGGGTGACTAGTTAGTAGCACAGCAAATCGAACCCGACTTAGGGGTGACTACTAAGTGAATGCCTGCAGAGGACTTATATCAACTCCAGAGTAGTTAGGCGATTCCTATAGGGAGTTTTGCTGACACTGCCCTAAAGATAGAATACCTACCTGGGAAAAGGTATCGCTAGGTGTTCTCCTAATCCACATGTGAATATATATTTTGTTAATATATTTATGTGGGACCACACTAAGAAGGGGCTATGTCAGCCCTGACCTATCTCAGATTTATTGGACCAAGGGAGAATCTGTACATCCATAGGACAATTTCCACAACAATAGAGTGGTTCCTAAGAAAGGGGAACTGTCCAATCCAATAGTAACCTAAGAAGTGTCTAAATGGGGTCACAAAGGATGTGACCCAAATATAGTGCTAATAGGGGAAGTGCTGCTAAGAGCGTTATCTTGAGCCCTGGAAAAGAAAGCCTATAGGTGTACGGTGGCCAACTCAAGGAGAAAGCATAGCAAACTTATATCTTCCATGACTGGGGTATCCTAAGGTGCGAGAACCAACCAACCTAAGGTGTATCTATTAGCTTGAGTGGTGTATCTGTCAGCATAGTGAGAATAAACCAACCTAAAGTACCCACTAGTGTGCAATGATCAATCTAAAAAGAAAGCGTGTAGGCTTTCAACATTCCAAGCATAATTGATCATCAGAATAGTTTATCATCAGTAGGACAGATGCTATTTGACATAGAACGACTACTAAGCGGCGAGCCCTGAGGAAGGACTTACCCTAAACCTCAAGAAGGAAGAAGCTGCTAGGTGAATTATCCTAAACCTCAAATATACTCGACCCAGTTTGTGTAGAAAGGGTAATCCTAGAAGAAAGCATAGTAAACTCACATCCTCCTAAACAAAGCCAACATGCGGTAGCTTACCGACCATGTAGTAATGCCTACCGAACTAACAAGCTTCTCGTCGGTGTGCAGTGGGCAAGTAAGGAAGGAAAGCACAGTTGACTTACATCCTCCAAAGCAAGTAAACCATTGGGGTGACACACTAGCAGGGTTGCACATCAGCCAGACTTAGAGCAACTACTGAGTGAGTTCATCTAGGGGCATTATCTCAACTCAGAGTAGCCTGAGATAAAACATATGTGTTTGTTTATATATGTCTATGTGTAGTTTGAGTTTGTCATGTGTTGATGAAGGATAGGATGCTGCTCGGGTTCCTTACACCAACCCTAAACACATCATGGTAGATTCGCAAACAAGAATACTTCCAACTTGGGAGAGATTGAATTCGAATTAAAATTTTCATTAATGATAATTATTTTAAAACATGATTTGTATTATTTCTTTAAGTAGAGCCCATTGATTGGAAGCATTGGGTACTCTCCCTTATGATTAATTAGTTGATAATATCCTCCTTGGTAGGCCTTCTCTATGGCAAAAGGGCCTTCCTAAGTGGGTTCAAACTTGCCTCCCATCTTACGACAGGTAACAATCAATCTCCTTAGAACTAAAATAAGCTCTCTTGCTTGAAAATCTCTAGAATAGATCAACTTGTTGTGAGCTTGAATCACTTTTACTTTGTACAACTCGAGGTTTTGGCAAGCCCACAAGCATCTCTCCTTTAAACATTCAAGCTCTTCTAACTACAACTTGGCATTCTGCTCTACTGTCATCTTGCTACCCATAGCTATCCTTAGTGATGGGAGTTGGACTTCTAATGGTAGAACATCTTTGGACCCATACACTAAGTTGGAGTTCTATATATGGTGCGGTAGGCACACAAGGCTTCGACTAACTTCTCATGCCACTATCACTTGTTGTTGTCGAGTGTCTTCTTTAGTATTTGGATGAGAGTTTTGTTGAAGGCTTCTGCTAAGCTATTTTCCCTCGGGTAGTTGATGGCAAAATATCTCCAATCTATGTTGTGTCTCTGGGCAAACTTGTTGATCTCGGTGCACTTGAATGCAATACCATTATCAAATATAATTCATCGAGTCACTCCGAACTTATATACGATATGATTCTTAAAAAACTAGAGCATATGCTTATATGTGACCTATCTGAGCAGAATCGCCTTCACCCATTTGGAAAAGTAGGCAGTAGCAGCTAAGATGAACTGATGAGCCTTAAAAGAATGAGCATCAATCGGACCCACTATGTCGGTACCCCAACATTCGAATGGCCATGAGGCCAATGTAGGATGTAGAATGTTGGGTGGTTTGTGTAGGACCACACGGTGTATTTGACATTGGTGGCATTGCCTAACAGTTTCCATGCAATCTTTCATCATCGACGGCCAGTGGTATCCTAGTCTCTTGATTTTGGCTTTCATCTTCGGACCGGATTGGTCACCTCCAGATTATCCTGAGTGTACCTCGATCACGATCTTGCAGGCTTCATGTTTGTCTAAACAATGCAACCACATATGATCGAAAGATCGACGACACAAGACACCATCGACAAGAGTGTAAGAAAGTGCTCTCTGCTTCATCTGATAGGCTTGGGACAACTCTCAAAGTAGTTTGCCTTTATTTAGGTAATCCATGAATGGTTGCCTAAATTGTAAACCCTAAAAACTAAAAACCCTAAACCCTAAAGCTTAAACACTAAACCCTAAACCCTAAAACCTAAACTCTAACCCTAAACCCTAAACGCTAAAAATCTAAAAACCTAAACCTAAACTAAATAAAACCTAAAAATAAAATAAATAAATAAACCTAAACCAAAATAAAATAAATAAAATAAAATAAAATAAAGACCTAAACTAAAACCTAAAATTAAAATAAAAATAAAATAAACAAAATAAAATAAACCTAAACCTAAACAAAAATAAACTAAACTAAAATAAATAAAACCTAAGCCTAAACCTAAAATAAATTAAACTACATAAATTAAAATAAACTAAAAATAAACCTAAATAAACTAAAAAAAAAACTAAAAAATACCTAAAACCCAAAACCTAAAAAAATATAATATAAACCTACAGCTAAAATAAAAAAAACCTAAACCTAAAAAAATAAACTAAAATGAAAACCTAAACAAAATATATAAACCTAAAATAAATAAACTAAACTAAATAAAAATTAAAAATAAAATAAATGAAATAAATAAAAAATAAACTAAATAAACCTAAACCTACCAGTTTACACAACTTTCTTTTAAGAAAAAAAAAACTAAACCCTAAGCTAACCATAAATCCTAAACCCTAAAAATAAACCAAAAAAAAATTAAACTTACAGGTTTACTTATTTTAAAGATAAACCTAAATTAAAACGACCTATGCACAAACCTAAACCCCCTAAATCCTTGTGAGAAAGAAAAGAAAGCACTAACCCTCTGATCAACCTACCTGCACTCCCTAAATCCTACCCAAACCCTCCCAAACCCACCCAAAACCCTACAATAAACCACCGGACCACAACACTAAACCCTAACACTAAATCCTCTTAAATGCTACCACCTGTGCCCACTCCTCCACACCTAAATCCTAAATCCTCCCCACCCCAAACCTAAACCCAAATCCTAACCCTACCACACCGGACCCTGACCCTCACAAAATCCACACCCAGGCTGAGCCTACCACTCCCTAAATGCTCCCTAACCACACCCTTGCACTGACCCACCACAAACAGGCTAAAATCTAAATAAGATAAAACCTAAAAATAAAATTAAAAAAAAAACTAAACCTAAAAGAGAATAAAAAAATTAAATAATATAAAAACCTAAACCAAAACATAAAATAAAATAAAAAATAAAACTAAACTAAAATATAATAAAAATATTAAATAAACCTAAAATAATATAAAATAAAAAGTAAATGAAATCTTAAACCTAAAAAATACACCTAAAAAAATAAAATATAAAAGCTAAAGCCTAAACTAAAAAAAACCTAAATCTAAAATAAAAAAATAAAAAAAAACCAAAACCAAAAATAAAATAAACTAAACTAAAATAAAGAAAACCTAAACCTAAACTTAAAATAAACTAAACTTAAACCCTAAACTAAATAAAATAAAATAAACTAAAAATAACTCTAAACATAAACTAAAAAATAAAATCTAAAAAAAACCTAAAACCTAAACCTAAAAAAATAAAATAAATACCTAAACCTAAACCTAAAAATAAAAAATAAAACCTAAACCTAAAAAATAAATAAAAAATAAAACTAAAATAAAAAATAAGCATAAACCTACCCTAAACCTAAAAGATGAACTAAAATAACAAAATCTAAACTAAGATAAATAAACCTAAAATAAATAAAATAAACTACATAAAAATAAAAAATAAACCTAAATAAAAATAAAAAATAAAAAATAAAATAAACAAAAATAAATTTAAAAAACTAAATAAAGTTAACTTGGGGTTTACTTAATTTTAAAAATATACCCTAAACCCTAAAACTACAACCTTAAACCCTAAAACCCTAAACTAAACACTAAACCAAAAGCAAAATACATTATACTCTAAACCCTAGCTGACCATAAAATACAAAACTAAAGCAAAAGCTAAAGCATAAATCTAAACCAGGCTGAAAACCTAACCTTAAACCCTAAACCTTAAAAAAGCCACCTAAAACACTAAATCCTAAACCCACAAACTAAACTCTAAACCCAAAACCCTAAACCCTAAACCCAAAAAACCTAAAAATGTAAACTTAAACTAAATAAAACCTAAAAATAAATAAATAAATAAACATAAACCTAAATAAAATAAAATGAATAAATAATATAAAAACCTAAACTTAAACCTAAACTTAAACCTTAAAATAAAATAAAATAAACTAATAAAAATATACTAAAATAAAATAATTAATAACCTAAAATAAACTAAAAAAATAAAGTACATCTAAGAATAAAAACCTAAATAAAATAAAAACTAAACTTTAAATATAAATAAAATAAACTTAATATAAACCTAAAATAAAATAAAATAAAAACTAAATAAAAACCTAAACCTACAAAATAAACAAAAAAGAAAACCTAAAAATAAATAAAAAAAGAAAACCTAAACGCTATACGAAAAAAACCTAAACCTAAAATAAAATAAAATAAAATAAATCTAAACCTAAACTAAACTAAACTAAAATAAATATAACCTATGCTTAAATCAAAAATAAACTAAACCTAAACACAAACCTAAACTAAATAAAATAAAATAAACTAAAAATAAACCTAAATCTAAACTAAAAAATAAAAGTTAAAATAAAAACCTAAAACCTAAACCTAAAAAAATAAAATAAAATCCTAAACTTAAAACTAAACATAAAAAAATAAAACCTAAAAATAAAAAATAAAAAATAAAAATAAAACACCTAAAAAATAAACCTAAACCTAAACCTAAAAAAAATAAAGTAAAAGAAAATACCTAAACTAAAATAAATAAACTGAACTAAATTAAAAGAAGAAATATGCATAAATAAAATTTAAAAATAAAATAAACAAAAATAAATAAAAATTAAATAAACTAAACTAAATAAACGTAAACCTAGTGGTTTACTTCATTATAAAAAAAAACCTAAACCCTAAGCTAACCTTAAACCCTAAAAAACTAAAAAAAACCTAAAACTATCGGTTTACTTATTTTAAAAATAAACCTAAACTAAAACCTACACACTATGTATATATGTATATATATATATATATATATATATATATATATATATATATATATATATGTATATATATATATATATTCTAACCCTAAACCCTAAATCCAAACCTATAACAAACCCTAAAATCCAAACCCCAAACCCAAAACCCTGAGCCACAATCACAAAGCCTAAACCTGGGCCCTGACCCTGGCCCTAAACCCAAAAGGCCCTGACCCTAAACCCTAAACCCAAATCATAAACCCTAACCCACAACACTAAAACTCAAAACCTCTAAAAATAAAATAAAAATAAAACAACTAAAAAAATACTTAAACTAAACTCTGGTTTGCTTAACTTTAAAAAAAAACCATAAACCATAAATCCTAAACCCTAAACCCAAACCCTAAACCCAAACCCTAAACCACAATAAAAAAAACCCTAAACCATAATAAATGCTAAACCAAGCCCCTGAAAAATCCTAAACCTTAAAAGCATAAACCCTAAAACTCTAAACCCTAAACCCTAAACACTAAACCCTAAATTATAAACCCTAAAAGCTAAACCCCAAACCCTAAACCTAAACCTAAAGTAACTAAATAAATTAAAAAATAAACCTAAACTCTAAAACCATATAAACCTAAGCCTAAACCCTAAGAATGGGTAGAACATTAATAGTAGGAACTTAATCGTCAACTAGGCTGGTAGATCTAGCAAGGGAGGAGGTGAGGTAGCTATTAGTGGTGGGGATCACAAGGTCTTTGGTGGCTATGGAGGTGGTGGTCGGAGCAGTGGTGGTTATGGATGCGGGAGGAGCGATAGAGGTTATAGTCATCGTGGTGGCAGAGGTAGAGATACGAGATATGACGGTGGACCTCAGTACTCGAGAGGCTAGGGTGGTTCTGATGGGAACTGGAGAAACTAAAGAATGACCTATCCGATATACTGCTTATGGAATTGTGTCTAAATAATAGAGACGGTTCTAGTTATCTTGGGTTTTTTATTTGCTCTATGCATGCTCATTTTTTATCAATATCATCGCTTGTGTCTTAGAAAACTTGGTGTTTTACTTGGTTAATGAAATTGAAAAGAAGAAATATTTAATTTGAATTTGTTCTAAATTAAAATAAAAAGCAAAAACCCTGAACTCCAAACTAAAACCTGAACCCTAAACCTAAAACTTAAACTCTAAACCCTAAAGCCTAAACCCTAAAATCTCTAAACCTTAAACCCTAAACCATAAACCATGAACCCTAAACCCTAAACCCTAAAACCCCAACCCCTAAACCCTAAAAGCTAAACCCAAAACTCTAAACCTGAAAACACTAAACCCTAATCCCCAAAACCTAGACCCTTAACACTAAACCCTCAACCATAAACTTTAAACCCTAAACTAACCCTAAACCTTAAACCCTAAACCCTAAACCTAAAAAAAAACTAAAAACCTAAACCTAAACTAAATAAAATAAAAAATAAACTAAATAAAAAACCTTTACCCAAATAAAAAAAATAAAAATAAAAACTATAATCTAAAGCTAAGCAAAACCTAAAAAAAATAATAAGTAAAAATTAAACAAAAATATACAAAATAAAACCTAAATTAAAATAAAAAAACTAAAATAAAATAAAATAAAACTAAATAAAAACCTAAACCTAAAAAATAAACCAAAATGTAAAACTTAAAAATAAATAAAAAAATAAAACCTAAAACCCTAAATAAAAGACCTAAACCTAAAATAAAATAAAATAAACCAAAGCACAAAAAATAAACTAAACTCAAATAAATAAAACCTAAACCTAAACCTAAAATAAACTGAACATAAACCTAAACCTAAATTAAATATAATGAAATAAATAAAAATAAACCTAAACATATAAAAATAAAACCTAAAAGAAACCTAAAATAAAAAACTAAAACCTAAGCCTAAAGAAATAAAATAAAAACCTAAACCTAAAAAATAAAATACAAAAAAAAACTAAATAAAAATAAACATAAACCTAAACATAATATTAAAAAATAAACTAAAATAAAAAACATAAACTGGAATAAATAAACAAAAAATAATAAGCTAAACTAAATAAATAAAAACCTAAATAAAATTAAAGCTAAAATAAACTATAATAAAAAATAAAATAAATAAACTAAACCTGTCGGGTTGCTTAATTAAAAATCTCAAAATACCGACCACTAAATCCTCCTAAACCCTGGCCTGCTGACCTAAACCAGGCCTTAAACCACTAAATCCCAGGCCCTAAAAAAAAACTAAACCCACTAGGCTAAACACTTTACCTGACTACCAAACCCAACCAAAACCCTGAGCCCCACCCTGGCTTAAAACAACCTGACTGAGCCCTAAACCCACCCTAAATCATCACCAAACCACAAGCTAAACTCAAACCTTAAACACACCTTATGGTAACCTTAAACCCTAAACCCTAACCCCTAAACCTTGAACCTTAATCATAAACCCCAAACCCTAAACCTAAACCAAAAGTAACTAAATAAATTAAAAAATATACCTAAACCTAAAAACTTAATTAACCTAAACCCTAAGAATGGGTAGAACTGTGATGGTAGGTACATCACCTTCAACCAGGAGGAGCGAAGAAGGCTACAACCGTGGTGGTGGCAGAGGGAGAGATTGCAGATATGATGGTGGATCCCGCTACTCGAGAGGTCGTGGTGGTTCTAATGAAAATTGGAGAAACTAAAGAACGGTCGATCTGATCTGCTACTTATGGAACCGTGTCTTTACAGTAGAGACGGTTGTAGTTATCCAGGGATTTTGATTTGCTCTATGTGTGTTCATTTTTTATCTATGTCATCACTTGTGTCTTAGAAAACTTGGTGTGTTACTTTGTCGATGAAATCTAAAAGAAGAAATATTGAATATTTATTCTTTATTAAAAAACCCAAAAACCTTAAACCCTAAACCCTAAACCCTAAAACCTAAACCCTAAATCCAAAACCATAAACCCTAAAACCCTAAACCACAAACACTAAACCGTAAACCCTTAACACGAAACCCTTAACCCTAAATAAAACCAAAACCAAAACTAAATAAAACCTCAAAATAATATAAATAAAGAAACCTAAACCATAATAAAATAAAAAAATAAAATAAAATTAAAACCTAAACCTAAACCTAAATCTAAAAAGAAAATAAAATAAAAAATAAAAATAAAACTAAAATAAAATAAATAAAAACCTAAACTAAACTAAAAAATAAAAACTTAAATAAAATAAAAACTAAACTTAAAATAAAAAAAATAAACCTAAAATAAAATAAAATAAAAACTACATAAAAACCTTAACCTAGAAAAAAAATAAAAAATAAAACTTAAATCCAAAACTAAAAAAAAACCTAAACCTAAAGAAGAAATAAAATAAACCTAAATCTAAACTAAAAAAACTAAACTACAATAAATAAGGCCTAAACCTAAACTAAAAAATAAAACCTAAAAATAAAAAAAAGAAAACCTAAAAATAAATAAAAAAGAAAACCTAAACGCTATTCTAAAAAAAACCTAAACCTAAAATAAAATAAAATAAACAAAATAAAATAAATCTAAACCTAAACTAAACTAAAATAAAATAAATAAAACCTATGCTTAAATCAAAAATAAACTAAACCTAAACATAAACCTAAACTAAAACTTAAAATAAACCTAAATCTAGATGAAAAAATAAAACTTAAAATAAAAACCTAAAACCTAAACCTAAGAAAATAAAATAAAAACCTAAACTTAAAATTAAACATAAAAAATAAAACCTAAACATAAAAAATAAAAAATAAAAATAAACACCTAAAAAATAAACTTAAACCTAAACCTAAAAAATTAAACTCAAAGAAAATACCTAAACTAAAATAAATAAACTAAAATAAATAAAAAGAAAAAATATACATAAATAAAATTTAAAAATAAAATAAACAAAAATAAATAAACAAACTAAACTAAATAAATGTAAACCTACTAGTTTGCTTAATTTAAAAAAAAAAACTAAACCCTAAGCTTACCTTAAACACTAAAAACTAAAACCTAAACATTTGCTTATTTATTTTAAAAATAAACCTAAACTAAAACCTAAAGCCTAAACCCTATATATATATATATATATATATATTGATATTCTAACCCTAAACCCTAAATCCTAAACCTATAATCCTATACCCCAAACCCAAAACCCAAAACTTTAAACCCTAAAAACCCTAAACCCTAAAGCCTAAACCCTAAACCCTAAACCCTAAACCTTAAACCGTAAATCTTAAACCCTAACCCTAACACTAAAAACCCAAAAACCTAAAACTAAAAAATAAAATAAAAATAAAACTCAACAAAAAAATAAACTTCAACCTAAACCTACCAGCTTATTTAAATTTAAAAAAAAAAAACATAAACCATAAATCCTAAACCCTAAATCCTAAACCCTAAACCCCAAACCCTAAACCCTAACCCCTAAACCATAAACCTACAACCCTAAATAGTAAACCCTAAACCCTAAACCTTAAACCATAAGAAGCCCTAAACCCTAAACCCTAAGCCCTAACCTTAAACCCTAAACCCAAAAAGCATAAAACCTAAAACTAACCCTAAACCCTAAACACTAAACCCTAAATCATAAACCCTAAACCCTAACCTTAATGGCTAAACCCTAAACCATAAACCTAAACTTAGAGTAATTAAATAAATTAAAAATAGCGATAGCTATAGCTATAATAGTGCTGGTGCCTATGGAGGGGGTGGTCGGAGCAGTGGTGGTTATGGATGCAGGAGGAGCGATAGCTATAATAGTCATGGTGGTGGCTGAGGTAGAGATACAGGATATGATGGTGGACCTAGCTACTTGAGAGGCTGGGGTGGTTCTGATGGGAACTACAGAAACTAAAGAATGATAGATCTGATCTACTACTTATGGAATTATTTATAAATAGTAGAGACAATTCTAGTTATCTTGGGTTTCTTATTTTCTCTACGCATGCTCATTTTTTATCAATATCATCGCTTGTGTCTTAGAAAACTTGGTGTGTTACTTGGTTAATGAAATCAAAAAGAAGAAATGTTTAATCTGAATTTGTTCCAAATTAAAATAAAAAGCAAAAACCCTAAACTCCAAACTAAAACCTGAACCCTAAACCTAAAACCTAAACTCTAAACCCTAAACCCTAAACCCTAAAAACCCTAAACCTTAAACCCTAAACCATAAACCGTGAACCCTAAACCCTAAACCCTAAAACCCCAACCCCTAAACCCTAAAAGCTAAACCCTAAACTCTAAACCCGAAAACCCTAAACCCTAATCCCTAATACCTAAACCCTTAACACTAAACCCTCAACCCTAAACGAACCCTAAACCTTAAACCCTAAATCTAAAAAAAGCTAAAAACCTAAACCTAAACTAAATAAAATAAAAAATAAACTAAATAAAAAATGTTAACCCAAATACAAAAATAAAAATAAAAATAAAAACTATAATCTAAAGCTAAGCAATACCTAAAAAAATAATAATAAGTAAAAATTAAACTAAAATATACAAAATAAAAACCTAAACTAAATTAAAAAAACAAAAAACCTAAATAAAATAAAAAGTAAACCTAAAATAAAAAAACTAAAATAAAATAAAATAAAACTAAATAAAAACTTAAACCTAAAAAATAAACCAAAAAGTAAAACCTAAAAATAAATAAAAAATAAAACCTAAACCGTAAACTAAATAATAAAAGACCTAAACCTAAAATAAAAATAAAATAAACCAAAGCCTAAACTAAAATAAAATAAACTCAAATAAATAAAACCTAAACCTAAACCTAAAATAAACTAAACCTAAACCTAAACCTAAATTAAATATAATGAAATAAATAAAAAATAAACCTAAACATAAACTAAGAAAATAAAACCTAAAAGAAAACCTAAAATAAAAACCTAAAACCTAAACTTAAAGAAATAAAATAAACCTAAACCTAAAAAATAAAATACAAAAAAAGGTAAACTAAAAAATAAACATAAACCTAAACCTAAACCTAAAAAATAAACTAAAATAAAAAACCTAAACTGAAATAAATAAACATAAAATAAATAAGCTAAACTAAATAAATAAAAATTAAAGCTAAAATAAACTATAATAAATAAAAAATAAACTAAATAAAACTAAACCTATTGATTTACTTAATTAAAAAAACTCTAAACCCCGAACCCTAAATCCTAAACCCTAAAATTAACCCTAAATCTACAACCCTAAACTTACAACCTTAAACCCTAAACCCTAAACCCTAAATCCTAAACCCCCTAAACCCTAAACTTTAAACCCTAAAACCTAAACTAACCCTAAACCCTTAACCCTAAACCCAAAACCCAAAACCAAAAACTTTAAACCCTAAACCCTAACCCTAACCTTAAACCCTAAACTAACCCTAAACCCTAAAGCTTAAACCCTAAACCCTAAACTAACCCTAAACCTTATGCTAACCATAAACCCTGAACCCTAAACCTTGAACCCTAACCATGTCTTTACATTAGAGACGGTCGATCTGATCTGCTACTTATGGAATCGTGTCTTTACATTAGAGACGGTTGTAGTTGTCTAGGGATTTTGATTTGCTCTATGTGTGTATATTATTTATTTATGTCATAACTTGTGTCTCAGAAAACTTAGTGTGTTACTTTGTCAATGAAATATAAAAGAAGAAATGTTGAATATTTATTCTTTGTTAAAAAAACCAAAAACCCTAAACCCTAAACCCTAAACCCTAAAACCTAAACCCTAAATCCAAAACCATAAACCCTAAAACCCTAAACCCTAAACCTTAAACCCTAAACCCGAAATGCTTAACCCTAAAAGCAAAAAACCAAAACCAAAACTAAATAAAACCTCAGAATAATATAAATAAAGAAACCTAAACCATAATAAAATAAAAATATATAATAAAATTAAAACCTAAACCTAAACCTAAACCTAAAAAGAAAATAAAATAATAAATAAAAAAAATAAAAATAAAATAATTAAAAACCTAAACTAAACTAAAAAATAAAAAACCTAAATAAAATAAAAAGTAAACTTAAAATAAAAAAATAAACCTAAAATAAAATAAAATTAAAACTACATAAAAACCTAAACCTAAAAATAAATAAAAAATAAAACTTAAAACCAAAACTAAAAAAAACCTAAACCTAAAGCACAAATAAAATAAACCTAAACTTAAACTAAAAAACTAAATTAAAAATAAATAAGGCCTAAACCTAAACTAAAAAATAAAACCTAAAAATAAACCTAAAACCTAAACCTAAAGAAATAAAGAAAATCATAAACCTAAACCAAAACCTAAACCTAAACCTAAAAATAAAAAAATAAAACTTAAACCTAAAAAATAAAATAAAACTAAAACTAAACTAAAATAAACCTAAACCAAAACCTAAACTTAAAACATAAACTAAAATTAAGAACCAAAACTAAAATAAATAGACCTAAACTAAATAAACTAAACTAAATAAAAATAAAAATAAACCTAAATAAAATAAAAAATAAAATAAACTAAAATAGATAAAAAAATAAATTAAATAAACCTAAACCTATGAGTTTACTTAATTTTAAAAAAACCTAACCTTAAATAAACCCTAAAACTAACCCTAAACCCTAAACCCTAAACCCTAAACCTACAACCCTAAACCCAAAACCCTAATCCTTAAAATGCTAAACCCTAAATCTTAAACCCTAAACTCTAAACCCTAAATCCTAAAACTTGAACACTAATACCTACAACCCTAAACCCAAAACCCAAAACCACAAACCCTAAACCCTAAAAACCTAAAAACCTAAACCTAAACTAAATAAAATCTAAATAATTAAAATAAATAAGAAAAACCTAGACCTAAATAAAAAAATTACATTAAAACTTAAAGTGAAGCCTAAACTTAAACTAAATAAAACCTGAAAATAAAATAAAAAATAAACATAAACCTAAAAAAAATAAAAAAATAAAAGTGCATTAAAATCTGAACTAAAAACTAAACCTAAGTATAAACCTCAACGTAAAATGAAAATAAAATACAATATAAAAATAAACTAAAATAAAATTAATAAAAATGTAAACTAAACTAAAAAATTAAATAAACCTAAGAATAAAAAACCTAAATAAAATAAAAATTGAGCATAAAATAAAAATAAAATAAAGATAAAATAAACTAAAATAAAAACTAAATAAAAACCTAAACCTAAAAAATAAACCTAAAAATAAAAACTAAAAATAAACAAAAAAACGTAAATGCTAAACTAAAAACAAAAACCTAAACCTAAAATAAAAATAAAATGAATAAAATAAAATAAACTTCAACCTAAACTAAAATAAAATAAACTATAATAAATAAAACCAAAACCTAAACCTAAAATAAACTAAACCTAAACTTAAACCTAAACTAAAAGAAATAAAATAAACTAAAAATAAACCCAAACCTAAACAAAAAAATAAAACTTAAAAATAAACCTAAGGTAAAAACCTAAAACCTAACCTTAAAAAGATAGAGTAAAAACCTAAACCTAAACCTAAAAAATTAAATTAAATTAAAAGTAAACTAAAAAGCAAACCTAAACCTAAACCTAAACCTAAACCTAAAAAAAAGCAAAATAAAAAACCTAAATAAAAATAAATAAACTAAAATAAATAAACTAAATAAATATAAATAAAAAATAAAATAAATTATAATAAATAAAAAATAAACTAAATAAACCTAAACCTATTAGTTTACTTAATTTAAAAAAAACCTAAACCCTAAACCCGAGACCTTAAACCCTAAACCCTAAAGCTAACCCTAAATCCTAAAACCCTAAACCCTAAACCTACAACCCTAAACCTACAACCTTAAACCTTAAGCCCTAAACCCTAAACCTTAAAAAATCCTAAACCCAAAACCTTAAACCCTAAACTAGAAACTAAGTCTGAACACTAAACCCTAAATTAATCCTAAACCCTAAACTCGAAACCCTAAACCTTAAATCGTAAACCCTAGCCCTAACCTTAAACCATAAACCCTAAACCATAAAACCTTAAACCCTAAATCCTAAATTATCAATAAACCCTAAAGAATAAACCTTAAACCCTAAATTCTAAATCCTAAACCTTAAACCCTAAACTAACCCTAAACCTTAGGCTGACCCTAAACCCTAAACCCTAAATCCTAAACCCCAAACTTTAAACCCTAAATTGTGAACCCTAACCCTAAACCTAAACCTAAAGTAACTAAATAAATTTTAAAAATAAATGTAAACCTTAAAACCTAATAAACTTAAACCCTAAGAATGGGCAAAACCTTGATGGAAGAAACATCACCATCAACCAGGCTCAGTCTAGATCTGACGGTGGAGGCGAAGGCAGAGGTTACAATTATCACAGTGGTGGTGGGGGATCTGGAGGTGCTGGTGGATATGGAGGTGGTGGTTGGAGTAGTGATGGTTATGCATGCAGGAGGAGCGATGAAAGTTATAGCCATGGTGGTGGCGGAAGGAGAGATCGAGGATATGATGGCGGTTCCCGCTACTCGAGAGGTGGGGGTGGATCTAATGGGAACTGAAGAAATTGAAGAATGGTCAATCTGATCTGTTGCTTATGGTATTATGTCTTTATAGTAGAGATGGTTCTACTTATCTAAGTTTTTATATTTGCTCTATGGGTGCTCATTTTTTATCAATGTCATCACTGGTGAATTAGAAAACTTGGGGTGCTACTTTCTTGATGAAATAAAAAAAAAGAAATGTTGAATATGAATATGTTCTCTATTTTTTAAAAAAAAATTAAACCCTAACCCTTAAATCCTAAACTAAAACTTAAACCCTAAACTTAAAACCTAAACCCTAAACCCCAAACCTTAAACCCTAAAAACCCTAAACCCTAAACACTAAATTCTAAACCCTAAACCCTAAACCCTAAACCCTAAACCATAAACCCTAAATCTAAAAACCTACAACCCTAAACCCTAAACCCTAAATCATAAACCCTAAACCTTAAACCCTAAATCTTAAACCAACCCTAAACCCTAAACCCTAAACCTTGAATAAAAATGTCATTGGAAGTAGATCTAAAGAATGACCTAATCCTAACATAGTTATGTTAGTTAAAGAAAATGTCTTTAAGAGGCTTTCCCTTGAATGTTAGATTTGAATATCGTAAACCCTAACCCTAAATCTTATTATATTACCATATATTATAGTATAATGTAGCATCATATATTTGAGCATGTAGTGATGTGTTTTTGGATGTTATAAGATGTTCTGAAATGTTTTAGTATATTATGGTATTGTTCCATATAGTCTATATTAATATAAAGCATAAAAATATTGATTTAATAAATCACATGATAAAATTTGTAAAATTTGAAGTGGGAATTAGGTTGTAGTACCAAAGGTGTGCTATTCCACTTATAGTTTAAAAAGTAAGATTTTATGTTCAAAATAAATATTATATGTTGTAGCATTGTATAACATCATATATCATAATATATTGTTCTGTGCATTTTAAATTCTGTTAGTATTTTACAACCATGCAATCGAGCCTACACTAGAATTATTTATAAAAATGTTGATTTAGACTTTAAAATGGTGGAATTTGGAAAATTCATAATAGGTAAAGCATGGCATCATAATATATTATTTCAATTAAAATATGTAAGCGATACAACTAAAATATATAGTTTTTATTATTTAGACTAATTTAAATATTTTTTATCTTAAGCAATCACTTGAGATGTGATATGCAATATAATATAATATGTTATAGCATATTATAATATACGATGCCATAACATAGTGTAGCATCATTCATTGTAGCATATTATTGTGTATCACTAATTATTGTTTAGCATATTTTAGTTTGTTATAGTATGATGTAGTAGAGTTTGTACTAGTATATTCATAAAAATATTGATTTATAAGCTACGATGATGGGATTTGGCCAAATTTAAGGTAAGCTTTAGGGAACATCATTGGGGGTGTGCTATGGTATGCCATTTAATCAAAAGAATGAAATTTTGCATCCAAAATAAATGTTCATTTTTCTATCAAATTTTCTAAATTTTTTGCTTAAAGTGATTCATCTTAAGGTGTAATGTAAGATAATATATTATATGAATGAATAATAAAATATAATGCACATAACAATATAACTTCACATTTATTTGAATGTGGTGGTGTGTTACCAAATGTTATTGTACATTTTAATATGTTTTACTTTTGTTATAATACATTCAGGCAAAACTCAAAACAATGTTAATTTGTAGGTTGAAATGGAAGAATTTGGCCAAATTCACAGCACACACCAAGAAGAAACACCAAAATTATGCTATTTTGTACCATTTCTAATAGAAAAAAATAATTTTACATCCAAAATTAACATTATTCATATTTTGAGAAAATTTTGTTATTTATTCCTTTTTAAGTGTTTCTAATGTGGTGTAATGTTAGACAATATATTAAATTATTACAAATTATAATAAAACATCATATATTATAATATAATATAGTGTATTAATTCACACTATAATATGTTTAGCATGATATTCTATAGTTAGTTTGAGCTTGCACCATCACAAATCATAAAATGTTGATTACAATGTTAAGATGCTATAAATTGAATGAATAATTTGTTAGGCTTTTGGTTGAAGTATTAAAGGTGTGCATAAAAGTTGAAATAGGATTTGATGAGAATTCCATGTCAAGGACATCGAGGGAGATCCGCAAGGGCATCACATAGGCATTGGACATGACATGCGAGGGGTCCATGTCAAGGGCATAGAAGATTAAAATCTAATGGGTATAAGGTTTGAATTTGATTTGATTATATGATTTATGGAAAGAAGATCCACTAGGGATAAGAATCTATTGTGAGACACTATAGCACCCAAGGGGTGAATTGGGTAATATTAAAATTTTCAAAACTTAAATTTTAATTTTAAATAGAAAATTAGATTTTGATTTTATAATGATAAGATATAATTCTAAATGCAGCAAAAATAAAAATACAATAAAGTAAATAGAGACAAGAGGCACACGATTTTTTACGTGGTTAAACCCCAAAACCGCCTAGTCTACTGGCTAGGAATCCACTAAATGAAAATGGTTTACAAAAGTACTCTCTTATAGCAGTAGTACAACCCCTATAATAATATGTACTCTCCTATAAAGGGGCGAGTACAACCCCAAAATAAATTTTACAACACAAAAAAATACAAAATAATAAATTTTGATAAAGTAAATCTCTCACAAATATACCAAGCTATCAAATTTAAAAAGTGATCTCACAACTCATAAATGATCACTTTACAACTTAAAAAATTTGGCAAGGCAAAATGCTCACTTAATAAAAATAAATATCTTAAAGTGATCTTACTAGGATGTTTATGTTATTATAATTTGTAGAATAATACAAAATGATTTCAAAATAAATTCACAATATTCTTTTCATAATAAAATAAATTTCAGCAAGGAGTAATTTATTTTAACCAAAAGATTCTTTCAATTAATGCTAATGATCACAAAATAAAAAAATAAGTATATGATAGATCTAAGTTGGCTAGTAAGCTTTCAATTAAAAAGAGAGATCTAGCAAATATGAAAATAATTTCAGCACAATAATTTATTTTAAAATGCTTAAAATATACTTCTAAAATAGATCTAAGAATAAATGATATTTCAAAATAAGACCAAAGAAGAAATATTTCAAGAAACCAAAAGAAATTTGTAGGAAGCTAAAAATTTCAGCAAGTTGAAATAGATCCTACAAATTATCACAAGAGTTTTTCACCAAAAAAATGATTGAGAAACTTTGATGTGAAAACCAATGTTCAAAGACTAATCCACCAAAAGTATAAATTAGAAAGAAGAAATATATGGTGAAAATAGCATGAACAACTAAGAAGTATTAAGATCAAGAAAACAAACTCAAGTAATTTAAAAAGGCTTGCTTCGTTGAAGATGTTGAAGCTTCCTAACCAAGGATTTGATCTTGAAATATTTGGAGAACACTTGGAAGGAACATTTAAGAGATTTTCTCTTAGATTTGCTGGAGAGATTTTGAATTTTGAATGAGGGATGCTTTCATGAAGAGAATGAGGGCTATTTATAGGCAAGAATGTCATTTAAAAATTATTTCAATGAAATATATTATACAAACCTCATGCTATCATGTGATAATTTAATATTCAATAAAAATATAATTAATATTAAACAAATATTAAATTTAGCAGCAAAAATTCGGCTATTCACATGGGAAAGTCAAAAGTAATCAAATGTAGCTCTTAATATATTCAAAGCATGTAGCATGCATCCATTATTAAAATCAGGTAATGTTTAAAAAATCATAATAAATTCAATTTTAATGAAAAGTGGGTCATGTAACCACTTAATTTAAAGGAAAAAATCCAAGGAATCCGATGGAGATAAAATCAATATGAATTCTTTGATTAAACAATGACTTTGGCTAAAATACAAAATTTTATATATTTTTGTTAATTTTGACATGTGACATTTAAAAATTATGATATAATTTATATATAATCATAAATATGTTAGTTATCATATAACCAGCAAATTAAATGAAAATACCTAATTATATTAAGTAAATAAAATAATTATACTTAATAATTATGATCATTTATTACTTTGACAATTTTATTGCTATGTAGAAAAACATATAATTGAATGTTAATTAAATAAAGATTTATATAAATTAACCTCATTAAAATAGTATGTTAGGTTGTGAGCAAATTGATTCATGCCAAAGAACTCATATGAATAGTCATATAACCTAAAATCATGAGCTTCACATTATCCCTTTCATTCTTTTATTCTTGCAATTTCTTCTAACAATTTGTGAGATGTATTGGATATGTAATTAGCAATTGATATATCTGAAACACATAAAAATATTCATTAGAATATCCAAGCATTTGTTTGTTATCATCAAAATTAATCAAATTGAACATGAGGCTAATTAAGCCAACAATCTCCCCCTTTTTGATGATGACAAACTAATGTTGGGTATTGATTTTGATGAAGGTGCAAATTGACCTTTCATCATAGTTTTGAAAGAAATTCTATTAAAAAAATTTATGCATATGAGATGAATAATGTTGCTCCCCTAAATGTATGCATTAATTAGACATAATATTAACCAACATTTTACTCTTCTCCCCCTTTTGACAACATCAAAAAGTGAGAACAAACTACATACAATTTTAAATATTAGGATCTAACATTCCAAGCATGCGTCTTAAAGTACAAAACATTCTTAGGGTTTTGTAAAAATATCTGCAATTTGTAAATCGGTGCTAATAAAATTAATATTAACATCACCTTTCAAAACATGATCCCTAATAAAATGATGTCTAATTTCGATATGCTTGGTTCGTGAGTCTTTGGATAGGATTTTAGTCAAACTAATAGCACTAGTATTGTCTCAACTAGAATGTGATCTTGCTTAATACCATAATCTTCTAATTGTTACTTTAACCAAAGGACTCGAAAGCAGAACTATCGGTAGCTATATCAGATGGATAAAGCTATAAAATTTTGTTTCCTAGATGACCAAGACACAAGTGATGATCCTAAAATGACATGTGCCGATGTACTTTTTCTATCTACTTTGCATCCGCAAAGTCGACATCGAATAAGCAACCAAATCACATGATAAATAATTTTAGGATACCATAAACTAACCTAGAAGTCCCTATCAAATACCAAAAGATACGCTTGACTGCTATTAAATGAGATTCTTTTGGGTTGGCTTGAAAATGAGCACATAAATAAATAGCAAACATAATATCAGGCCTACTAGCAACAAGGTATAAAAGTGAACTTATCATACTCCTATAAAGTTTTTGATCAACAAATTTTCCTAATTCATCTAAATCCAATTTTATAGATGGGCTCATAGGAGTTTTACTAGATTTAAATCTTTTCATGTCAAACCTCTCAAGAAATTCATTTATATACTTAGTTTGATAGATGAATGTGCCATTTTCTTGTTGCTTCACTTGAAGACCTAAGAAAAATTAAGTTCTCCCATCATACTCATTTCAAACTCTTTAGACATCAAAGATGAGAACTCATGGCATAAAGATTCATTTGTACTTCCAAATAATATATCATCTACATACACTTGTACCATAATCAAATCAACATCTATGCTCTTAAGGAATAAGGTGGTATCTACTCTCTTTCTAAATCCATGATCTATCAAAAGTTACTTAACCTATCATACCAAGCACGAGCCTGTTTTAAACCATATAAGGCTTTCTTTAATTTATACACATGATTTGGAAAATCAAGGCTCTCAAATCTAGGTGGTTGTCTACAAATACATTTTGGTCAATAAATCCATTCAAAAATGCTCTTTTGACATCCATTTGAAAAAGTTTAAAATTTCTAAAATAAGCATAAACAAGTAGTAACCTGATAGCTTCTAGTCTTGCTATGGGTGCAAAAGAGTCTTCAAAATCTATACCTTCAACTTGTGTGTACCCTTGTGCAACTAACCTAGCTTTATTTCTAACAATACAACCTGAATCATCTAGCTTATTCCTATAGATCCATTTTGTTCCAATGACATTTTGATCTTGGGGTCTTGGGACTAATTCCCAAACATCATTTCTTACAAATTGATTCAACTCCTCTTCCATAGCAATAATCCAAAAATTATCATTTAATGCTTCTTCTAAATTTTTAGGTTCAACCTCGATAAAAATCAGAATGATCTACAACTTCTACTATGTCTTCTAGTCATAACTCCTTTTGAAGGATCTCCTATAATTAGTTCCTTTGGATGATTTTTATTATATTTCCATTCTTTAGGCAATGAATCATCCATATTATCTTCTAAAGATATTTTCTTAAAGTTATCAATATCTTCATCAATCACTTCATTTCTAATAGGATCAATCAAATTTTCATCAAAAATAACATGTATTGATTCTTCTACAATCATTTTTCTTTTATTGTAAACTCTATAAGCTCTACTAGAAAGAGAGTATCCTAAGAAAATACCATCATCGATTTGCAATCAAACTTACCTAAATGATCTTTTCCATTATTCAAAATAAAGCATTTACATCCAAATACATGAAAGTGTTCAATCTTAGGCTTCTTTCCAAAAAACAATTCATAGGGTGTCTTCTTCAAAATTGGTCTAAAATAGATCCTATTCATTACATAACATGCAATTATTTCGCTTCAAAAATATTTTGGTAATTTATACTCATCAAGCATAGATCTACTTAATTCAATTAATATTCTATTTTTTTCTCTACTACTCCATTTTGTTGGGGAGTTCTAGGTGCAGAAAAATTATGTCTAATCCCATGTTCATCACAATAATCCTCAAATAATTTATTTTCAAATTCACCACCATGATCAGTTTGAACCCTATTAATCAAAAGGCCTTGTTCTCTTTAAATATATTTAGAAAACTTTCTAAACTCACAAAAACATTATCCTTGTAAGTTACAAATAAAACCCAAGTATATCTAGAGAAATCATCAACAATCACAAAACCATAATTTTTCCACCTAAGCTAGTCGTCTTAATAGGACCAAATAAATCCATGTGCAATAATTCTAGAGGTCTAGAAGTAGAAATAATATTTTTACTTTTAAATGAGCTTCTAGAATGTTTACCATGAATACATGCATCACAAACATAGTTTGAATGAAAATTTAATTTAGGCAAACCAACTACTAAATCAAGTTTAGCAATTTTATTAAGTGTGTGCATGTTAATATGACATAGTCTCTTATGCCATAACCATATATCATCATGAGTGCTTTTAAAACAAAGTAAGTTTAAATTTACATCATGAAAGCTATCTAAATCAATGACATAAATATTTTTGTATCTTTTCCCTACTAGCAAAACATTTTCATTATTTTTTATAATGCAATATGATGCATGGAATACTACATTCAAACCTTTATCACATAATTCACTAATAGAAATAAAATTATGTTTTAATCCTTCTACTAGAAAAACTTTATCTAAAGTGATAGAATTCTTACAAATAGAACCAATGCCAATGATTTTTCCCTTCGCATTATCTCCATATGTGACAAATCCTCCATCACTTGATTCTAAAGTTGTGAATTTATCTTTATCTCCAGTCATATGTCTTGAACATCCACTGTCCAAGTACCACATGCCTTCTTTGATTTTGCTTTGAAGGCATTCCTACAAAATAAACTCACATGTTAACTTTTGGAACCCAAACATGTTTGGGTCCACATTCTAAATTTGAAGTAAGATATTTAGCTTGCATGGTTTGTGTAGTGCTTGTACCTTTTGGTACCCATACATAAGATGATTGCTTAGTATTTTGTATTTTACGTGCATAGCAATCAAATGAAATATGCCCTTTTATTGCAATAGTTGCACCAAACATTAGTGTTTGCATATGATTTAGAATGATAATTATAAGGTATATGAGTGGGATGTGTATGATGAAAATAATTTTATTAAATGTTTTTCTTGATGAAGTATTATAATGAACTTGTGATTTTAAACATAATTCTAATCTTGCTTTTAATAAGATATTCTCTCTTTCAAGTTTATCTACAACTAAGGAACAATTTAATAAAGAAGTATTTTTACTTTTAAATTATCACATTCATTTTTTAAATCACAAAAATGCATATCTAAATTTTATGTTCTTTTCTAAGGTTTTGTATTTTCTTTTTTATTTTTTATATTCAATAACTAAATCATTAAAAGCATCATCTAATTCATCATAAGATATATCATTACATACCTCTTGAGAATCTAAGTCATTCTCCATTTGCCATAAGACATATGTTGACCTCTTCATCCGATGAGCTAATATTCATTTGATTCATAAAGTCTTCTTCTTCTTATGGTACTTTTTTTCCTTCATATTTTTTCTTTTGTTTACATCAATTTCTTTGTTCTTTGATTCAACAAGTTCCTCTTATGTGTCCTTTTTCTGATATGATAGCAAATGATCCCTGTAAATTTCTTAGTTTGAAATTTATAATTTTTAGATTTTTTATACCTTTGATTCTTCTTCCTTAGCAAGTTCCCAAGTCTTTTGGAAAGCATGACCACCTCATCACAATCACCATCCGAGCTTGAGGTGTTATGCTCATCACTATCATCAACTTGTAGTGCAATGGCTTTTCCTACCTCCTTCTTCTTTGAGTTATCCATCTTATCCCTTTGAGCAATAACTGTTCATGTGCTATCAAAGAACCCAAAAGCTGATCAAGTGGATAAATAGATAAATCTTTAGCTTCACTAATAGTTACTTTAGCTTCCCATTCTTTTGGAAGACATCTAAGAATCTTATAAACTAAGTCTTGATTCCTATATGTTTTCCAAGAGAATGTAATGTGTTAATTAGTTTCATAAATCTAGTATACATATCGAAATAGATTCGTATGAAGGAGACATATGAAATAACTCATAATCATGAACAAGTCTATTTATGTGAGCATCTCTAACTTCACTAGTTCCTTCATAAGTTATAATAAGTTTATCCCATATTTCTTTTCTGTACTTAACATAGAAATTTTCATGTAATCATCGTAATAAAGCACAATGTAAAGTATTACAAGCCCAGCATTTAATTCATCAAGTTCTCTTTCACTATAGACCATTCCTCAAAAGGTTTTTCTACTTTAATGCCATTTACTTCTCTGTGGGTGTATGATATTGATGTGTCAACATATACCACATGCGTGCATCTTGACCTCTTAAGAATGTACTAATTCTATTTTTCCAATAATCAAATGGTACACTATCTAAAAGTGGAGGTCTATGAGTGGATTATCCCTACGGTAATGAACCCTTTGTGAAACCTTGTGCCATAGTGAAAAGATTTACTCTTGGATGTTAAGTCAATAAAAGAGCCTAGGCTCTGATACCAATTGTGAGACACTATAGCACCCAAGAGGGGGGGTGAATTGGGTAATATTAAAATTTTAACAACTTAAATTTTAATTTTTAAATAGAAAATTAGATTTTGATTTTATAATGATAAGATATAATTCTAAATGCAGCAAAAATAAAAATACAATAAAGTAAATAGAGACAAGAGGCACACGATTTTTCGTGGTTCAAACCCCAAAACCGCCTATCGCACTAGCCACCCGTGGCTAGGAATCCCTAAATGAAAATGGTTTACAAAAGTACTCTCCTATAACGGTGAGTACAACCCTACAATAATATGTACTCCTACAAGGCAGTACAACCCCAAAATAAATTTTACAACACAAAAAAAATACAAAATAATAAATTTTGATAAAGTAAATCTCTCACAAATATACCAAGCTATCAAATTCAAAAGTGATCTCACAACTTATAAATGATCACTTTACAACTTAAAAAAATTTGGCAAGGAAAAATGCTCACTTAATAAAAATAAATATCTTAAAGTGATCTTAGGATGTTTATGTTATTATAATTTGTAGAATAATACAAAATGATTGCAAAATAAATTCACAATATTCTTTTTCATAATAAAATAAATTTCAGCAAGGAGTAATTTATTTTAACGAAAGAGATTCTTTCAATTAATGCTAATGATCACAAAATAAAAAAATAAGTATATGATAGATCTAAGTTGGCTAGTAAGCTTTCAATTAAAAAGAGAGATCTAGCAAATATGAAAATAATTTTAGCACAATAATTTATTTTAAAATGCTTAAAATATCTTCTAAAATGGATCTAAGAATAAATGATATTTCAAAATAAGACCAAAGAAGAAATATTTCAAGAAACCAAAAGAAATTTGTAGGAAGCTAAAAATTTCAGCAAGTTGAAATAGATCCTACAAATTATCACAAGAGTTTTCACCAAAAAAAATGATTGAGAAACTTTGATGTGAAAACCAATGTTCAAAGACTAATCCACCAAAAAGTATAAATTAGAAAGAAGAAATAGATGGTGAAAATAGCATGAACAACTAAGAAGTATTAAGATCAAGAAAACAAACTCAAGTAATTTAAAAGGCTTGTTGAAGATGTTGAAGCTTCCAAACCAAGGATTTGATCTTGCAATATTTGGATAACACTTGGAAGGAACATTTAAGAGATTTTCTCTTAGATTTGCTGCAGAGATTTTGAATTTTGAAAGAGGGATGCTTTCATGAGGAGAATGAGGGCTATTTATGGGGAAGAAGGTCATTTATTAAAAAGGCTTGCTTCGTTGAAGATGTTGAAGCTTCCAAACCAAGGATTTGATCTTGCAATATTTGGAGAACACTTGGAAGGAACATTTAAGAGATTTTCTCTTAGATTTGCTGGAGAGATTTTGAATTTTGAATGAGGGATGCTTTCATGAAGAGAATGAGGGCTATTTATAGGCAAGAAGGTCATTTAAAAAATTATTTCAAAGAAATATATTATACAAACCTCATGCTATCATGTGATAATTTAATATTCAATAAAAAATAATTTATATTAAACAAATATTAAATTTAGCAGCAAAAATTCGGCTATTCACATGGGAAAGTCAAAAGTAATCAAATGTAGCTCTTAATATATTCAAAGCATGTAGCATGCATCCATTATTAAAATCAAGTAATGTTTAAAAAATCATAATAAATTCAATTTTAATGCAAAGTGGGTCATGTAACCACTTATTTTAAAGGAAAAGTCCACGGAATCGATGGAGATAAAATCAGATATGAATTCTTTGATTAAACAATGACTTTGGCTAAAATACAAAATTTTATATATTTTGTTTATTTTGACATGTGACATTTAAAATTATGATATAATTTATATATAATCATAAATATGTTAGTTATCATATAACCAGCAAATTAAATTAAATTACCTAATTATATTAAGTAAATAAAATAATTATACTTAATAATTATGATCATTTATTACTTTGACAATTTTATTGCTATGTAGAAAAAACATATAATTGAATGTTAATTAAATAAATATTTATATAAATTAATCTCATTAAAATAGTATGTTAGGTTGTGAGCAAATTGATTCATGCCAAAGAACTCATATGAATAGTCATATAACCTAAAATCATGAGCTTCACATTATCCCTTTCATTCTTTTATTCTTGCAATTTCTTCTAACAATTTGTGAGATGTATTGGATATGTAATTAGCAATTGATATATCTGAAACACATAAAAATATTCATTAGAACATCCAAGCATTTATTTGTTATCATCAAAATTAATCAAATTGAACATGAGGCTAATTAAGCCAACATCTATAATCCACTTGGGATTAAGATTGAGTCAGCTTTAATTTATTTTTTTAATTGATGTGGAGGCATAATTGCTAGATATATGGGCTTGAGTCTGCTGGGGATCGGGTATATGAACCTTCCACTTGGAAAGCAAGTTCGGGCTATCCATTGGAGATTGGAATTTGAGTTTGATTTCATAGATTTTTTGGGGATGTATCCACTTAGAATAAAAGTTTTATTGGATTTCTTTGATTTAGACTCTACTGCAAGAATTGGTTTAATTTGGCTCCACTGGGGAGGTTAGTTCTGAATTTGATTTGTTTTCTTGACTTGTTTATATATTATTTAGGGCTCTAATTAGAAGAAGGGTGTGATTTAACTCCACTGGGTAAAATTAGATTGGGTTTACTTTAATCTGAGTTAATGAATAGACCTTATCGGTGTGCAGTGGACCCACTGAAAAGGGGCTATATCACCCTTGACCTACCTCAAGTTTACAAATCCAAAGGGATAGTCTACCAGCTGTGGAGTAGACCTAGCCAACCTAAAGGGTTTCCTTTTGGTGTGCAACGATTATGCTAGGAAGAAGGCATAGCAGCCTTACATCTACCAAAGCGAGGAACAACCACTGGGGTGACCTATTGCATGCACAACAAATTGAACTTGACCTAGGGCAACTACTGAGTGAATGCTGCTGAAGACTTATGCCAACTCAAAAGTAGTCAGGATTAATTTTATCTTAATTTCATGTTATTTGATATGGTATGTTTAGTTTAGTTTGATTTTAAATTGTGGGCATATCCACTTGGGATGTGAGCTAAATCAAATTTGATAGATTTAATTTATGGACCATACTGGTGTGTGATGGACCCACTAAGAAAGGGCTACATCAGACATGTCCTATCTCAGATTTATAAATTCAAAGGAATAGTTTACTGTCTGTGGGGTTGAGCTAGCAAACCTAAGGGGTTCCCTTTCAGTGTGTAATGGGTGTGCTAGGAAGAAGGCATAACAGACTTACATTTTCTAAAGCAGGGAAAAATTGCTAGGGTGACCTATTGGTAGCATAACAAATCAAACCTGACTTAGGGGTGACTACTAAGTGAATGTCATTGGGGACTTATATCAAGTCAATAGTAGTCGATGATTCCTATAAGGAGTTTTGTTGACACTGCCCTAAAGATAGGATGCTTGCTTGGGAAATGGTATTGCTAGGGTGTCCTCCTAATCCACAAGTTAATATATATTTTATTTATATATTTGCATGGACCCACCTAGTGTGCGAGAGACCACACTGAGAAGGAGCTATGTCGGCCTTGACCTATCTAAGATTTACTGGACCAAGGAAGAATCTGCACATCCACAGGATATATTCTCCAACCATAGGGGTGGTTACTAGGAAAGGGTAACTATCCAATCCGATAGTAACCTAGGTCGTATCTAAATGGGGTCACAAAGAATGTGAACTAAATATAGTGCCCACAAGGGAGGTGTTGCTAGGGACATTATCTTGAGCCCTAAAAAAAAAGCCTATAGGTGTATGGTGGCCAACTCAAAGATAAAGTGTAGCAGACTTACATCTGCCATGAGCAGTGTATCCTAAGCTATGAGAACCAATCAACCTAAAGTGTATCCATCAGCATGAGTGGTGTATGCATCAGCATAGTGAGAACTAACCAACCTAAGGTGCCCATCGGTGTGCAATGATCAATCTGGAAAGAAAGCGTATAGGCTTACAACTTTTCAAGCAGAACTGATCATCATGATACTCTGTCATCAATGGGATGGATGCTATCTAACCTAGAGCGACTACTAAGCGGGGAGCCTCGAGGAAGGACTGGACCTAGACTTGAAGCAGTCAGGAGGAAAGGAACCACTAGGGGACTTATCTTAAACCTCAAATATACTCGACCCAGTCAGTGCACAAAGGCTAATCTAAGAAGAAAGCATAGCATACTCACATCCTCTTAAACGAAGAAAACATAAGGTATCTTATCGGCCATGCAGTAAGTCCTACCAAACTAATAAGGCCCTTGTCGGTGTGTAGTGGATAAGTAAGGAAGGAAATCATACCATACTTACATCCTCCAAAGCAAGAAGCCCACTAGGGTGACACACTAGCAGGGTAGCACGTCAGACCGACCTAGAGCAACTACTGAGTGATTGTCGCTGGGGGCGTTATCTCAACTAAGAGTAGATCGAGATAAAAAATATGTGTTTATTATATATGTTTGTATTATGTCGATGAAGGATAGGACGTCGTTCAGGTTACTCTACACCTACCCTAAACACATCATGATGGATTTTCAAACAAGATTACTTTCAACATGGAAGAGATTGAATTCAAAATGGAATTTTCATTGATGATAATTATTTTCAATCATGATTTATAATATTTATTTAACTATAGCCAGTTGATTGGAAGCATTGGGTGCTCTCCCTTATGATTAAAAAGATGATAAGATCCTCTTTGGTAGGCCTTCTCAATGGAAAAATGGCCTTCCCAAGTGGGTTTAAACTTGTCTCCCATTTTACGATGGGCAACAATCAGTCTCCTTAAAACTAAAATAAGCTCTCCTACTTAAAAAGCTCTAGGATGGACAAAATTATTGTGAGCTTGAATCATTTTATCTTTATACAACTCAAGGTTTTGGCATCTTGACAAGCATCTCTCCTCCAAACCTTCGAGCTCTTCTAACCGCAACTTAGTGTTCTACTCTATTGTGATCTTGCTACCCACAGCTATCCTTAGTGATTAGAGTTGGACTTCTAATGATTGAATGACATCGAACCCATACACTAAGGAGAAAGGAGTAGAGTGAGTTGGAGTTTTTATGTGGTGCAGTTGGTCGACAAGGCTTCAACTAATTGCTCATGCCACTATCGCTTATTATTGTCGAGTGTCATCTTCAGTATTTTGATGGAAGTTTTGTCAAAGGCTTTTGCTAAGCCATTTTCCCTTAGGTAGTTAATGGTAGAATATCTCCAATCTAAGTTGTGTCTCTGAGCAAAGTTGTTGATCTTCATGCTCTTAAATGCAATATCATTATCAGATATAATTCATCGAGGCACTCTGAACCTATATACGATATGGTTCCTAAAAAACTGATGTACATGCTGAGTTGTGACCTCTCTAAGCAGAATCGACATCACTTATTTGGAAAAGTAGTCAGTTACAGCTAAGATGAACTGATGACCCTTGGAAAAAAGAGGATCAATCAAACCCAGTATGTCGGTACCCCAGCACTCAAATGTGCTTGAGGCCAATGTAAGATGTAGACTGTTGGGTGGTTGGTAGAGGACCACATCGTGTATTTGACATTGGTGGCATCACCTAGTCGTATCCATGCATTCTTTGATCATCGATGACCAATAGTAACATAGTCACTTGATCTTGGCTATCATCTTTTGACTGGATTGGTTGGCTCCACATAATGCTGAGTGTACCTCATTCACGATCTTACGAGCTTCATGCTTGTCTAAACAATGTAACCACATATGATCAAAAGACTGCCGGTACAAGACACCATCCACAAGAGCATAAGAAAGTGCCCTCTACTTCATCTGATGGGCATGGGACTTCTCTTGAGGTTGTTTGCCTTTATTTAGATAATCCATGAATGATTGCCTCCAATCTAACTTTTCATCCTTCTTAGCAATGGCAACCTACCCTTCAAGAGAGTACTTTTTGATGAGTTCAACATCAATAATGGATAAGGCTTGTCTATTTTAGACAATTATTGATATGGAGTTATCCTTCAAACATGACAACCCCTTGGCAACCTTAGCTAAAGCATACACTATGATGTTCTCTCCTCGAGGAATCTTATAAAGGGTAACCTTTATGATTTGGGCCAATAAATCTATGGTGTACTTATGGTAGTGATGGAGCTTGGGCTTTATAACCTTATAGGACCCAGTGATTTGGTTTACAACTAGCTGAGAATCCTTGAAGATGTTGATGTTCGAGGTGCTTAGAGTAACGACTAACTCCAAACTGGAAATTAGAGCCTCATATTTGACTTCATTGTTGATGCAAATCAATTAAACTACTTTGAGTGAAATCAATCTTTCATGTTAAATTGAACCCTTCTACACTTAGAAAATACAACACTAATGCCCAATATGATTTACCACACAAGTCTTAATACACACATTAGAATTAAGTCAACACTTCTAGCCCTAAGTTTGGATGGTGTATGATGTGATGTATGTTTTGTTTTATGATGTATTATTTTAGATTAGATGTTAAGGTGTATGCTTCATAGGCTTGATGATAGGCTAATATTAGCCTAATCATATTTTTTGTAGGGGATTAATGTTATGGGATGCTTAAAAATTAATGTGAATGCTATTTTTGCAGGTTACTTAAATCCTTAAGCTTAATCCAAGTTAGGACAGTTGGGCTTAGTTACCTATGTGTATGGTGCAAAGTTCAAATTATAAATAGAACTTCTTAGGATTATATTCATATTTAGCTAACCTCTATTTTGTAGGTGTAGTTAGATTTATTTTTCCCAGGTAAATATAATTTTTATGATATGAATTAGGATTAGTGCTATGGGGATTAGGATGAGCAGGGCCAAAAGACTTTTTGTCTTGGGGTGCCCTGTGACGTCTTTTAGCAAGCACCATCCAAATCAAAGAAGGAACCAAATCAAAAATGGAGATATGAAGAAAGAAGACCCCCATAGCATTTAATAAAATTAGAATTATTTTTTCATATTCCAGGTTGTATAAGGGTAGAGCTCGACTACCCATCTTTTCTCTCTTTGGGTTGTACGATTGTACCTAACCACACCATCCTTTTATTCTTTTATGATAATTTATATAATTATTTGATGTTATGTTTACACTGTGCATTAGGATGACATACTTTTCAGAGTTTCTTAAATGATTAATATTTTAATGTGTGGCTTGGATATGATAAGGCTCTTAGGATAAAAATAAATTTTCTACCCAACTAATCATTCATAACTATATTTTTAAGCAACTCCTATCCTCATCATAAAGCCTAAGACATAAATAAGATAATTAAAAGATTTAGCAACCCCTTAGCTGTATGATTGTATGTTTCACATAATGCATGCATATTCTCTCTCTTGAACATGAAGGATCTCCATCCTTGCATGATAAAAGAATGTTTGACCTGTGAGGGAATCCCTTGTGGTGGAGAACACCTTCTTCTAGCTAATTTGATCCATAACTTATTCCATCATACATTTAAGCATAAGAATTCCTAAAGCCTTTGTCAAAATGATGTGCCTAAAATGAAATAAAATTTGAAAAGATTTTGCATTTATAGATTAAGTCATATACTCATACCACTCATACTCTAGTCTCTTAGGGAGTGTGATCTTTTTCTAATTAAATAACTACCATAGTTATCTTGAAATTCATAAGACTGGACAAGATGGTTTTTAAATCATAGGAGAAGTTACCTGGCAATACTTTAGGTAGTCATATGTCTAGAAGTCAGACAATTTATTCTATCTTGTGGAGGTAAACCCTTATGTCCACCTGCGCTTAGATTTAAGTCGTGCTTTAGCTCATAATAAATATCCTTAGATTTAGGATCTGAGGTAGCTATTTCCTTCGAGCTATGAGCATAAATCCTCACCTCTTATGCATTCCCCCAACCTTGTGTTGGTGGATTATAAGCCCTAGTAATCTAATTAAATTTCAACTCAAAACATATAAATCTCTTCAACTTCAAAATTATAAAGCCCAACTATAGGATAGATTGGAATGCTCTCTAGGCTTCCTAGTATCATGAGCATTTCCTACTTATTTCATTTGGATTCCAAAAATAAGTCTTCTCCTTGAATTCTTCCCAATTGATTTTCCAAATACAGCCAATCTTTTGATAGTCTAACCTTGAAAGCTTTGGAGATGATAATTATCTACTTTAATTGAGAGTGTTATTAAGAAATTTTATTTCCTAAGTTGTAATTAACTATGGAGGCTTGCCTCCATAGGAAACTTAAGAACCTTGTTTAATATAAACCATGCTTTATTCATCCATGTAAAGGTGGGGAAAATATTTGGTACATTCGAAGACCCATCATGCCTTAGGAGTCCTTATTACATGATTAGGTCCATTGTAGGGTGATGCCTCTACCTTTCAAGATAGTACATCATATCTCAATGTACTCAATCAGCTCAAAAAGTACCCCCAATCATCCAAAAATAAACACAATAAGGCCCTCTCGCCTTGATCATTAAATCCTCTTAACATCATCTTTTCTTTTTGGAGTTTGGAGATGTCGATTCTCAAGTAGATAAGGGTTCTTAGACTCATAATGTTGACTGATACACTTGGGTTAACCAAAACTCTGGATAGTCTATATCTGCTAACATCCACTATAATGTAAAGAGGTGGTTGTGCTCGGTCATCCCTAGGAGTAAGTCTTCATCACTAAATGTAACTCCTAAGATGTCCTTCAAGTGGCATGCCTCCTCTTTAGTAGCGGTCAGCCGAGCTAAGCATATCTCTAAATCAAGTAAGCCCTTGATTAGATATTCCCTCATCTCTTTGGATAAGATAAAGGCATCATATATGCTTAACTTAGCTAGAAACTTTCTAAGGTGAGCTAGGACATTATAATCAACTCTAGCATGGTCCTCCACAAGCATTTCCATGGGTGGAGCACCCTATGGAGGGGCTATCTGCTCATTGGAACCAATGACAGGCTTACCCTTATCCTGAGGTGCTACCCTAGGAGGTAGAACTTTGCAACTACATAGGTTGACTTCACTGACTTTTTGGAATAATGAGCTTTTGAAATGTTCTACCTTCTCATCGGGCATGCCTACAACATCTCCTATGGAATCCTCAAAGTCAGTTGACTCCAAGTCAATCTAAATAGGTGAACCTGATTGATTCAAAGAAGGATAATCCAACTCAAAATTTGAAAGGAAAGGATCGAAACTACTAAAGCTATTATTTTTATTTAGACTCGGAGAGCTTTCAATAGGAATAAAATCAAGAGCATCAGATATATAAGTAGAATCAGCTTTTTTCATTAATTTCTTTTTTGGTGGAGGTACATGATAGAAATTAAGTAAAGTAAGCAGAGTAAGGGATTTAGTTCCATTATCCATTGATTTAATTCTCTTATTATTAGAAGAGGAGCTAGAAGAAGAGGTGGTAGCTACAACGGTGGAGGGAGTACTGGACTTGGACGGTGGATACACTACTGCGCTATCCCAGGCAAGTATGGTGAGCTTCTGTTACTACTAGGCTATCACCCTCCCCGAGTTATCTTTTACAACTAACAAACTTTCCTTGGTGTTAGAGGTTTGAGCTACTTCAGGCACTTGCAAGGAAAACTTCTTGATCCTAGAAATGATCTTCTTCAAGGTTCGAGATAAGGAGATATCTTGACCTTTTTTGGTCTTAAGAGGATCACAAGTATCCCCAAGGATTACTCTAACAGAACTAGATGGGTGTTCTAATAAGTATTCCTTAAGGATAATTATGGCTCTCAACTTCTAGCTGCACTCAAGCTAGTCATGAAAAGTGATACAATTCTTTAATACATGGCCTAACATGCGGTGGTAGGGAAAATAGCTAGGATCATCGCTCATGCCCACTTCCTCTCATAACTCACAGTGGCGAAATTCTCTCATATCGGTGAAGCGGTGGAAAGTAGCTACGGCAATGGATATGAATATCATCTTGGCTAGCTCTTGAGGTGGTGGAAATGGTATTATTGTAGTGGGTATGATTGAGGTGGTTAAAGAGGAGGTGGCAAAGAAGGTTGTTGAGCTTGTAGTATCTCATACTGAAATCTGCAGCTACTTCCCTCTCCACTAACACAACGTCCCACGGCTTCTTCTCAAACTCCTTCTGCAGCTTGGGCCTAGATGATTGGTCAGGAAAGGGCAACTGTTTGGCTTCCTCTTGTAGGCTAGCCACCTTGTTGATTAATTTCTTAAATATTTTGATGGTAAAGCCCTTAAGCATGAAGGCGACCGGGCCATGAATATTCTTGAGAAGAATCTCAATGGCATGTTGTTCGGATAGCTATGGTTTGCATTTGATGCTCAGGTTGTTCCAGCTGAGGATGTAATCAATAAGGGACTCATTGAATTTTTGTTTCTCTACAATGGGGTCACCTACAGTCTCCCTCTACTGAGCTCCAGGAAATCTCTTGATGAAGAGGTGCTCCAACTCAACAAAAGCCTTCACCAAACTATTGGGCAGTTCGGCATACCAATCAGATGCAACACCTTACAGACTGCAAATGAAAAGGCAAAAGAGGAGTGTGTTGCTGCAACCGGTGTTGCAACAGTCGGCTCTAAAGTGTGCAATGTGTTATCATGGGTTCCCACTGCCATCAAAGATCTTGAAGGATGGTAGCACAAAACCTTAAATAAAATAAAAAAATAAATAAAACCTAAACCTAAAAATGAACCTAAAATAAATAAAAAATAACTAAACCCTAAACTAAAAAAAACCTAAACCTAAAATAAAGAAAATAAAATAAACATAAACCTAAACTAAAATAAATAAAACTTAAACTTAAACCTAAACCTAAAATAAACTAAACCTAAACCCTAAACAAAATAAAATAAAATAAAATAAAATAAAAACATAAACCTAAACTAAAAAAAACCTAAAAAAAACCTAAAACCCAAACCTAAAAAAATAAAATAAAACCCAAAACCTAAACCTAAAAATAAAAAATAAAACCTAAACCTAAAAATAAAATAAGAATAAAACTAAACTAAAAAATAAACATAAACCTAAACCTAAACCAAAAAAATAAATTAAAATAAAAAACCTAAATTCAAATAAATAAAACTAAAATAAAAAACTAAACTGAATAAAAATAAAAAATAAACCTAAATAAAAATAAAAAATAAAATAAATTAAACTAAATAAAAAATAAACTAAATAAACGTAAACCTACTGGTTTACATAATTTTAAAAAAAACTTTAAACCCTAAACCCTTAACCATAAATCTTAAACCCTAAACCCTAAAGTCTAAACCATAAAACTAACCCTAAACTTGAAACCTTAAACCTATAACCTTAAATCCTAAACCCTAAACCCTAAACTCTAAAAAACCCTAAACTCTAAACCCTAAACCCTAAACTAACTCTAGGCCTGAGCTAATCCTGGGACCTAAATGCTGAGCCAGGCTAGTAAAAAACCTAAACCCTAAAACCCTAAAACCTAAATGACCCTAGGCCTACAAACTGGTCCTAAACTAGGGTTCTGAGTCAGACTCCTAAACATTAAACCTTAAACTTTAAACTAAAGGCCTAAACTCCCTAAACCCTAACACTAAACCATTAACCCTAAAACCATAAACCCTAAAACCCTAAACCCTAAACCATAAACCATAAACCCAAAACCCTAAAAGCCTAAAAACTTAAACCTATTCTAAATAAAACCTAAAAAATAAAATAAACTAATAAACCTAAACCTAAATAAAATAAAAGGCTAAGCTAAATCCTACACCTGAACCTAAAAATAAAATAAAATAAACTAATAAAAATAAACTAAAATAAAATATATAAAAACCTAAACTAAACTAAATAATAAAATAAACCTTAGAATAAATAACCTAAAAATAATAAAAACCAAACATAAAATAAAAATAAATTAAACCTATAATAAAATAAAATAAAAACTAAATAATAACCTAAAGTTAAAAAATAAAACTTAAAATAAAACCTAAAAATAAATTAAAAAAATACTAAACCCTAAACGCAAAAAAAAACCTGAACCCAAAATAAAAATAAAATAAACAAAATAAAATAAATTTAAACCTAAACTAAAATTAACAAAACTAAAATAAATAAAACCTAAACTTAATCCTAAAATAAACTAAACATATACCTAAACCTAAACTAAATAAAATAAAATAAACTAAAAATAAACCTATACCAAAACTAAAAAATAGAACCTAAAAATAAACTTAAAATAAAAACTTAAAACCTAGAGCTAAAAAAATAAACTAAAAACCTAAACGTACACCTAAAAATAAAAAATAAGGCTTAACTTAAAGAAATAAATTAAAAATAAAACTAAACTAAAAAATAAACATAATCCTAAACCTAAACCTAAAATAGAAACTAAAATAAAAAACCTAAACTAAAATAAATAAACCTAAAATAAATAAAATAAATTAAATGAAAATAAAATAAAATAAATAAAATAAAATAAAATAAACTAAATAAATAAAAATAAACAATAAACTTAAAAGCCTAAACTACCTTTCTATATAAAACCCTAAACCTAAAACCCTAAACCCTAAATCCTAAACATAAACCAGAGCCTTAACTAAACTAAGCCTAAACCATGAGAAACTTACAACCCTAAACCTATAAACCCAAACCCTAGGCCTTGTTCCTAAACCCAAAACCATAAACCTTAAACCCTGATCCCTGACCCTACCACAACCACTAAACCCTAAACCTAAACCCTGATCCTAAACCCTAAACCCTATACTGGCTAAACCCTAAACACTTGCTAAATGAGGCTGAGGCATTAAAGGCTAAAGCCCTAGGCTGACCCACTCTAAGACCCTAAACCTATAACCATGGGCTCTGAGGCTGAGCCTAAACCCTAAATCCCTGACTCACCTGGTTCTTTGCACTAAATCTCTCCACTAGGCTGAGGCTGGGACCCCACTGTAAACTGGGCCCTGGGCACCACAAAATATATGGTAGTGGGCTACAAAAACCCTGACCTAAACTAAATCACTAAACCCCAAACCATATCTAACCCAGCCATAAAACTTAAAATGTTAAAACCAAATCTGACTAAACCCTAAACTGACCCTAACCTAAACCCTAAACCCTAACCCTAAACTCTACCAGACCTTATACTAAAGCCTAAACACTAAATCATGGCCTAACCCTAAGCTCTAAACCCTAAAATCCTAAACCCTAAAATCATAAACCCTAAACCCTAACGCCTAAACCATAAAAACCTAAAAAATTAAACCTAAAGTAAATAAAACTTAAAAATAAAATATATTAATTAACTTAAACCTAAAAAAAATAAATAAAATAAAATAAAATAAAAACATAAACTAAAACCTAAAGTTAACCTAAAAATAAAATAAAATAAAAAAACTAAAATAAATTTAAAAAAACCTAAACTAAACTAAAAAATAAGTTAAACCTAACAACAAAAACCTAAATAAAATAAAAATTAAATGTAAAATAAAAATAAATTAGACCTAAAATAAAATAAAATAAAAAATAAATAAAAACATAAAGATAAAAAATAAACCTGAAAATAAATAATAAATAAAACCCAAACCCTTAACTAAAAATAAACACTAAACCTAAAATAAAAATAGAATAAATAAAATAATATAAACCTAAACATAAACTAAAATAAACTAAACTAAAATAAATAAAACCTAAACCTAAACCTAATACCTAAAATAAATAAAATAAGATAAGCTAAAAATAAACCTAAACCTAAACTAAACAATAAAACCTAAAAAAAAACCTAAAATAAAAACCTAAAACCTAAACCTGAAACCCTAAACCCTACAAAGCTAAAAACTTAAACCTAAACTAAATAAAACTTAAAAATAAAATAAATAGAAAAACATGAAGAAAAATAAAATGAAAACTATATGAAAAATAAAAATGTAAACCTAAAAATAACATAACAACAACAACAACAATAACAGGCCTTAATCCCACTAGGTGGGGTCGGCTACATGAATCCTTTGTCTCCATTGTGTCCTATTATGTGTCAAATTTTCATTTAAATCAAGTATGCTAAGATCATTTTTTATACATCTTAACCAAGTCTTTTTAAGTCTACCTCTACCTTTCTTAACATAAGGGAAATCTAATGCATCTACTCTCTGTCATCGATGGCCACGCTTTATGTGGCCAAACCATCTAAGCGACTCTCCAATCTTATCTACCACCTTGCTACTCCAACTTTTTCCCAAATATACTCTTCTATCTCAAGAGTAAAGCCACTCATCCACCTAAGCATCCTCATCTATCTTAGTCTTATGTGCTTTTATTGGCCCATTACGCATAAGTCATTCAGGTCTTACCACCATCTTAAAATTTTCCCTTAAGTTTAAGTGGAACTTTTCTATCACATAATAGGCCAGATGCATTCCTCCACTTCAACCATCCAACTTGAATTCTACTAATAACATCTCCATCTATTTCACCATCATTTTGAACAATAGAGCCTAAATATCTGAACGCTCACTCTTATTATTGACTTGTTCACCTAATGTCACAACACTACCACTAGAACTTCTACAACTAAAATTACACTCCATATATTCCGTTTTAGATCTACTTAAAAAAAAACCTTTAGACTCTAGAGTTGACCTCCATAATTCAAGTTTCTGTTGGAGTCCCTCTCTAGTCTTATCAATAAGGAGAATGTCATCAGCAAAAAGAATACACCAAGGTACATCTTTTTGTAAATGCCTTGTAAGAACATCCATAACTAAAGCAAAAAAGATAAGGGCTTAAAGCTGATCCTTGATGTAATCCAACTGAAATAGAAAAATAAGAAATAAAACCTAAACCTGAAATTAAAAAAAACCTAAACATAAAATAAATTAAATAAAATAAAACTAAACTTAAACTAAAATAAACTAAAATAAAATAAATAAAACCAAAACCTAAACCTGAAATGAACTAAACCTAAACCCTAAACCAAATAAAATAAAATAAACTAAAAACCTAAACTTGAACTTATAAATAACACCTAAAAATTAACCTAAAATAAAAACCTAAAACCTAAACCTAAAAAAATAAAATAAAAACCTAAACCTAAACCAAAAAATAAAAATAAAACCTAAACCTAAAAAATAAAATAAAAATAAAACTAAACAAAAAATAAACATAAACCTAAACCTAACCCTAAAAAATAAACTAAAATAAAAAACTTAAAATAAAATAAATAAACCTAAAATAAACTAAATAAATATTAAAAATAACTCAATAAAAAGAAAAAAATATAAAATAAACTTAAATAAATAAATAAAACTTAATAAACTAAGAATAAAACCTAAACCTACTGGTTTACCTAATTTAAAAAAAAAACCTAAACCATAAACCCTAAACCTACTAAACACTAAATCTGATAACCCAAATCCTACCATAACTACTACCTAACCCTACCTGCACCCTAAACCTAAACCTCCCTAAACACTACCCTAAACCCCTAACCTAAAGGCTATCATCCACTCATATACTATAAACTACCAACCATAAACCCACTGAGCCCTCCCCTAACTGATGGGTGGACCCTGGGACTAAAGCCTAAAGCTTAAAGCCTAAATCTAACCCTAAACCATAAACCACAACCACTAACTGAGCCTAAACACTAAACTCTACCCTAAACCCACATCTGATCCACCCTACCCTGACCATAAAATCCTAAACCCTAAAACACCTAAGTAACCATAAATCAACCCTAAACACTAAATCCCTAAACCCTAAAATCTAAAACCTAAACCTAAACCCTAAATCGAAGCCTAAAACCTAAAAACCTAAACATAAAGTAAATAAAACCTAAAAATAAAATAAATAAAAATACCAAAACCTAAATAAAAAAATTAAATAAAATAAAACCTAAACTAAAACCTAAATCTAAACTTAAATATAAAATCAAATTAAATAATAAAAAAACTAAAATAAATTAAATAAAAACCTTAATTAAACTATAAAAAATAAAATAAACCTAAGAATAAAAAACCTAAATAAAATAAAAACTAAACATAAAATAAAAAAATAAACCTAAAATAAAATAAAATAAAAACCAAAAAGGTAACCTAAAAATAAATAAAAAATCAAACCCAAACCATAAACCAAAAATAAAAACTAAACCTAAAATAAAGATAAAATAAATATAATAAAATAAACCTAAACATAAACTAAAATAAATAAAACTTAAACCTAAACCTTAAATAAATTAAACCTAAATTAAACTAAATAAAATAAAATAAACTAAAAATAAAAAACTAAAATAAAAAAAAATAAAACCTAAAAATAAACCTAAAATGAAACCTAAAACCTACCCTACCCTAAACCTTAAACTAAAAGCTAAAACTAAGCTAAATATAACCTAAAAATAAAATAAATAAAAAAACTTAAAGAAAAATTAAATGAAAAAATAAAATAAAATAAAAAACATATATTAAAACCTAAACCTAAAAAGAAAATAAAATATAAAATAGAAACTAAACAAAACTAAAATAAATAAAAACCTAAACTAAACTAAAAAAATAAAAACCTAAATAAAATAAAACTATACCTAAAATAAAATAAAATAAAATAAAATAAAATAAATAAATAAAATTAAATAAAACCTAAACCTAAAAATAATTAAAAGTAAAACCTAATCCTTAAACTAAAAAAAATAAACATAAAATAAAATAAAATAAACCTAAACCTAAACTAAGATAAACTAAACTAAAATAAATAAAACTTAAACCTAAACCTAAACTAAAAGAATACCTAAAATAAACCTAAAATAAAACATAAAACATAAACTTAAAATAAAGTAAAACCTAAACTTAAACCTTAAAAAAAATAAATAAAATAAACTACTAAAAAAATAAACCCAAATCTAAACCTAAACATAAAATAAATAAAAGAAATAAACCTAAAATAAAAAATTTAAACTAACTAAAATTAAAATAAATAAATATAAAGTAAAAACAAAATAAACTAAAATAAATAAAAAATACTAAATAAACCTAAACATAAACCTAAAATTAAAATAAATTAAAAAATAAAATCTAAATTTAAATAAAATAAATAAATACCTAAAGTAAACTAAAAAAATAAAATAAACCTGAAATAAAAACTAAACGTAAAATAAAAATAAAATAAACCTAAAATAAAATAGAATAAAAACTAAATAAAAACCTAAACCTAAAAAAATAAACCAATAAATAAATAAAAATTAAACCCTAAACCTTAACCTAAAAAAACCTAAGGGTAAAATAAACAAAATAAAATAAACCTAAATCTAAACTAAAATAAATAAAACCTAAAGCTAAAATAAACTAATCCTATATCCTAAACTAAATAAAATAACATAGATTAAAAATGAACCTAAACCTAAAGTAAGAAATAAAACTTAAAAATAAACCTAAAATAAAAAAACTAAAACCTAAACCTAAAATAATAAAATAAAAAACCTAAACCTAAAGCTAAAAATAAAAAATAAAATCTAAACCTAAAATAAATAAAAATAAAACTAAACTAAATTAACATAAACTACCTAAAAATAAACTAAAATAAAAACATAAAATAAAATAAAAAAATGCCAAACTAAATAAAAATAAAAATAAATAAAAATAAAATAAAACTAAAATAAATAAAAATAAAGTAAATAAACTTAAACTCTTGGTTTACTTATTTTTTTTTTCAAAAAATCTAAACCCTAAATCTTACCCTACCCTAAACCATAAAAAACCTTAAATCCTAAACCCTAAGCCTTATTCTACATACCCTGATCCTAAACCCAAACCCTAAACCCTACCCTAACAAAAACACAAAACTGCCAAACACACCCTAAACCCAAATCTAAACCTAACCCTAACCCTAAACCTAAACCATAAACACTAAACCTTAAACCTAAACTTAAACCTAAAGTAACTAAATAAATTAAAAAATAAACCTAAACCATAAAACCTAAAAAAACCTAAACCTAAACTTAAACCCTAAGAAAGGGTAGAACCTTGACGGCACGAACATTACCATCAACTAGGCTCAGTCAAGATTTGGTGGTGAAGATGAATGCTAAGGTGGCAGTTGTCATAGTGGAGATGGGGGATCTGGAGGTGCTGGTGCATATGCAATTGGTGCTCGGAACAGTTGTAATTATGGAGGCGGGAGGAGTGACGGAGGTTATAGCCGTGGTAGTGGTGGAGGAAGAAATCAAGGATATGATGGTGGATCTGGCTACTCGAGAGGCCAGGGTTGTTTTGATGGGAACTGGAAAAACTAAAGAACAATTGATCCGATCAGCTGCTTATGGAATTATGTCTTTACATTAGAAACGGTTATAGTTATCTATGGTTTTGATTTGCTCTATGCGTGCTCATTTTTTATTTATGTCATCGCTTGTGTCTTAGAAAACTTGGTGTGCAACTTGGTTGATGAAATCAAAAAAAAAAAAAAAAGAAATGTTGAATCTGAATTTGTTCTTTATTAAAAAAAAACAAATCTAAACTAAAACCACCCTAGACCTAAAATCTAAACCCAAACCATTAATACCACAAGCCTAAACCACAGGACCATAAACCCTACCAAAACCTCTACTAAACCTAAACCCCAACTTAAACCCAAATCTTAAACCCTAAACCAAAACCCTAAACTCTAAAAAGCTAAAAACCAAAACCTAAACTAAATAAAACCTAAAAATAAAATAAACAAAATACCTAAACCAAAATAAATTAAAATAATATAAAAACCTAATATAAAACCTAAACCTAAACCTAAACCTAAACCTAAAAAGAAAATAAAATAAAAAACATAAAAACTAAACTAGAATAAAATCAATAAAAACCTAAATTGAACTAAAAAAAATAAAACTTAAATAAAATAAAAACTAAAGCTAAAATAATAATAAAATAAAGCTAAAATAAAGTAAAAAATTAAATAAAAACCTAAATAAAAAATAAACCTTAAAATAAATAAAAAATAAAACCTCAAACTAAAAAAACCTAAACCTAAAATAAAAAAATAAAATAAACATAAATTAAACATAACTAAAATAAACTAAACAAAATAAATAAAATCTATACCTAAACCTAAAATAAACTAAACCTAAACCTAAACCTAAACTAAAATAAAATAAAATAACCTAAAAGAGCCTAAACTAAACTAAAAATAAAACCTAAAATAAACTTAAAATAAAACCTAAAACCTAAACCTAAAATAAAATAAAACCTAAACCAAAAAATAAAAAATAAAACCTAAACATGAAAATAAAATAAAAAAATAACTAAATTAAAACTATACATAAACTAAACATAAACTAAAATTAAAAACCTAAACCAAAATAAATAAACCTAAAATAAATAAACTAAACTAAATAATAATAAAATTAAACCAAAATAAGATAAAATAAAATAAAATAAAATAAATAAAAAATAAACTAAATAAATCTAAACCTTACTTAATTTTAAAATATAAAATGAAATAAAGTAAGAAAATCATCCTAAAAACCCAACTAAAACTAACCAACCCCAGACCACAACCCTACCTACTAAACCCTAAACCTTAAAACCCTACCAAAACCCAAAACCAACATAACCCTAAACCCAAACTAAAATACTAAACTAACCCTAAAACCTAAAAACCTCACATAAACTAAATACCAAAAATAAAATAAATAAAACCTAAAAACTAAACCTACTTAAACTAAACTAAACCAAATGTAAAAAATTTAAACTAAAATAAAATAAATAAAAACCTAAATTAAACTAAAATATATAATCAACCTAAAAATAAAAAACCTAAATAAAATAAAATGAAATAATCATAAAATTAAAATAAAATAAACCTAAAATAAAATAAAATAAAATAAAATAAAACTAAATAAAAAACTAAAATAAAGCTAAAAGTAACAAAAAAATAAAAAAAATAAACCTAAACCCTAAACTAAAATGTAAACCTAAAATAAACAAAATAAAATAAACTTAAACCTAAACTAAAATAAACTAAAGTAAAATAAATAAAATCTAAACTTAAGCCTAAATTACCTACAAACTAAATAAAATTAACTAAACTAAATTTAAACTTAAAAATAAACCCAAAATAAAAACCTAAAATCTAAAGCTAAAAAAATAAAATAAAAACCTAAACCTAAACCTAAAAAATAAAATAAAAATAAAACTAAACCATAAAATAAACATAATCCTAAACAATAAAAACCAAAATAAAAAACTAAAATTAAAATAATTAAACCTAAATAAATAAATTAAATTGAATAAAAATAAAAATAAGCCTATGTAAAAAAAATAAAGTAAAATAAATTAACAAAATAAACTAAATAGACTAAATAAACATAAACCTACTTGTTTACTTAATTTAATAAAAATAAAAAAAAAATTTAAAAAAAATGCCCGAACACTAAACCCTAAACCCTAAAACTAACCATAAACCTTGAACCTTAAACCCTAATCACTAAACTTTAAAACCCTAAACCCTAAACCCCAAACCCTAAACCCTAAATTGCTAAATCTTAAACCTTAAACCCTAAACACTGTAAAACCTACTGACCCCATCCTAAACCCCAAACTGAGCCACTAAACTCTAAACCACGAGCCCAAGCGTATAAACCAAACTTAAACATAAACCTAACAATAAAATAAATAAAAAATCTAAACCTAAATAAAATAAAAACTTAAACTAAAATTTAAACCTAACATAAACATAAATTTATAAATAAAATGAAATAAAAATTCAAAATTAAACTAAAATAATATAAATAAAAACCCAAACTAAACTAAAAATAAATAAAATAAACCTAAATAAAATAAAAACTAAATGTTAAATAAAAATAAAATAAACCTAAAATTAAATATAATAAAAATAAAATAAAAACCTAAACCTAAAAAATAAACTTAAAAATAAATATAAAATAAAACTTAAACCCTAAACTAAAAAAATAACTTAAACTTAAAATAAAATAAACTAAGCTAAAATAAAAAAACCTAAACCTAAACCTAAAATAAACTAAACCTAAACCCTAAACTAAATTATATAAAATAAACAAAAATTAAACCTAAAACTAAACAAAAAAATAAAACCTAACACCTAAACCAAAAAAAAAGCAAAACCTAAACCTATAAATAAAAAATAAAACCTAAACCTATAAAATAAAATAAAAATAAAACTAAACTAAAAAATAAACATAAACTTAAACCTATAAAATAAATTAAAATAAAAAACCTAAATAAAATAAATAAACCCAAAATAAATAAACTAAACCTAAACAAAAAATAAATTAAATATAAACCTAAAATAAACCTAAAACAATAAACCTTAAACCCTAAACCTAAACTAACCTATAAACCTAAACCCTAAAAATCCTAAAACTAAAACTAAACTAACCCTAAACCTTAAAGCCTAAACTGTAAACCCTAAACTAACCCTAAACCTAAAACCCTAAACCTTAACCTTAAATCCTAAACCCTAAAACCCCAAACCCTAAACCCAAAACCCTAACCCTAAACCCCAAAAGCATAAATGCTAAACCCTAACCCTATACCCCAAACCCTAAACCTAAACCTAAAGTAACTAAATAAATTTAAAAATAAACCTAAAACCTAAAACCTAATAAACCTAAAATATAATAATGAGCAGAACCTTGACAGCAGGAACATCACCATCAACCAAGCTACTAGATCCATTGGAGGCAAATGTGAGGAGACATTATCACGCAGGTGGTGGGGATCTGATGTGCGGGATTTGAGAGGTGGTGGTTAAGGCGGGAAGAGTGATGAAGGTTACAACTGTGGTGGTGGCAGAGGTAAAGATGGAGGATATGATAGTGGATCCCACTACTCGAGGGGCTGGGATGGTTCTGATGGGAACTGGAGAAACTAAAGAATGACCAATTCAATCTGCTGCTTATGGAACTGTGTCTTTATAGTATAGATGGTTCTAGTTATCTAGGTTTTTTGATTTTCTCTAAGCATGCTCATTTTTTATCTATGTCATCACTTGTGTCTTAGAAAACATGGTGTGTTACTTCGTTGATGAAATCAAAAAGAATAAATGTTGAATTTGACTTTGTTCACTATTAAAAAAAATGAAAAAAACCCTAAACCCTAAACTAAAACCTAAACCTTAACCCTAAAAACCCTAAACCCTAAACAGTAAACCTTAAAATATTAAACCCTAAACACTAAATTGTAAACCCTAAAATAAAATAAAAACTAAATAAAAACCTAAACCTAAAAAATAAACCTAAAAATAAAACCTAAAATAAATAAAAAATAAAACCTAAACCCTAAACTAAAAAAAACCTAAACCGAAAAAAAAACCTAAACTTAAACCTAAACTAAAATAAACTAAAGTAAAATAAATAAAACCTAAACCTAAACCTAAACCCTAAATAAAATAAAATAAACTAAAATTAACCTAACCTAAACCAAAAAAAATAAAATCTAAGAATAAACCTAAAATAAAAACCTAAAATCTAAACCGAAAAAAATAAAATAAAAACCTAAACCTAAACATAAAAATAAAAAATAAAACTTAAACATGAAAATAAAATAAAAATAAAACTAAACTAAAAAATAAACTTAAACCTAAACCTAAAAAATAAACTAAAATAAATAAACCTAAAATTAATAAACTAAACTAAATAAAAATAAAAATAAGCCTAAATAAAATAAAAAATAAAATAAACTTAAATAAATAAAAAATAAACTAAATAAATGTAAACCATGACTTTACTTAATTTAAAAAAACCCTAACCCTAAACTCTAAACCCTAAAACTAACCCTAAACCCTAATCCCTGAACCCTAAACCTTCAATCCTAAACTATAAAGCCTAAACCCTAAACCCTAAAACCCTAAACTCTAAAGCCTAAACCCTAAACCCTAAACCCTAAAATGCTAAACCTTAAACCCTAAACCCTAAAACCTACAACCCTAAACCCTAAACCCTAAACCCCAAACCCTAAACTCTAAACCTTAAAAAACCTAAAAAATAAAACCTAAACTAAATAAAACCTAAGAATAAAATAAATAAAACCTAAACCTAAATAAAATAAAAAAGTAAAATAAAATAAAAACCTAAACCAAAACCTAAACCTAAAAAAAATAAAATAAAATAAAATAAATTAATTAAAATAAAATAAATAAAAACCTAAACTAAACTAAAATATAAAATAAACCTAAGAAATAAAAAATGTAAATAAAATAAGAACTAAATGTAAAATCAAAATAAAATAAACCTAAATTAAAATAAAATAAAAACTAAATAATAACCTAAACCTAAAAAATAAACCTAAAAATAAAACCAAAAAATAAATAAGAAATAAAACTTAAACCTTAACTAAGAAAACCTAAAGCTAAAATAAAGAAAATAAAATAAACCTAAACCTAAACTAAAATAAACTAAACTAAAATAAATAAAACCTAAACCTAAACCTAAAATAAAGTAAACCTAAACCCTAAACTAAATAAAATAAAATAAATTAAAAATAAACCTAAACCAAAACTAAAAATAAATAAAAACGTAAAAGCTAAACCTAAAAAATAAAATAAAAACCTAAACCTAAACCTAAACCTAAACCTTAAAAATAAAATAAAAATAAAACCAAACTAAAAGATAAGCATAAACCTAAGCCTAAACCTAAAAAATAAACTAAAATAAAAAACCCAAATTAAAATAAATAAACATAAAAGAAATAAACTTAACAAAACAAAAAAAATAAACTTAAATAAAAAAATAAAATAAAATAAAATAAAGGAAATAAACTAAATAAACCTAAACCTACCGATTTTCCTAATTAAGAAAAAGACCTTCAAGGGCCATCTTTATTTAGTTATATCCAGATGTGCCATCCATGAAAGAGAAGACTGTATGAGATGAGGAAATGCCCACCATTAGCTCTGGGATTAGTAGTTAAAATCTGCCTTTTTAGCATGCCTTATTTAAATCCCTAAAATCGACGCATATGTGAGTTTGACCAATATTTTTATTAATTAGGATGATGCTGGGTAACCAAGTAGGGTATTTTTCTTCTCGGATAAAGATAGCATCAATCAATTTCTTTACTTCAAAAATGGCATGCTATTCTATGTCTAATCGTATATATCTAGAAACTTGCTTGATAGGGTTAGCAGTAGGCTCTATTACTAGTCTATGGATCGCTATGTCAGGAGCCAATCTAGTCATATCTTCATAACTCCATGCAAAGTAGTCCTTAAACTTAGTTAATAGCCTAACTAAATCATTGGTTTCAATTTCATTCAATAAATAAATGATGTATGTCGGGCATGGATCTTCTTCAGTTCCTAAGTTGATTTCCTTGAGCTCATCGATGGTTGACTTGATCTCTTCTTTGAACTCTAGCAATGCATCTTTGACTTCAAAATCATCTGGATCATTTGAAGTTTCTAAGCCTCCTCATATGAGTTAATGTGATTTAAAAAGAACCTATCAGATTCCATATGATTGGTGATGACTAAGCAGTAATCATCATCATCGACTGGACCCACTGTAATGAATCCTAGTCTCGATCTTGATTGAGAGATTTTGCATTTGTTCTTCCATATTCTTTCAGAGTAGTCTGACCTATGCTTTGACCAAGTATGTGTTCTTTCCTAAATTATGAACACAAGGCAAGTACCAATCAAAAGGAATTTCTATTAAATCTTTATATGAATCATCCTCAAGTTCTACATCAACTTCTAGACTTGAGGATGATGCAATTAGAAAGAACCTCTGAGTCTTCACAACTTTGGATGACTTTGGATGACTTAGGGGCTTTCTTAACTACCAAACCCTCAACTTCTTCAAAGGAAAGTGGGGTTCAAGATAAGGTTCCCAACTGATGCCTAACTGTTTCACATATAGACTTGGATACACTAATGCTTTGGTTTGGAGCCCGATCTTCATCACTATCTAGCTCAAGTGTCACCTCCAAGGGAATCTATTGCTAAGAAGAGCTGGCTGGTGTGCTAACCATATAAGACTCATCCTATGAACTACATTTTAAGTCTATATGGATAGTAGGTGAACTCCTAGTAGCTGGGACATATCTTCTATTGGGTGGCCAATAAGGTGGTTTTGCACCCATGGGACTGCCTCTGAACTAGCCTCTTCCTCTGCTTGGTGGAGGTCAAGTCATCCTACCCATATGTTCAAATGGAGTAACTAACTATGGGTGGAATATAATGTCAGGCTCCACTTCCTCCTCCAATCTTTTTTCGCACCCTTTAATTTTTTTTCATTTTCTCTTTTCTTTTCTTTTTCTTTTTTTTTTCTTTCTTTATCTTTTTTTTCTTTTTCTTTTATTTTTAAACTTTGGCCAAGTTTGTGAGAATAGACTTATTGATTTTGAGAGAGGTAGTAAGCATTCTCATATATGCTGACCTCATGAACTGTAAATGGCTTGAGATCTCCTTTGACATAGTAGACGATCCCACCTCTCATGAACTTCATACACTGATGTAGAGAGGATGGAACTATGTTGTTCTCATGTATCCATGGTCTCCCAAATAAAGCATTGAAAGATGTATCCAAGTATATACTGTGAAACTTGGCTTCGGTCATCCAATCATTTATCTCTATGGGCAACACTATGCACTTTTGGAGTGTGGATTCAATCTTACCATCTTAGACTTAAAAGTCTTCTAGACACTAAGACTTCCCTAGTCATAAGACACTTCTAACAATTAGGTAAACACTTAACATATGCCTAAAGACTTAGAAGGGTTAACCATAGGATTAGGTTATGCCCTAGGGATTAGGATAATCCAGCTACCCTACAACCCAAATCTAATCCATGTTCACCTTCTTAAACCAACCTCAAGTTCAATTCAAACAACAAATTCAAATCCAAATCCAAACCCAAATTCCAAAACCAAATGATTGAAGCCCATGATCAAATCCAAACTTGACCTTTCCTAAGCCATATGACCTAGTAGGTAGAGAAAGTGGTCTATCTATCAATAATAACAAAAGTTATTTTATTACTTCTTCAAGCATCTCCAATAATAAAATTAATTAAATCCTGCATATCACTAACTTTAAACATCAACACCTTCCTCTTAAGTACTTGGGTGCTCCTCTTTTTAAAGGTCTGAAATGATCCCATATTTTCGATGAGTTAATTAAAAAAATTTAAATAAAATTTATGTTTGGAAATTTCATTTACTTTCCTTTGGTGGAAAGCTTACTATTCTTAAAAGCACTCTCAATCCAATGCCTCTTTATTTGATTCAAACTATTATTCCCACTAATGCTACTCTTATCAAAATTGATCGCTTGCTTAATAAATTTTTTGGGGATCAAATAATTCTACTAAAAGAATACATTGGACTTCCTGGCATAAATGTTGTGGTCCCTTGGGTGAAGGTGGTCTCAGTTGCAAATCGATTCATGAAGCTATTACTGCTTTCTCTCATAAGCTCTGGTGGAATATTAGAAAGAATGATAGCCTTTGGGCTTATTTTATGAGGAAAAAATATTGCCAAGTAAACACCCTCTTATCTATGCTTATAAAGTTGGTGACTCTCTAGTTCAGAAAAGGCTTTACTCCATTAAATAGGTTGTTGAACCCTTAATATATTGGGGTATTCATTCGGGTTCTTCTTTCTTTTAGCAAGGCAATATGATTGGCAATGGCTCTATTGACTCCCTTTTATCTACCCACTCTACTGCAGCTATCAAAGTTAACTCTTTCTAGCATAATAACACTTAGAATGAAAAGAAACTTGAGAATTATATCCCTATTTCTCTTTTAGATAACTTTAGAAATATCCCTATTTTCTATAACAAACCTAACCAAATTCTCTTTAAGCTTTCTTACAATGGTGATTTTGTTCTTAAAGTGGTTTGGAATTTTATTAGAGATAAGCAAAACTCATCTAATGTTTTTATTAAACTTAGGAAAAATATCATTACCATTTCTTATTCGATTTTAGCTTGGAGGATTTTGAATAACTTTATTCCTGTGGACTCTTTGCTCTGGAATAAAGGGTTATATTTACCTTCAAAGTGCTATTGTTACTTTCATATTGAAAATGTGAATCATATTTTTTTCAATGGTTCTATTGCTTCTAAATTATTTTTATAGTATGATGATTTATTTTATACCAACTACTTTCAAGGCTCTCTTTCCATATATCAACTTCTTGAAGTCTATTTCCAAAAAACTGTGAAAGGTCATATCAAAGTTTTAGTTGCTATTACCTTTATCTGGTACATCTGGATGTACATAAATGATGCTAAATATCATGGTATTCCTATGAGCCATAAAAGGATCCTAGCTAGAATGAAACAAAAAATTCAAGCTCTATTTAATGCCAATCTTATTAGTAACATTCATTTTAGAGGCTATAATTTGTTGCTAAAACATTGGACATCATTCTGCCTGATGTTGACTCTTATAAAAGAGTTAGGATTATCCATTGATAAAACCCAAAGAAAATTTGATTAAAGTGAATACTGATGGTTTTGTTGCTTCCAATAAATATGGTTGTGGTGGTATTCTTAGGGATTCTAAAGGTACTGTCATTCGTGTTTTTGCCTATCCTCTTAAAGCCTATTCTATTATCTTTGTTGAGTTTATGGTTGTCAATAAAGCTATTGAAATTTGTTTGAATAAAGGTTTCCTCAACATATGGATTAAATTTGATGCACTCTTGCTTCTTGACATGCTAAACTCTAATAGAATAGGAAATGCTAATTTATTTTATGTTCTCAATCATACTAAAAATCTTCTTTCTCAAGTTCATTATAAAATTTCCCATATCATTTAGGTGGGACTTCGATCAAAGATGAGCTCCAAATCATCAGTTCATGGCCTTCCAAGAGAACATCGAGGAATTGATCCAATAGCTGCTCAACAGGGCTTCATCTCCAGTAGATGAAGCTGCCTCAATTATTTAAGCTGCCAGTCTTGAGCTCCGATGAGGTATGCTTCCAAAACTGATCCTTAGCCAAAATGGGTTGGAGATTTTGAAGAAAACTTGCATCTCATGTGATCTTGACCATTGGATCCCCTTCGATCAATGTCGTGAAGGTGTGTGATCCTTTTGGAATTAATCTAAGCTCGAGTAAACTTAGATCAAGTGAACAATGGTGGACAGACTTCATTCTCCCTCACTCGTGTGACGTTAGATCAGGCACCATCCATTCCACATGATCGGAATGGATGGTCGTGATTAGATCCACTAGATCGATCTGATTTAATCCTATTAAGCTGTGGGATTAATCATAGCTGTTCGATCTTAGATGACGGAAGAAAGCGCTCCCCGCCAATAGGCACAAGTCTAATAAGTTTTAAGACCAATTGGCCACAAGGAAAGTGTACCTAGTCCGCCAATAGGATTAGCCTTTAATTAGGCTTAATTAATTATTTTAATGGTAGAAACTTCTAAAAATCATGAAAAATCATAAAGAAATAAAAAAATGCAAATAAATACTCATTTTAAAGGTATTTCAGAGGTGAATTAATTAAAAATGATCATAACTAATTTTGAACAGTCATTAAGGCTTAATTAAAGTTTAATTACATTAATTTATTTAATTACTTTTAATTACTTAAGCAATTAATCCTAAATTTTGTGGGTTAATTTAATAGGATGACCTCTGCCTCCCATGATTTTCTTGGGATTTATTGCTCACTTAGTTAAGAAAATTGACCAATTAAACCTTAACTACTCTTTTAAGTTAATTAATGATTTATTAATCCCATGAATAGTAACAAATTGGTTAATTAAGTTTATTAATCATTGTTCAACAGTAAGTGAACTAAGGAATATGGTTGGGACCCCTTTCCCTCAATTCATTTCACCCTTTTTTTTAAATGAAATTAAGTAAGATTTATCTAATTAATTAAATCACTTCATCAAATCAAAATCACACATCATAATTAATTAAATCATAGGGTAGATCATTAGATGTTTAATAACCTAAAGGAGTTTAATGAAATTATGGTTAGTCCACATGTGTCAGAAAAACATAAGAGTGATTAATGAAGTCCCTTAATCTAATTAAATTCTAATCATGAGCTAATTGCATTAGGCCCCTTTTATTTCCTAGGATCATTGCAATTTTATTTCCATGCATATCATGTTGGATCATAATTATTTAGTTAATTACCTCAAGGTGACATTGGCAAGAGTAATTAATTTATCTAATTAAGATTTCACTTCATTAACCCATAAAATCAACTTAATTACATTTCCTTAAATTAAATCATATGACTAATGTGGGAATGGGATTAAAAAAGTGATGATTTCTCTTCTCCTCTTTAAATTAAATCAAATCCAAAACTTAATTAATTAAGAATCTTTGGTTTTCTTTAAATAATCTTATTTGATTTGATTGTTATTAAAAACTTGTTCGGTTGAATGAATCACATGCTTATATTTGATTGTCCTCTTTCCAATCATCTTAAATTTGGTTTGTCAATTGAGTTCATGCATCCATCTTTTCAAAATCAAGTAAAATAAAATAGATTACCTTTATGTAAGCTTGCATGTGTTGATTTAATTGAATATATGCATGGTTATCATCACTATTAAATCTAAATGTATTTTTCAAAAGCTTATAAATGAATAATAATATGTTTTATGATGCTAGCTATAAATACATAAGAAAATGCATAGCTTTAGTGTATGAATGTTGAGTTCTCTTTCTTCTATTCATGTATTGATTTATATAAGATTGAATGGTAATGGGTATATAGTCTAGACATCCCTGGAACACAAGGCTTTAGCTAGCCCCAAGGAGGTCATTTGATTACCTCACTTCCCTGGTTTGTTACTTGGTTGATGAAATTGAAAAGAAGAAATGTTAAATCTTAATTTGTTCATTGTTAAAAAAAACCAAAAATCCTAAAACCTAAACTAAAACCTAAATCCTAAACCTAAATCCTAAACCCTAAACCCTAAACCCTAAACCCTAAGAATGGGTAGAACCTTGATGGCAGGAACACAACCATCAACCAGGCTAAGTTTAGATCTGGTGGTGGAGGTGAAGGCAAAGGCCGCAGTTATCGTAGTGGTGGTGGGGGATCTAGAGGTGCATATGGAGGTGGTGGTCGGAGCAGTGGTGGTTATGAAGGCGGGAGGAGCGACGGAGGTTAAAGCCATGGTGGTGGCAGAGGGAGAGATCGGTGATATGATGGTGGATCCTACTGAGAGGCGGTGGTTGATGGGAGAAATGAAGAACGACCGATCCAATTTGCTACTTACGAATTATGTCGTTACAGTAGAGACAATTCTAGTTATCAAGGATTTTTGATTTGCTCTATGCGTGCTCATTTTTTTGTCTATGTTGTCGCTTGTGTCTTAGAAAACTTGGTGTTTCTTGAAATCGAAAAGAAAAAATGTTGAATTTGAATTTGTTCACAATTAAAAAAAACCAAAAACCCTAAACCTAAACTAAAACCTGAACCCTAAACCTAAACCTAAACCCAAACCCTAAAAACCCTAAACCCTAAACCCTAAACCTTAAACCCTAAACCATAAACCCAAAATCCTAACCTAAACCTAAACCACCTAACACCTAACTAACCCTAATCCCTAACCCCTAATAAAAAAATCTAAACCTAAACTAAATAAAACCTAAAATAAAGTAAATAAAACCTAAACCAAAATAAAATAAAATAATAAAATAAATTGAAATATAAACACATAAACCTAAACCTAAACCTAAACCTAGAAAATAAATTAAAAAAATTAAAATTAAAGTAAAAACTAAATAACCTAAGTAAAATAAAAGTTAAACCTAAAATAAAAATGAAATAAACCTAAAATAAAATAAAATAAAAACTAGATAAAAACCTAAACCTAAATAATAACCCTAAAAATAAATAAAAAATAAAACCTAAACCCTAAACTAAAAAAAATCTAAACCTAAAATAAAATTAAAATAAACTTAAAGCTAAACTAAAATAAACTAAAATAAAATAAACAAAACCCAAACCTAAAATAAACTAAACCTAAACCTAAACCTAAACTAAATAAAAAAAAAAATAAATAAAACCTAAACTAACTAAAAATAAAACCTAAAAATAAACCTAAAATAAAACCTAAAACCAAAAGCCAAAACCAAAAAAAAAAAAATATAAATTAAAATCTAAACCTAAAAATATAGTAAAATAAACTTGAACCAAAAAATAAACTAAAATAAAATCAAAATTAAAATAAAGCTAAAATAAATAAACTAAACTAGATAAAAATAAAAATAAATCTAAATAAAAATAAAAAATAAAATAAACTAATTAAACCTAAACCTGCTAGTTTACTTAATTCAAAAAAAAATAAAAAAATAAAATACTTAAATAAAAAACCCTAACCCTAAACCCTAAAACTAACCCTAGTCCCTAAACCCTAAAAACCTAAAAACCTAAACTAAATAAAACCTAAAATAAAATAAATAAAACAAACCTAAACCTAAATAAAATAAAATAATAAAATAAAATAAAAACTTAAACTAAAACCTAATCCTACACCTAAACCTAAAAAGAAAATAAAATAAAAAATAAAAAATAAAAAATAAAATAAAATAAAATAAATAAAAAGCTAAACTTAAAAACTAAGCCTAAAAATAAATAAAAAACAAAACCTAAACCCTAAATTTAAAAAAAAACCTAAACCTAAACTTAAACTAAACTAAAATAAATAAACCTAAAAATACACCAAAAAATAAACCTAAAACCTAAAGCTAAAAAAAATAAAATAAAAAAACCTAAACCTAAAAAAGTAAAAATAAAAATAAAAATAAAATAAAACTATAAAGTAAACATAAACCTAAAGCTAAACATAAAAAATAAACTAAAATATAAAACCTTAACTAAAATAAATAAACATAAAACAAATAAAACTAAAATAAAATTAAAATTAAACTTAAATAAAATTAACTTAAACTAAACTAAAATAAATAATAAATAAACTAAATAAACATAAACTTACGGGTTTATAATTAAAAATAAAATAAAATAAAATAACCTGACCCACATGCCCAAACTAGCCCAAAACCCTAAACCTGAAACTAAACCCCAGGCCTTAAACCCTAAACCCTAAGCACTAAACCTAAACCACAAACCCTAAACCCACCCTAAACCCCCCAAACCCCAAACCTAAACCTACCACCCAATCCAACCTAAACCTAAACTCCAGTCCTAAGCCCTGACCCTAAACCTAAACTAAACCCTAAACCCCAAAAAAACCACAAAACCTAAACTACTAAATATAACCTAAACTAAATTAAATAAAAAATATAAAATAAATAAACTAAACTAAATAAAATAACATAAAATAAATAAAATAAAAACCTAAACTAAACTAAAAAATAAAATAAACATAAAAAATATAAAACCTAGATAAAATCAAACCTAAACATAAAATAAAAATTAAATAAACTTAAAATTAAATTAAATAAAAACTAAATAAAAAACTATACCTAAACCTAAAATAGACAAAATAAAATAAACCTAAACCTAAAATAAACTAAACCAAAACCTAAACCTAAACCCTAAGAATTGGCAGAACCTTGACAAGGGAACATTCATGTGGCTCAGTCTAGATGATCGTGTGGCAGGTAAGATTATCGCAGTGGTGGTGGGGGATCTGGAGGTGCTGATGGATATGGAGGTGGTGGTCAGAGTAGTGGTGGTTATGGAGGCTGGAAGAGCGATGGAGGTTATATCCATGGTGGCGGCGGAGGGAGAGATCGGGGATATGATAATGAATCCAGCTACTCGAGAGGTGGTTCGATAGAGAAACTAAAGAATGGCGATCGATCGCCACTTATAGAATTGTGTCTTTACATTAGAGATGGTTCTAGTTATCGAGGGTTTTTGATTTGCTCTACTTGTTCTCATCTTTGATCTATGTCATTGCTTCATAAAAGCTTGGTGTGTTACTTGGTTGATGAAATCGAAAGAAGAAATGTTGAATCAATTTTTCTCTATTAAAAAAACCCTAAACTAACGAACCCCCAAAGCTAAAACCTAAATCCCACAAACCCTAAACCCTAAACCCCCCTCTAAATCCTAAGCCTAAAGCCTAACCCCAAACCCTAAATCCTAAAACCTTAAACACTAAATCCGAAACCCTAAACCCAAAATAAAATAAATTCAAATAAATAAAAAATAAACTAAATAAACCTAAACCTATCGATTTACAAAATTCTTTTTAAAAATAAAAAACCCTACACCCCAAGCTTACCTTAAATGCTAAACCCTAAAAACTCTAAACCCTAATGCTTAGATGCTAAACCTTAAACCCTAAACTATAAACCCTGACACTAAACCCTAAACCATAAAACCCTAAAACCCTAAACCCTAAACCCTAAACCCTAAACCCTTAAAACCTAAAAACCTAAACATAAACTAAATAAAACCTAAAATATAATATATAAATATAAACTAAATAAAAATAAATAAAACTTAAACAAAAAAAAAGCTAAACATAAATAATATAAAATAAACTAATAAAATAAATAAACTTAAACTAAACTAAAAAATATAATAAACATAAGAATAAAAAACCTAAATAAAATACAAAGTAAAATTAAAATAAAAATAAAATAAACTTAAAATAAAATAAAATAAAAACTAAATAAAAACCTAAACCTAAAAAAATAAACATAAAATAAAACCTAAAAATATATAAAAAATAAAACCTAAAACTAAAAAAAAAAAAAATTAAAAAATAAAATAAATAAACAAATATAAATAAAAGAAACTAAAATAAATAAAACCTAAACCTAAAAAAAAATACTTAACCTAAACCTAAACCTAAAATAAAATATATAAAAATAAAAAAATAAACCTAAACCTAAACTAAAAAATAAAATAATTAAACTTAAAATAAAAACCTATAACCTAAATCTAAAAATAAAATAAAACCTAAAGCAAACATAAAATAAAAATTAAAACCTAAAAAATAAAATAAAGATAAAACTTAACTAAAAAAAAATGAACCTAAACCTAAAATAAATTAAAATAAATAAATAAAAAATAAATAAATTAGACTAAATAAATATAATAAATAAACCTAAATCCTAAACCCTAAACCTAAACCTCAAACCATAAACCCTAAATCTAAACCTAAACCCTACAAACCCTAAAGCCTACACCCTAAACCTAAACCCACAACCCTAAATCTTAAACCTTAAACCCCAAACCCTAAGCCCTAAACTTAAACCTAAAGTAACTAAATAAATTAAAACCTAAACCCTAAAAAATAATAAAATCCTAAACTAAACTCTAAGAATGGCGAGAACCTTGATGTCGGGGAACATCCGTCAACCAGGCTCTCTAGATCGGTGGTGGAGGAAAGAAGGCTTATCGTAGTGGTGGGGATTTAGAGGATGGTGGATATGGAGGTGGTGGTTAGAGCTGGTGGTTATGGAGCGGAAGGAATGGAGGTTACAACCGTGGTGGTCACGGAGGGAGAGATCAAGGATATGATGGTGGATCCCGCTACTCGAGAGGCCAAGTTGGTTCTGATGGGAACTGGAGAATAACGGCAGTCCAATCACTCTTATGGAACTATGTCATTATAGTAGAGATGATTCTAGTTATTTAGGATTTTTAATCTACTCTATGCGTGCTCATTTTTATCTATGTTGTAGCTTGTGTCTTAGAAAACTTGGTGTGTTACTTGGTTGATGAAATTGAAAAGAAGAAATGTTGAATCTGAATTTATTCTCTATTAAAAAAAACCGAAAACCCTAAACTAAAACCTAAACCTAAAAAAACTAAACCATAAACCCTAAACCCAAAACCATAAACCTAAAACCCAAAACCTAAAACCCTAAAACCCAAACCCTAAATCTTACCCAACCACCAAAAAAACCCTAATCACACTAACCCTACCCTAAACCCTAAAATCCAAATCCTAAACCCTAAAACTGACCACACAAATCTACCAAAAAAATCCTAATCCTGACACTAAACACCAAACCTAAACCTAAACCCACAACCTACCAACTACTAAACCCTAAAAAGATAAAAGAAAACTAAACTAAAAAAAAATTTAAAATAAAATAAATTAAAAAACTAAAGTTAAAAATAAAAAAATAAAAATAAAACATAAACCAAAACCTAAACATAACCTAAACTTAAACCTAAAGAGAAAATAAAATAAAAAACAAAAAAATTAAATAAAATAAAATAAAATCTTAAACTAAATTAAAAAGAAATAACCTAAATAAAATAAAAACTAAACCTAAAATAAAAATGAAATAAACGTATAATAAAATAAAATAAAAACTAAATAAAAACCTAAACCTAAATAACAAACTTAAAAATAAATAAAAAATAAAACATAAACCCTAAACTAAAAAAAAACTTAAACTAAATAAATAAATAACTAAACCTAAAATAAATTAAACTAAACTGGCTAAATAAAATAAAATAAAATAAATAATAAACCTAAACCTAAACAAAAATAAAACCTAAACATAAGCCTAAAATAAAACCTAAAACCAAAACTAACAAAATAAATTAAAACCTAAACTTAAACCTAAAATATAAAATAAAACCTAAACTTAAAAATAAAATAAAATAAAACTAAATTAAAAAAATAAATCAAACCCAAAAAAAAATAAAAAAAAAACCAAAATTAAAATAAATAAACCTAAAATAAATAAACTAAACTAAATAAAAAAATAAACCTAAAAATAAAGAAATAAATTAAACTCAAAATAAATAAAATAAAATACATAAACATAAACTACTTACACTTAATTTTAAAAATAATAAATAAAATACATAAATAAAAAACAACCTTAAACCCTAAAACTAACCCTAAACCCTAAACACCCTGATCCTAAAAACTTAAAACTGGCTAAGCTAAATAAAACCTAAAATAAAATAAATAAATAAACCTAAACCTAGATAAAATAAAATAATAAAATAAAATAAGAACCCAAACTAAACCTAAACCCAAACCTAAACCAAAAATAAAATAACATAAAACTAAACTAAAATAAAATAAATAAAACTAAACCTAAAAAATAAAAGTAAAAAATAAAATCTAAAAATAAATAGAAAATAAAACCTAAATACATATTTTATTTAAAAAATCTTAAACCAAAATTAAAAAAAATAAAGTAAACCTAAACATAAACTAAACTAAACTAAACTAAAAAAAATAAATAAACCTAAAATAGAAACCAAAATAAAAATAAATAAAAATAAAACCTAAACTAAACCTAAAAAATAAAATAAAAACCTAAGCTAAACCTAAAATAAAGATAACTAAACCTAAAAATAAAAAAAAAATAAAAAACTAAACTAAAAAAGTAAACATAAACCTAAACCTAAACCTAAAATAAACTAAAATAAAAAAATTAACTAAAATAAATTAACTAAACTAAATTAATAATAATAAACTAAAGAAAATAAAGACTAAATAAACTAGTTAAACTAACTTGGGTTTGCCTAATTTTAAAAAACCCAAACTGATAAAACTGACCTCTATAGATCTGACCCACTACTACCACTAAAATGACCCTACCACCACTAATAACTGACCCACCACTAAATCACTAACCCTGACCCTGGGCCACTCCCTACCATGGCCATGACCACCCTGACTCTATCACATAGCCAAAAGGCCTCACTTACCCTAGCCCTCTAAAATCCTGAGCCCTAAACTGAACCTGAGCCACTGGGCCCTAAACCCTACCATGTCCTCCTAAACCCTGACCCTAAACCCTGGGCTCTGGGCTCTCACTGCCTAAACCTAAACCTAAACTCACAGGCAAAACCAAATACAAAATAAAACCAAAAATAAATAAATAAAACCTAAACCTAAAATAAAATAAATAAAGATAAAGTGAAACCTAAAACTATAACCTACCTAAACCTAAAATAAAATAAAAAACAAACTAAAGATAAAATAAATAAAAAACTTAAACTAAACTAAAAAATAAAATAAACCTAAGAATAAAAAACCTAAATAAAATAAAAATTAAACATAAAATAAAAATTAAATTAAGATAAAATATAATAAAATAAAAACTATATAAAAACTTAAACTTTAAAAATATACCTAATAATAAATAAATAAAAACCTAAACCCTAAACTAAAAAAAATCTAAACCTAAAATATAAATAAAATAAATATAAAATAAATCAAAACCTAAACTAAAATAAACTGAACTAAAATTAACTAAACTTAAACCTAAATCAAAAATAAACTAAACCTAAACCTAAACCTAAACTTCCTAAAATATAATAAACTAAAAATAAACCTAAACCTAAACTAAAAAATAAAACCTAAAATAAACCTAAAATAAAAACCTAAAACCTAAACCTAAAAAGCTAAAATAAAAACCTAAACCTAAACCTAAAAATAAAAATAAACCAAAGCCTAACAAATAAAATAAATATAAAACTAAACTAAAATAATAAACCTAAACCTAAACCTAAAAAATAAACTAAAATAAAAAATCTAAACTAAAATAAATAAGCTAAACTAAAAAAAATCAAAATAAACCTAAATTAAAATTAAAATAAAATAAACTAAAATAAATCAAAAATAAACTAAATAAATGAAACCTACCATTGCTTAATTAAAGATATAAAAATAAAATAAAATAAACCCTAACCATGAACCCTAAGCCCTAAACAAAATACAAACCCTAAACCATAAACCTATGACCTAAAACCCTAACCCAACCTAGGCCCTAAACACTAAACATTAAACCCTAAACCTGATAAACCCTAAACCCAAAACCACAAAACCTACCCTACCTAACCTACCCAATCCTTGGGCCTGCACCCTAAACCATAAACTAAACTAAACCACTAAACCCACAAAACTAAACTAATTAAAAACTTAAACTAAACTAAATTAAACCTAAAAAATAAAATAAAATAAAAACCAAAACCTAAAATAAAATAAAGAATAAAATAAAATAAATAAAACCTAAATTAAACTAAAAATAAAATAAACCTAAAAAAATAAAACTAGATAAAATCAAACCTAAACATAAAATAAAATTAAATAAACATAATTAATTAAATAAATAAAATAAAAAAACTAAGCGTAAAATCAAACCTAAAAAAAAACAAAATGTTTAAAATAAAACCTAAAATAATCTAAAAAAAAACCTAAACCTAAAATAAAACAAAATAAAATAAGCTAAACCTAAACTAAAATAAATGAAACTAAAATAAATAAAACCTAGACCTAAACCTAAACTAAACTAAACCCTAAACTAAATAAAATAAAATAAACAAAAATAAACCTAAACCTAAACTAAAAAAATTAAACCTAAAAATAAACCTAAAATAAAACTTAACCTAAAAAATAAAATAAAAACCTAAACCTATGCCTAAATAAAACCTAAACCCTAAAACTAATAATTAAAAATAAAACCTAAACCTAAAAGCTAAAATAAAAATAGAACTAAACTAAAAAGTAAACCTAAACCTAAACCTAAACCTAAAAAATAAACTAAAATAAAAAACCTAAACTAAAATAAATAAACATAAAATAAATAAACTAAACTAAAGAAAAATAAAAATTAACTTTAAATAAAAAATAAAATAAACTAAATAAACTAAACGTATCGTTTTGCATAATTTTAAAGATCTACCCTACACTATCTTAAACCCTAAACTAACCTGACCTCTACCTAAACCCTAAACCCTATAAAATAAAACTAAAACTATAAACTAATAAACTCCCCACTAACTAAAATGACCTAAAATGTAAAACTAACTAAATTAAACTAAAATAAACTACTAATCGTCTAATAAGATGGTATAAACCTACTAAAAGACTAAACTAAAACTCCAGTATGAACATGGCCACACCCCTCCTCTTAAAAACTAAGACATAAACTCTCCAAAATGCTAATACTAAAGTCAATTAATTAACTTAAAATTAAAACAAAACCTAAACTAATAACTAAGAGGTACCTGCCCTCCTCCAAAAAAAAAAACTAATAAAATATAAAACCTAAATAAAACAAATAAAATTACAAAATTAAAACCAAATAATAAAACTAATAAACCCCACCCACCCCACTCCTCCTGAAAAAAAAAGACACTAAACTTAAACCCAATAATAATAATAATAATAATAATAATAATAATAATAATAATAATAATAATAATAATAATAATAATAACTAATAACTAAACTAAAATAAAAAACTAATAAATAATAAATAACTAAAAAACCTAAATCATAAAAATATTCTTAATGAAATAAACCTAAAAAAACCTAAACCCCTAAACCTAAAAACTAACTAAACTAAACCAATAACTAAAAAAACTTAAACCCTAAACCTTGTAATAAATTAAAAACTAAAATAGAAACCTAAACCTATCCCGCAGCCCCTTCCCATCCTGAGCTCTGGCAATTCTTGAATCCCTTTCCTTTTCATTCTCTTTCTTAGTGTTTATGGGCTGGTTTTCCAGAAATTTCTTCTAGTTCGACTCTAGATCTTCGGCCTTTGGCCAATCCTTATTTGATCTTTAAGTGGCGCCATTTGACAAGGCATTAGGTTCTGTGAATACTTGGGAAAAATCAAATGCTCTAACGCTCGGCAGGCTTAGATTCTTTGGGCATAGTTCAACCTTTTTCTAAATCCTTCAAAGATGCCTTATCGGTAAGGATTCTTCAACTTCTTTTAATCTTTCTTTAAACATGGTTCATATGACCTTCAAAGGTGTTCCCTATTATGTGCTCGACTTGGATCTAAAAACTAGACAATCCTTATGCGTATACTTTGATTGGAAAATTTTCTTTTTGGCATCCTAGTCCAGAGGAAATTCAATTTTTCTTTGATGACTTGTATCTTTTCAGTTTTCTTTTTATTGGTTTGCTAGATGGTAGACATGTGCTGATTAAATTATCTAATGACCTTGATTATAGTCATATCTTTTCTCATCGATCTTATTATGTTAAAAACTACCAAATGCATACTCTTAAATGAACTCCCTTTTTTAACATTAAATAGAATCTCCTATAGCATCAATTTGGTTATCTTTACCTAATCTTCAGGTTCACTTTATTAATTATCAATTCTTGCATATTGTGGGTTCTATTCTTGGTAGACCCTTGCAAATTGATCAAGCAACTGTATCCAAATCTAGGCCATTGGTTTCTTAGATCCTTATTGAAATTGATGCAACAAAGAAATTTCCTAAGGAGGTGTGGATTGGATCTAAGAAATATGGATATTTTCAGCAGGTTGAGTTTGAAAACTTCACTATTTTCTACAATCATCAAAAAATTCATGGCCGTAATGTATCTGAATGTTTTGTTACTCATCAACTTCTGTGGAAAAAAGTGGTTAAAGATCTTAAGGTTGTTGGCAAAATTGGTGATTTAAAAGTGATAAAAAATTCTGCTTTAAATGAATAGGATAATAGTGCTATGAATGAAATTGTTGATTTTTTCTAATGTTGTTCCTAATGTTTCTAATGCTATTCCCTATGTAAGTGGGAGTGATAAGCTTATTAAAAATGCTTCTGAAACTATTTTGTAGAGTAATCAAGTTTTGGTTACTATTATCTTTGCTATTCCTAAAAATTTGTAAGTGGATGATTTTCCTATTTTAGTTTCGTATTCTAAGGAGATTTGTGATAAAGTTGCTGAAAATATTATTGAAAAAGTTTCTATTATTTTTCCTTAAAAATCTTTAAAATAAAATCTTGTTTTATCTTCTTTGAATTTGGGCAAGAATGATGGTATGAAGCTTGGTGATAATGTGCAGCCAAGTGTTTGTTTGCTTAATAAATCTGTTTCTGCCCCTTCTTTAACTATTATTCCGGATGGTATTTTTCTTAGTGATAATTCTCATTTAATGGAGAAAGAGGATTTATCTTCTTATCAAATGGGATCTTCTCCTAAATCTATTATTAATAGTGATGACAAAATTTTTTTGATGATGAATCCATGGAGAATGAGACCAGTTTTCAAACTATTTTTGTGAAAAGGAAAAAATAGTTTAAAAATTATCCTTCTAAAGTTTCTAGATCTACTCGATCTTCTTCCTCTTCTTTGCCTTATAAAAATTAATGTTTAACTTTATAATTTGGAATGTGAGGGGCATTGGTACTCTTGCTGTTATAAATAGAATTAGAATCTTTATAGAATTTATAATGTGGTTTCTTGGTTATTCTTGAATCTATTATTTTTTTCTTCAAAAAATAATGCATATGTCCAGGATGATTGATTTTATTTCAATAGCAATAATAAGATTTGGTTATTTTGGAATAATTCTTTTCTATTAATGTTATTAATGATTTTAATCAAGTTATTAATGTGGATATTTCATTTGGTGATTATCATGCTTTTGGCTCTTTTGTTTATGCTGCTTGTAACAAGTTAGAGAAGAGAATACGTTGGGATCAATTTTCTAAATTTTATTATGTTGTTAATGATTCTTGGATTGTTGGTGGGGATTTCAATATGATCTTTCCTTTGAATAAAAAGAAAGGGGGTTCTTTGCCAAATTTACATTCAATGGAAGATTTTGCAAATATGATTTTGGATTGTAATCTTCATGATGTTGGTTTCATTGGTTCTTAATTGGAATAATCATAGATTATGGCAACGGTTGATTGTGCTTTATTTAATAATAATTATTGGTTAAACTGTTGGCATTTAACTTCAGTGGAGCATCTTATTAGAACTCTCTTCGATCATACTCCTCTTTTGATTTCTATTAAGGATTCTATTCATAATAATAATGTCATTAAAAGTTTTTACTTTCAAAATATGTGGTTACAAGATAAAAGTTTTCTTGATGTTATTGGTTATAATTGGTGTGCTCCTCTTTCTCCGATGATTCTACATTTGGTATGATGAGATTTTGCTTAAGCTTAAAAGGCTTAAGCATAATATCACTTGGAGCAAACTATTTTAAAATATATTTGATAATATCAAGAATATGGAACAAAAGGTTAAAGATTTGGAAGAACTTGTTATTACTAAGTCTTCTTTCTATTCTAATCTTATTGAGGCAAAAGATAATCTCATTAAGTTTCAGGATATGGAGGAGGCTTATTGGAGACAAAAAAAACTACCTCTAAACATCTTTCTAAGGGGGGAAAGAAACACTAAATATTTTCATACTTTGGTGATGAAAAGAAGAGATCTTGGTTGCATTCATAAAATCAAGAACTTTGATGATTCTTGGCTTACTGAAAAAGAGGATATATTTTCTTCTACTCTTAATTATTTTAAAGATCTTTTAAGTAAAAATTATTAACTAGAGCACTTATCCAATCCCTCTATCATCCCTTCTATTATGTCTACTAAGGATAAAGAGTGCTTGGTTGCTCCTCCTTCTAATGAGGAAAGTTTTAATACTCTTAATGGTATGAATGTTGATTCTGTTGCAGGGCCAGATGGTTACACTACTTTATTCTTTCAAAAAGCTTGGTTTATTATTAAAATTGATCTTGTTAATGTTGTTAATGATTTTATTCAAGGGAATTCTATTCCTAAATATTTTACTAGCACTTCTATTGTTCTTAATCCTAAGAAAGATAATCCTGAATTTTGGAATGACTTTAGACCTATTAGTCTTTGTACATTTTTTAATAAATTGATGTTTAATATTTTGACTAATAGGCTTAGTAATTTTCTTCCTAAGATTATCTCTCCTTATCAAACTAGCTTCGAGAAAGGTAGAACTATTTCAGATAACATCTTACTTGCTCAAGAATTGATTCATGATTTGAATGTTAAAATTAGAGGTGGAAATTTACTTTTTAAGCTTGACATCACCAAAGCTTATGATAACATTTCTTGGGATTTTCTTAATAGCATTCTTACTTTATTTGGTTTTTCTAATCATTTTGTTTCTTTGGTTAACAATATAATTAGAAATGTTTGGTTTTCATTAGTTATCAATGGTGAAAACTTTGGTTTCTTTAATTCCTCTCAAGGTATAAGACAAGGTGGCCCTCTTTCTCCATCGCTTTTTATTATTGCATTTGAATATTTGTCTCATTGGCTTAATCATTTTAGAAGAATTCAGTATGTATTTCAAGAATCTTGGTGGTTTGACTATCTCTCACTTAAGCTTTTTGATAATTTTATAATTTTTTGTAATGGATCATTACATTATGTTAAAAAGCTTAAGGATTTTTTAAATAAATTTGAAAAGGAAAGTGGCCTTTTGATTAGTTCTCATAAAAGTTGTTTAATCACTTCTACTTCTATTTCTATTCATAGAATTAATAAAATAAAGGATATCACTAGTTTTTCTCATCAAAATATTCCAACTAAATATTTAGGCTCCCTTTATGTTGTGGCCATAAGAGATCCCATCTCTTTGATGAAGTAATTCATAATATTCAAAATAAAATTTCTACGATTGAATTTCATTTTTTATCTTTTGGTGGTAGATTAATTATTATTAAAAGTATTCATTACTCTCTTCCTTTTTACTTATTGCTTAATATTGATACTTCATGTTTTATTAGATTGAAAGACTTTTAATAAGTTTATTTGGGGCTCTAGGAATTTGGCCAAAAGGCTTCATTAAACTTCTTGGTCTAATATATGTGGTACTATTTATGAAGGTGGTATTGGTGCATATCTTTGATGGATTTCACCAATGTTTTTCTTAAAACTTTGGTGGAATTTTCAGAAAATGAATGCCTTTGGGCAAAATTCATGAAATTTAAATATTGCAAAGGTAAGCATCCTTTAATTTGTAATCATAAACATGGTGACTCAATTGTTTGGAAGCTCTGATATTAAATGGAAAGTGAAACCTCTCATTTTTTGGGGTATTAATAATGTATCTTCTTTCTTTTGGCAAGATAACGGATGGGGATATTTTCCATTGATTCTTTGCTTAATACTCACTCTATTTCTTCTTTGATTTAGTCATTTTATTTATAATGGTGAATGGAATTTCTCTCTTTTAAATGATTTGATTCCTGATTTTATTAGTTATAACATCATCAATATTCTTATTGATGGTTATTTTCTAGATCAAATTCTTTTCAAAATTTTTAGTAATTTAGAATTTATCTTTTAAAGATACTTGGCACTATATTAGAGTTAAAAGATCTTCTTCTCTTGTTTTCCTTAAAATTTGGAATAATATTATTCATACTTTATATTCTATTCTTGTGTGGATAATTTTAAGGGATTATATTATTGTTGATTTAGTTTTGGACAAAGGTTTTATCTACCTCTAAATGCATGTTGCTTTTATATTGATAATGTTAGTCGTTATTAATAGTGCCATTGCCTCTAAAGTTTGGGGTTGGTATGAGATTTATTTAAATTAAGTTGTTTTAATGGTAATTTAACTTTAATCCAACTTTCTTGACTCTTATTTTCTAAAAAATTGTTAAAGGGCATATCAAAATTGTGGTGGATGTTACTTTAAATTGGTTTATTTTTTGACTAAATGATTAAGCATCAATGTGATTATGAATCATAAGAGGATTATTGGTAGGACTAAAGATATGATTTTTCTTTACATAAGGCTGCTCTTAGTGGTAGTTTGTTGCCTCTAAATTATTGGTTTTCCTTATTGTGACTCATCTCCAAATTATAAAATTATTCATTGGATTAAGCTTCTTAATTATTGTATTAAAATTAATATTGATGCTCTATTGCAAAAGAACAAGTGTTGTGGTGGTATTTTATAAATAATCTTGGGAATATTATCTTAGCTTTTTCCACCTCTCTACTAATTTGGTTATTTTGCTGAATTGATGATTTATCATGCTCTTAAGCTTTGTTTGGATGGAAAATTTCATACTATTTGGTTGGAATTTGATGCGGAGATGGTTGTTGTTATGATCAATTCTAACCATAAGGGTAATGGTGAGCATTTTTATTTAATTAGAAAAATTAAACCTATTATCTCAAAACTTTCTTTTAAAATTAATCATATTTTAAGAGTAGGAAATGCTGGATTTCTTAGGTTTTGTAATCTCTCGATTTTACTTTTTTTTCCCAATGCTAATATTCATAAGCAATTAAGAGGATGTCTAATTTAGATAAATTTGATTTTCCTTATGTTAAATTTTCTTATTTTATTATTTCTTTTCTTGGTGGTTTTCTGGGCTTCTATTTAGAGCTCGTGGTTTTGGTGTTTCTTATCTCTGCTCTTTCTTGGGGCTTTTCTTATTTTATTCTTATATTTTAAATTTGAATGTTGGTTTCTATTTTGGTTGTGTGTTGTTCATTGTGCTCTACTTTGTGGATGTAATTGGCTTGCTTCTTTGGTGGCTTTGTATCCTTTTGGTGCTTCTATTTTTTATTATTTTATTGTGGTGTTGTGTCTTTTGGTTTGTTTTTAGTCTATAGATGAGCTCTTGGTTGCTTCTCTTCTAAAAATTTGCTTCCATTTTGGTATTTCTGTTGGTTGGTTGGTGACTTTATTTTACTCCAACTACTTTTGGGTGTTTGGATGGTCGTGTTGGCTTCGAATGTTTTCTTTGTTGGCTCAATTTTTTCTATTGTTGCCCCCTTTGGCTACTGGATCTATTGTTGTTCTTCCTTTTTTTGGTGGCTGGTTCTAGATCTTTGCTAGTTATTGCTTTCCTTTTGTGAGGTTTATTTGGCTGGGATACTTTTTATTGGTATTTTTTGTGATCAACCCTCCTTGATTTTCTTCAAAGTTTTGTTGTTATTGTTTGTGATTTGAGCTTTTCTTTTCTTTCTTTTTTCTTCCTCTTTATCTCATTTATTTTTTAATTGTTTATCTCTCTTTATTTTTTTCTTGCGGGTTTCCTTTTGTTCTTGGTCTCTTCAAGTGGTATACTTATTGGGATTTTGTGTTGTTATTCTTTTCTTAGTTTTCCTTTTATTCATTTTCTTTTGTATTAGTTGGGATTTTTCTCTTAGGTCTTGTTCTTTGAGTAATAGTCTTTGAGATTTATCCCCTTTAAGAATGTCCTTTTCTTTTGGTAATTAAATTCTCTTTTAACCAAACCCTAAACCCTAAAGTAAAGCAAAACACTAAACCATAAACCTAAACCTAAACCCTAACCCTAAACAAACCCTAAACCCTAAACCCTAAACTATCTAAACTATAAACATAATAAATAAACCTAAACCTAAAAAAAATAAAATAAATAAAAATAAAATAAACTAAAATAAAAGAAATAAAACCTAAACTAAACTAAATAAAATAAATAAACCTAAGAATAAAAAAGCTAAATAAAATAAAAATAAATGTAAATATAAAAAATTTGAAAAATAAAATAAAACTAAATAAATAAACCTAAATAATAAAACTAAAATAAAACTAAAAAACCTTAATGACTAAATAAAATAAAAATAAATAAAATAAACTAAACCTACCAAAATAAACTAAACTAAAATAAATACTAAAACTAAACCTAAAATAAACTAATCTTAACCTAAACCAACACTAAATAAAATAAAATAAACTAAAATAAACTAAACTTAAACTAAAAGTAAAACTTAAAACAAACCTAAAACCTAAACTAAATAAATAAAATAAAACCTAAATTAAACCTAAAATAAAATAAAACCTAAACCTAAAAATAAAATAAAAATAAACCCTATAAAATAAACCTATAAACCTAAATATAAATAAAGATAAAATGTTAAAATAATTAAATAATATATAAAATTTAAACCTAAAGTTTATTTTTTAAAGAAATAAAATCTAAACCCCAAACTTTAAACACTAAACCTAAACCTAAACCCTAAACTAAACCTAAACCATAAACTAAACTAAAATAAACCCTAAATAAACCTAACCCTAAACCCTAAACCAAAGCATAAAATCAAAACCCTAAACTAAACCCTAAATCAAACAAAGTAACCCTAAATAATGAATAACCCCAAACCCTAAACCTAAACCAAAGTAAAATAAACCAAAAAATAAACCTAAACCCAACATAATCTAAACCTAAACCTAAACAAGAATGGGAATACGGAACATCATAACTGAAGATCTAATGGAGTTCAGAGGTGGTTATTAAGGTGATGGAGGTGGTGGTGAGTAGTGGTGGTTAATAAGGCGGAGAGCTGGGGAGGTAAACCTAGGTGGTAGGAGAGATCAAGGATATGATGGTGGATCTACTAGAGGTTAAGGTGGTTATGGGAACGAGAAACCAAGAATGATAATTAAGCTATAATACTTTAGACGTGGTTCTAGTTATTTTTATTTGCTGCATTTTTAAATGACTTATGTCTTAGAAAACTTGGTGTGTTACTTGATGATAAAATCAAAAGGAAGAAATCATGAATCTAAATTTGATCACTTTTAAAAAAAACCAAAAACTTTAAACCTAAACTAAACCTAAAACCTAAACCCTAAACCTAAAACCTCAAAATAAAAAAAAATAAACAAAATAAAAATAAATAAATAAAAATTTTAAAAAAATAAATAAATAAACCCTAAACCCTAAATAACCTAGACCTAAACCCTAAACCTAAACCTAAATAAACCCTAAACCCAAATGCTAAATCAAAAAAAAATGAAAACCCTAAACCTAAACCTAAAACCTAAACTAAAACCAAAACCTAAAATAAACCCTAAATCCTAACCCTAAACCCTAAACCCTAAAATAAACCTAATCCTAAACTAAAACCAAAACCTAAAAATAAAATATAAATAAAACTAACTAAAATAAATAAACCTAAACCTAATAAAAATAAATTAAAATAAAACTAACTAAAAAAAATAAACCTAAAATAAATAAATTAAAATAAATAAAAATAAAAAGTTAACTTAAATATAAATAAAAAAATAAAATAAACTAAAATAAATAAAAAATAAATTAAGTAAACTAAATAAACCTAGACCTAATGCATTACTTAATTTTAAAAATAAAATTGTAAACCCTAAATCCTAAACCATAAACCCTAAACCTAAAACCCTAAAGCTAACCCTAAACCCCAAACCTACAACCCTAAATCATAAACCCTAAATCCTAAAGCCTAAAAATAAATCCCTAAACCCTAAACCCTAAACCCTAACCTTAACCCTAAACCCTAAAACCCTAAACCTTAAAACCCTAAATCCTAAACCCTAAACCCGAAACCCTAAACCCTAAAAACTTATAAACTTAAACCTAAAAAATAAAATGAAAATAAAACTCAACTAAAAAAACCTAGACTAAAATAAATAAACCTAAAATAAATAAACTAAACTAAATTACAATAACAAATAAACCTAAATAAAAATAAAAAATAAAATAATAAATAAAAATAAACATAAACATAAACATAAACCTATCCTAAACCTAAACCATAAACCTTAATCCCTAAACCATAAAATTAACCCTAAAGTTACAACACAAAACCAAACCCTAAACTGTAAACCCTCCATACCCAAACTAAAAGCATAAACATAAACTAAACCAACCCTAAACCCTAAACCTAAACCCCAAAACCCTAAACCTAAACCCAAACCTAAATCTAAACCTAAGTAACTAAATAGATTAAAAATAAACCTAAACTAAAACCTAAAATAAACATAAACCTAAACCTAAACTAAAAAGAATGGAACCTTGACATCAGAACAAAACTGCAAAATGGAGGGAGAGAAAAAATGGTGGTGGTGAGAGATGAGATATGATGGTGGATCCCTACTGAGAATGGGTTGAATGAGAGAAAGAATGGTCATCGACTCTGCTTATGGAACTATCTTTATAAGATGAAAGATATCTAGGTTATTTGCTTTATCGTTTCTTTTATCCATGTCATCACTTGTGTCTTAAAAAACTTGGTAGGTTGATGAAATCGAAAAGAAGAAATATTGAATCTGAATTTATTCTCTATTAAAAAAAAACAAAAACCCTAAATCCTAAACTAAAACCCAAACACTAAACCTAAAATTTAAACCCTAAAATAAAAAAATAAAAATAAAACCTAAATAAACCTAAAAAATTACCATAAACCTAACCTAAACCCTAAACCCAAACCCTAAACCTAAAACCCTAAACCTAAAACCTAAACCCAACCTAAACCTAAACCCAAAAAAGAAAACCCAAACTTAACCTAATCCATGAATCTAAAACCTAAAACCCTAAAAATATAAAATAAATTATAAAATAAAATAAAATAAAACCTAAACCTAAATAAATAAAAAATATAATAAAATAAAACCAAACTAAAACTAAAAACCTAAACCTAAAACTAAAAAAAAAAAAAATAACAACTAAACTAAACTAAAATAAATAAAAACCAAAGAAAAATTAAAAAATAAAAAAGCCTCAATAAAATAAAAACTAAATGAAAATAAAACCCAAAAAAATAAAAAACCTAAACATAAAATAAAATAAAAAATAAAACTTAAAAATAAATAAAAAATAAAACTAAAAAAAAAAACATATAAACCCTAAAATAAAATAAAATAAACATAAACCTAAACTAAAATAAACTCCTAAACCTAAACCTAAACCAAAACCCTGAATAAATAAAAATAAATTAAAAATAAACCTAAACCTAAACTTAAAAATAAAACCTAAAAATAATCCTTAAATAAAAACCTAAAACCTAAACCTAAAAAAATAAAATAAAGACATAAACATAAAATCTAAATAAAATAAATACTAATCTAAAATATAATAAATATAAAACTAAATTAAAAAATAAACCAAACTAAACCTAAATAAAATAAATAAATAACCTAAACTAAATAAATAAATTTAAAATAAATAAACTAAACTAAATATAAATAAAATAACCTAAAAAAAAAAAAAAAAAAAAAAAAAAAAAAAAATTAAAAATTAAAACCCAACCCTAAACCTAACCCAAAAAACCACAAAATCCTAAACCCTAAACCCTAAACCCAAAACCCTAAACCCTAAGCCCAAAACTCTAAACCCTAAAACCCAATCTAAACCCTAAACCATAAACCCAAAATCCTGACTAAATAAAATAAATAATAAAAACTAACCTAAAAAATAAAATAAAATAAAATAAACTAAAACCTAAAACTAAACCTAAACCTAAAAATAAATAAAATAAAATAAAAACTAAAATAAAAATTAAAATAAAACCTAAACTAAACTAAAAAATAATAAACTAATAATAAAAAAAATAAATAAAACTAAATGTAAACTAAAAATAAAATAAATTTAAAAAATAAAATAAAAAATAAATAAAAAACCTAAAAAAAAACTAAAAAAATAAAACCTAAAAAACAAATTATAAAATAAAAAACCCTAAACTTAAAAAAACTAAACCTAAAAAATAAAATAATAAACTAAACCTAAACTAAAATAAACTAAAATAAAAATAAATAAACCTAAACCTAAACCTAAATAAACTAACTAAACCCCAAACCAACCCTAAATAAACCTAAAACTAAACCTAAAACCCTAAACCAAATAAACCCTAAACCTAAACACCCTAAACCCTAAACCCTAAACCTAAACTAAACCCTAAACCTAAATAAACCTAAAAATCTAAAAAAAAATAACTAAATAAACCTAAAAATAAAATAAAAAAAACTTAACCTAAATAAAATAAAAATAGATTAAAATAAAAACCTAAACCAAAACATTAACCTAAAATATAATAATAAAAATAAAAACTAAACTAAAATAAAATAAATAAAAACCTAAACTAAACTAAAAAATAAAATAAACCTAAAAATTAAAAACATAAATTAAATAAAATCTAAACGTAAAATAAAAAATAAACCTAAAATTAAATAAAATAAAAACTAAAGAAATACCTAAACCTAAAAAATAAACCTAAAAATAAATAAATAAAATAAAACCTAAACCCTAAACTAAAAAAAATAAACTAAACTAAAATATATAAAACCTAAACTTAAACCTAAAAGAAACTAAACCTAAACCCTAAACTAAATAAAATAAAATAAGCCAAAAATAAACCTAACCCTAAACTAAAAAATAAAACCTAAAAGTAATCCTAAAATAAAAACCTAAGACATAAACCAAAAAAATAAAATAAAAACCTAAACATAAATCTAAAAATAAAAAATAAAACCTAAAATTAAAAAAATAAAATAAAAATAAAACTAAACTTAAAATTAAACATAAGCCTAAACCTAAATCTAAAAAATAAATAAATAAAACAAAATTAAAATATATAAACCTAAAATAAATAAACTAAACTAAATAAAAATAACACATAAACCTAAAGAAAAAAAAATAAAATAAACTAAAATAAATAAAAAATGAACTAAATAAAATAAATAAACTAAGTTTTCCTAAATTTTAAAAATAAGTAAAAACCTAAACTTAAACCTAAACCTAAATAAACCTAAACCCTAAACCTAAACCTAAACCTAAGCCTAAACTAAACCCTAAACCACTAAACCTAAAGAAAACCCTAAACCCAAACCCTAAACCTAAATCAACTAAACCTAAACCCTAAAATAAACTCTAATAATTAAAAATAAACTAATAAATAAACCTAAAACTCTAAACCTAAACTAAACCCTAAACCTAAAATAAATACTAAAACCCTAAACACTAAAATAAATAAAACCCTATAAAAAACCTAAAATAAACCTAAAAATAAACCCAAAATAAAATAACTAAACTAAAGTAACTAAATAAATTAAAAATAAATCAAAATAAAATAATAAACCTAAACCTAAAATAAAATAAATAAGTAAAAACCTAATTATCATAATGGTAGATAAAATATAAAGCAAAATAAATAACATCCATAAAAGATAATAAATAAAAAACTAAATAAAATAAAAAAACTAAATAAACCTAAACCATACTCATAAACTAAAAGCTACTTGGTTGAAAATTGAATAAAAATGTTGAACCTAAAAAAAATAAACCTAAACTAAACTAAAACTAAACCTAAACTAAACCCTAAATTAAAGACCCTAAAACAAACCTAAAAAAACCTAAAATAAATATTAAAAAAACTAACCTAAACCTAAACTTAAACATAAACCTAAAATAAAATAATAATAAACTATAAAATAAATAAAACCTAAACAATAAAAAATAAAATAAAATAAAATAAAAATAAACTTAAATAAAAATAAAATAAACCTAAAAAATAAAATTAAATAAAAATTAAAAAAAACTTAAACCTAAAATAAACCTAAAATAAAAAAAAAATACTAAACCTAAATTAAAAAAAAACTAAAAAAAATAAATAAACTAAACCTAAACTAAAATAAATAAAATCTAAACCTAAACCAAAATTAAAATAAAACTAAAATAAACTAAAATAAAACCTAAAACCTAAACCTAAAATAAAAACCAAAACCTAAACCTAAAATTAAAAATTAAACCTAAACCTAAAAAAAAATAAATAAAATAAAAACTAAAAAATAACCCTAAACCTAAACATAAAAAATAAACTAAAATATAAAAAACCTAAACTAAAATAAATAAACCTAAAATAAATAAACTAAATTGAATAAAAATAAAAATAAACCTAAATAATAATAAATAAAATAAAATAAACAAAATAAATAGAATAAACCTAAACCTATGAGTTTACTTAATTAAAAAAATTAAATAAAATAAATTAAAAATAAAAAACCCTAACCCTAAACCCTAAACCCTAAACCTTGAATCCTAAAGCTACAATCCTAAGCCCTATACCCTAAACATTGAACCCTAAACTTATAATCCTAAACCCTAAACCCTAAACCCTAAACCTTAAAATCCTAAAACCTAAACCCCACAACCTAAATCGTAAACTGTAAACCCTAAACCCTAAAACCTATAACCCTAAACCATAAATCCAAACCAAACTAAACCTAAACCATAAAACCTAAAAAACATAAAACCTAAACCTAAATATAATAAATATAAAAACCTAAACTAAAAACATAAAATATAAATAAAATAAAATAAACTAAAACCTAAACCAAAATAATAAACAAAATAAAATAAACAAAACCTAAACTAAAAAACTAAACAAAAAAAACTAAACCTAAACTAAATAAATAAATTAAATAAACTAAATAAAATAAAATAAACTAAAATAAACCTAAACCTAAATAAAAATAAACCAAAATAAAAAAAAACCTAAAAACCTAAACCTAAAAAAATAAAATAAACCTAAACCTAAACCTAAAAATAAAAATAAAACTAAACCTAAAAAAATAAATAAAACTAAAAAATAAACATAAAACTAAACCAAATAAATAAACTAAAATAAAAAACCTAAAATAAATAAACCTAAAATAAATAAACTAAACAAAATAAAACTAAATAAATTAAATAAATAAAAATAAACCTAAACCTACAAGTTTACCTAATTTAAAAAGAAACCTAAACCCTAAACCCAAAATCCTAATTCCTAAATCTAAACCCAAAATCATAAATAAAACCTAAACTAAACCTAAATAAACCTAAAATTAAAATAAAAATTAAACCCTAAACCCTAAATAAATAAAACCTAAACCCAAAACCCTAAAAAACTAAAACCAACTAAAGCCTAAACTCTAAAAAAATAACCCAAAATAAAATCCTAAACTAAAAAAATAAAACACTAAACTAAACCTAAACCCAATAAAAAAAATAAAATAAAAAATAAATAAAAAACCTAAACCTAAATAAAATAAAAAAAATAAAATAAAATAAAAGAATAAAATAAAATAAATAAAGTTAAACTAAAACCTAAACCTAAACCTAAATATAGAATAAATTAAAAATTAAAAATAAAGTAAAATAAAATAAAGAAAAACATAAACTAAACTAAAAAAACAATGTAAACCTAAATAAAAAAAAACCTATAAAATAAAAAAACTAAACAAAAAATAATAAATAAAATAAACTTAAAATAAAATAAAGATAAAATTAAATAAAACCTAAATATAAAGTAAACCTATCCAAAATAAATGGTTCAATCTTCACCCACCTGTATTAAAGACTAAGATGGAATATAAAAAAGATATAAACCATTAACTATTCATAAAGCTAAGATGCTATTTACTACATAAGAACCTAGATTTGATTCTAAAATCCATAAAGCACAAATAAAATAATAAAAGATAAAAAAAAAAAGGAAAAAAAACAAAAAAAAGAAAAAACCTCCAATAATTCATAAAAATATAATAAAAATCCTAAGAAATGCTTTAAAAGTTTGAGATTAAACTAGACATTGATAAAAGAAATCAAAACATTAAAGGAAACAAATCCACCTATGAAAATAAAAAATATGTGGACACTAACTAACCTAAATCAAAAATATCTAAAGGTCAAAACACCTAACTTATCAAGAGAATATAAAAAAAACATCCTTCAAGCCAAGATGTAAATAAGAACCATCTTTCAATGAAATATAGAACTTCCTACTAGTAAACTAAAGAATAAACATGGTTTTATCATAAATGTTTGGCTAAAGATAAAGCCAATGCATGGAGAGCTTAAATCAAAAACATAAAAATTTCCACCCAAAGCTAGCATATTGTTGAATCATTTGATGATATAAACATTATTTAATATAAGTAATCAAAATATAAACTCTAAGTCTCTTCTACAAGACTCCATAAAACCATAAATAAGATGATAAATGTACCTAATATGAGGAAGAGATAAAATCTACTATAGATGAATTAAAGGAGGTTAACAAACAAACCCAAAATTGACATTTATTAGCTCTTTGTTGGTAAAAAAAAAAGAGTTAATCACTTTACCTTTGAGTATAAGATTGCTAGTTATGATGAAATTCTAGGTTTATCCTAAACACAAACTAGAATTAAATTTGACCAAAAAAGCCTAGGTGGATCGCTAAAGTATAACTACAAGTGATCATTGAAATAAAGAAACTAATTAAAGCTGGCATTATATGAGAAGAATAATACCCTGATTTGGTAGCCAGCATAGTTCCAGTAAAAAAGAAAAATGGTCAAATACAAACTTTAAACCTAAATAAAGCTTGTCCCAAAAAATGAGTTCCTATACCCAACTCAAAAATAGCCTCCTAAAATAATTTTCATTTATGGATGGGTCATCCTTATAATCAAATTAAGATGTCCCAAGATAAAAGCATAAAACTCCAAAACTATTACATGGTCATGCCATTTGGTCTAAAAATAGGGATTTTCTATTACATGGTCATGCCATTTGGTCTCAAAAATGTTGGAGCTACTTTTCAAAGAGCTATGACTAGAATATTTGATGACTTAATTCATAATCAGGTTGAATGTTATATCGATGATTTTTTCGTTAAAAACAAAATAAAATAAGATCATTTTTATGATTTATGGGCCATTTTTTAGTGATTGCTCCACTATAACTTAAATATGAATCCTTTGAAGTGTGCCTTTGGAGTGACTTCAGGGAAATTCTTAGGTTTCGTAGTGCAGCATCATGGGATAGAAATTGATCTAGAATTGATAAAAGCTATTATAGAAATTTTGCCACCTAGAAGTCTTACACATCTAAGATAATTCTAAGGAATGCTTGCATACCTAAGGAGATTCATATCAAATTTATTTGGAAGGTGTCAACCCTTTGCAACATTACTGAAGAAAGATTCCAAACTTATTTAGGATGAAAAATGCCAAGGTGTCTTCGAAAACCTAAAGCAATATTTAATGAATCCTTCTATTTTGGCTTCCCTGATTCTAGGAAAGCTATTAACTCTCTATACTACGGCTATGTATGAATCTCTTGGGGCTTTATGAGGTCAAACACTTGAAGAAGGGAAGGAAAATTCCCTTTATTATCTAAGTCATAGGCTTATCCCAACGGAAAAGAATTATCCTCCTATTGAGAAACATTTCTTAGCCTTAGTTTTTGCTGCTAAGAAATTGAGGCATTATATGCTTTCTCATAAGGTCAACCTAATTTCAAGGGAGAATCCTTTGTAATATCTCATGACCCATCCAACACTGTCTAGGAATTTAGCATGATGGTCAATGATTTTATTACAATTTGAGATCACTTATATTCCATTTCATTTTATAAAAGGATAAATAGTGGTAGATTTCCTAGTAGCACACCCTATACTTGAAGGGTCTCCTTTAAATGATGATCTCCTGATGAATGGATCATAGCATTAGAAGGTGAACCAAGTTCCACCTGGGATTTATACTTTGATGGTGCTTCATCATCAAGAAGACATAAAGAATCAAACACATCTATCCTAGGGAAGGAAGGAATTGGGTTAATCTTTATAACCCCAGTAAAAGGAATGATGAGATATTCATATCATTTGGCTGAGCCTTGTAAAAATAATGAAGCTGCATATCAAGCTCTTATTATTAGTTTAGAGTTGGCAATCCTTGTGCAAATTAAAAATATAAAAATATTTGGGGATTCCTAACTAGTTATCAGAATCTATAAGGTTTTGCATCCAAAGCTCTTCAATTATCATCAATATACAATGAAATTACTTGAAAAGATTCCATATGTAATGTTGTGTAAAATATCTTGCCAAGAGAATTTAATAGCAGATGCTTTGGTTAAATTAGCCAAAGAAATCATATGCCTAGAAAAAGAATCAATTTCTATAGAAGTTTAAAATCAACAGGTTTTATCTCCTATAGATTTAGACTACATTAATAGGCAAGAAGAAATACAAAGGATAGCCACTCTTACTAAAGGTCAAATAAATGTGATTAGAGGCAACCATTTATTAACTATATAAGTAAGGGGAGGCTTCCTAAAAATAAGTCATTAGCAAATCAAATAAAGAAATGTGCTTTATCTTACGTATTAATCAATAATGCTTTATATCATAGGTCATTCGATCAAATGTGACTCCGTTGTTTAGACAAATTGGAAGCCCATAAGGTTGTGACTGAGATACACTCTGGATTGTGTGGAGCACACCAATCTGTATCCAAAATGAAATTAAAAATCAAGAGACTTGGGTATAATTGGCCATCGATACTAAATGACTGCATGGAGGTTGCACATCATTATCATCAGTGCCAAGTACATGGTGTGGTATTACATCAACCACCCAATGTATTACACCCTACAGTTTCCTCCTGGCCTTTTGAGAGTTGGGGTACCGACATCATATGGCCTATTGATCTTCCATCATTGAAAGGACATCATTTTATTTTAGCTGCAATAGATTATTTTTTCGAATGGGGTGAAGCGGTCCCACTGAAAGAAGTTAAAGAATATCATGTGTTGAAATTTTTTCAAGAAAATATTGTATATTAATTTGGCATTCCTTGCCAAATCATATCTGATAATGGTTCATCCTTTAGATCAATGAAAATAAATCACTTTGTAGCTAGACATAAAATTGATTGGAGATACTCGACCATCTATTACCCTAGGGTGAATGGATTGGCTGAGGCATTTAATAAAACATTGGTAAGAATTATGAAAAAGATAATTGATGAAAATAAGTGACAATGGAATAAAAAGTTGGTTAAAGCCTTATGGACCTATCTGACCACATATATGACACCAACTCAGTCTTCACCATATGCTTTAGTTTTTCAGACTGAAGCGGTTCTTCCATTAGAAGTGCAACTACCTTCATTAAGAATAGATGTTTATAATAATGTTACAGTAGATTAAATCATAAGATTTGCTTGGAAGAACTAGATAATCTTGAAGGAAAATGATTGAAAGCTCAACAAGACCTTGAATTGTACCAATCACATATGGTTCAAGCACATGATAGATTGGTTCATCCTAGAACTTTTCAAGTAAGAGACTTGGTCATGATTCTTAGACGACCAATCCTAACTCATCGAAGAATCAGCAACAAATTCGAGCCAACATGGGAATTACCATTTGTAGTGGAACAAGCTTATGAAGGACGTTCTTACCAACTTATTACATGTGATGGTGAATGTCCAATACCAACTATCAATGGATGTTACCTAAAGAAATATTATGTGTAACTTGTAACTTGTTGCCAAATAAAGACCAATAAAATAAAAGGTTATTTCTCTTTATTGCTTTGGCTTCAATTTGTATCATTTATCTGGAATGTTGTAAACTCATTCGTAAATGTATTTGAAAATGAACTTTTTATTACCCTTCATGTTAGACTAATTAAGTAAGGATTGACTTCATTAGACACTTGCTTATTAGTCAAAACTTTTGAGGATTAAGAATCTAGTTATTTTAACTCCTTTTCCTCTTCTATATCACCTGTAAGATAGGATCAGGCCCTTTGTGGCACCTTTCCTACGCATGACTTAATAAGGGAGTAAGCCCTCTATGACACCTTTCTCATACCCTTCAAGGTTTGGGGTAAGCCTTCATGCACCATTTGTTGGCTTAATTAGCCTCATGTTCAATTTGATTAATTTTGATGATAACAAACAAATGCTTGGATGTTCTAATAAATATTTTTATGTGTTTCAGATATATCAATTGCTAATTACATATCCAATACATCTCACAAATTGTTAGAAGAAATTGCAAGAATAAAAGAATGAAAGGGATAATGTGAAGCTCATGATTTTAGGTTATATGACTATTCATATGAGTTCTTTGGCATGAATCAATTTGCTCACAACCTAACATACTATTTTAATGAGGTTAATTTATATAAATCTTTATTTAATTAACATTCAATTATATGTTTTTCTACATAGCAATAAAATTGTCAAAGTAATAAATGATCATAACTATTAAGTATAATTATTTTATTTACTTAATATAATTAGGTATTTTAATTTAATTTTTTGGTTATATGATAACTAACATATTTATGATTATATATAAATTATATCATAATTTTTAAATGTCACATGTCAAAATTAACAAAAATATATAAAATTTTGTATTTTAGCCAAAGTCATTGTTTAATCAACGAATTCATATCTGATTTTATCTCCATCGGATTCCTTGATTTTGCCTTTAAAATAAGTGGTTACATGACCCACTTTGCATTAAAATGGAATTTATTATGATTTTAAACATTACCTGATTTTAATAATGGATGCATGCTACATGCTTTGAATATATTAAGAGCTCCATTTGATTATTTTGACTTTCCCATGTGAATAGATAATTTTTGCTGCTAAATTTAATATTTGTTTAATATAAATTATATTTTTATTGAATATTAAATTATCACATGATAGCATGAGGTTTGTATAATATATTTCTTTGAAATAATTTTTTTTAAATGACCTTCTTGCCTATAAATAGCCCTCATTCTCTTCATGAAAGCATCCTCATTCAAAATTCAAAATCTCTCCAGCAAATCTAAGAGAAAATCTCTTAAATGTTCCATCCAAGTGTTCTCCAAATATTGCAAGATCAAATCCTTGGTTTGAAGCTTCAAAATCTTCAACAAGCAAGCCTTTTAAATTACTTGAGTTTGTTTTCTTGATCTTAATACTTCTTAGTTGTTCATGCTATTTTCACCATCTATTTCTTATTTCTAATTTATACTTTTGGTGGATTAGTCTTTGAACATTGGTTTTCACATCAAAGTTTCTCAATCATTTTTTTGGTGAAAACTCTTGTGATAATTTGTAGGATCTATTTCAACTTGCTGAAATTTTTAGCTTCCTACAAATTTCTTTGGTTTGAAATATTTCTTCTTCGATCTTATTTTGAAAGATTATTTATTCTTAGATCATTTTTAGAAGTATATTTTAAGCATTTTAAAATAAATTATTGTTGAAATTATTTTCATATTTGCTAGATCTCTTTTAATTGAAAGCTTACTAACCAACTTAGATCTATCATATACTATTTTTTTATTTTGTGATCATTAGCATTAATTGAAAGAATCTTTTAAAATAAATTACTCCTTGCTGAAATTTATTTTATTATGAAAAAAGAATATTGTGAATTTATTTTGAAATCATTTTGTATTATTCTACAAATTATAATAACATAAACATCCTAGTAAGATCACTTTAAGATATTTATTTTATTAAGTATTTTGCCTTGCCAAATTTTTTAAGTTAAAGTGATCATTTATAAGTTGTGAGATCACTTTTGAATTTGATTGCTTGGTATATTTGAGAGATTTACTTTATCAAAATTTATTATTTTGTATTTTTTTTGTGTTGTAAAATTTATTTTGGGGTTGTACTCCGCCTAGAGTACATATTGTTGGTTGTACTCACATAAAGAGAGTACTTTTGTAAACCATTTTTTCATTTAGTGATTCCTAGCTGGTGGCTAGGCAACGAGGCCGCTTTTGGGTTTTGTAACCACATAAAAAAATTGTGTGCCTCTTTGTCTCTATTTACTTTATTGTATTTTTATTTTTTGTATTTAGAATTATATCTTATCATTATAAAATCAAAATCTAATTTTCTATTTAAAAATTAAAATTTAAGTTTTAAAAATTTTAATATTACCCAATTCACCCCCCCTCTTGGGTGCTATAGTGTCTCACACCATTCCCATAGGTTTGCAGCAAGCCCTTCATGGTACCATTCCTACTTTTGTGTACATGATTCGATCAAGCCATCAAGGTTCTTTTCATGTTACACAGCTGAGTTAGATTGGATCAAGTCTTTATGGCCCCTTTCTAATAGCCAGAAAGATATAAGTCCCCAGTCGGCATTCTTTCTAATCATCTAGGAGTAAGTCCCTAGTTGACATCCTATCTTTGTGTACATGATTAGATTAAGCCATCAAGGCCCCTTTCATGTTACACAGGCAAGTTAGATTGGATCAAGTCTTTATGACCCCTTTCTAATAGCCAGAAAGATATAAGTCCCCAAGATTCTTTCTAATCATCTAAGTAAGTCCCTAGTCGGCATCCTACTTTTATGTACATGATTGGATCAAGCCATCAAGGCCCCTTTCATGTTACACAGGTAAGTTAGATTGGATCAAGTCTTTATGACCCCTTTCTAATAGCCAGAAAGATATTAGTCCCCAGTCGACATTCTTTCTAATCATCTAGGAGTAAGTCCCTAGTCGGCATCCTACCTTTGTGTACATGATTGGATTAAGCCATCAAGGCCCCTTTCATGTTACATGCGTTAGATTGGATCAAGTCTTTATGACCCCTTTCTAATAGCCACAAAGATATAAGTTCCCAGTCAGCATTCTTTCTAATCATCTAGGAGTAAGTCCCCAGTCAGTATCCTACCTTTGTGTACATGATTGGATTAAGCCATCAAGGCCCCTTTCATGTTACATAGGTGAGTTAGATTGGACCAAGTCTTTATGACCCCTTTCTATTAACCTGAAAGATATAAGTCCCCAGTCGGCATTCTTTCTAATCATCTAGGAATAAGTCCCTCAGACAGTATCCTACCCCAGAGTAAGTCCCTAGTTGGCTTCCTATCCAAAGAATTAAGAAATGGAATCAAGCCATTGAAGGCCCCATTTCTTTGGACTACTTAAATAGGATTAAGTCCATGTGACCCCTATTTAGTAGTCAAAGTGTTACAGATTAGGATCAAGCATTTCAAGCCTCTTCTCCCCAGCATAACTTTTAAGGATTGGATCATGTCTTTAAAGACCCCTCTCCTCTCTTCAGCTAACTAGGATGGATTATGCCCTTAACGGCCCCATCTTATTAGCTAAACACATGGATCACCACTATTCTCAAGTAAGAGTAAGTCCCCTGAAGGCATCTTCCTTGAGCATAGTGATTACATTAGGGTTAGACCATTCTTTGGGGCTACTCCTAATAGCATTCCTCTTCATCCAAGAACTTAATGAAAGTTAGGTTTCTTGGAATGAATCACACTCCAAAGAAAAGATAGGTATACATGTATTTATCTTTCATAATCAAAATCAAAACAAAATTCTAAGTCAAAAAATCAAAATCATGAATTGGAACCTAGAGTTTACACTTGTATGTTGATCAATATGGTCAGCACTAATATGTGTAGTGTATTCTAACTAATCCACTACACATATTAGGGGTCCATTTATTGACTTCATTTTTTGAAGAGGTCATTTTAGCAATGAAATGATATCAAGTTCAAATAGGGATTTCCTAATTCACTATTAAAGTCACTATGCTTAATGACTTTGGAAATGCATTTTGTGCTAAATCCATCTACTTAGTCTGATGTAAAATCAAGTCAAATATCCAACATAAATTAAATCAAGTGAATCAATATAAATATAATAAAAATTCAAAGTCAAATCTAAAGTCAACTCTAGTCAACCTAGAATTGACTTAAGTGGGCCCACTTAGTCAAAAGTCAACCCACTAAAATTCGATTAAATTAAATCACCAAAAATATTTCAAATTATCAAATGAATATGTGTGATCATAATGACAAAGAAATTTGTGTCCATGGACTAGATTAGGTAAATTAAATTCCTTAAATCAAAATAACCTAAATAAGCCACATTGAACTCAAATCCAAGAAAAATCAAAATAAATCTAAATTGATTGTCCTAAATCATATGGGGATGGTGATGGGACATAACCCAACTCCTATTGGGTAGTTGGGTCAAATGGGTCATTTGACCCATAAGAAATTATGTTTAATTAACTCAATTTGGGTTAAGTGAGTTAAGCAAGACAAAAGAAATATGGAAATGCCAAACCACTTCCAACCAAATCACATGGGATGGGGGTGGCACTTCCTTAAACCCTTCTAATGAAGTTTTACATCCCTAATTAAGCCATTTAAGTTTCTCTTACATTATTTAATAAAATCCAAATGAGGAAAACTAATGCAAGCAAAGGAATTTGAGAAGTCAAATTCCTTCTCCCTTCTTCCCACCCCTTCACATAGGACAACTGTGGGATGGAAAAGGAGAGCACTAGCTAGCTTCCAAGGTCCTACATCACCAAAAATAACCAAGGAATAGCTAGGAAAAAGCTTAAAGGCTCTCGACCATATAAGAAAATAAGAGGAGAGACTTCCCCAAGGAAAATTGAACACACACACACACCTTCACACACCAAAATCGAACCTAAATGAAATTCCCCTTCCCCTCAGAGTCTTTAACTATAAACTATCAAAGCTTAAAAAAGAGAAATCAAGGGTTGGCCTAAGGAGCAATCCGTAAGGAATTAATCTAATTTCTTTGGCAACCAAGTTTGGTTCAAGCATTGAGCTTTAGGATCAATTGCAAGGCCAATCGTTCGAGCTATGCCATTGTTGACCTCAAGCTTTTCCTTAGAGATTTTGATTGTGGTAGGTTTAATAGGAAACACAATCTACAATATGATTGAACCATATAGAAACATAGGATATTCATCCACGATCATGTAGAAATTAAAATCACTTGATTTTGTGCTGTAGATCGATCATAATTAGAAAAATACTATCAACAGTCCTCGCTCAGCAGGTGAAGGAGATGATCTCTGCATCCATGTATTTGGATCAGACGGCCCAGATCTAGGAAGACCAAATCAATTTTCACCCTTTAGGAACCATGGGATCAATGGACCGCATCTTTGATGATGGTAAGATCGCTTGAACTTGATGCACGGTGCCACATGGATGCCATGCAATGCAGTAATGCAACCGTGCCATGCACGATCCGTGGGACGCCACTTAAAAGACCGTTAAAATCGGTTAATTAACTATTGTAATTAATTAAAAAAATGCAAAAAACTTTTTAAAATCATATAAAATCAAATATGAATCAAAAAATACAAATAAAAGCTCTATGGATTCATCTTGATGAGAAGAATCCATAGAAAATAAAATCCCCAATTTTTATTGGGTATTTTTCCTTAATTTATGTTTAATTGAAAAATTAAACCCTAATTACTCTCAAATTAATATTCCAATTAATTTGAAACTTTGGGGAAATGAAATTAAGCATAAAATACACCTTGGGTGAATTTTTGGGGATTTATTTCTCTGAATTCAAGGGAAATTGTAATTTCATATGCTTAACCTTTTAATTAATTAAATTAATTAACCCTTAATCAAGTAATTAGAAAACTTTAATCAAACAACCTTAAATCATCATAATAAACATTAATGAGCATCAAAATACTAATTAAAGTTAATTAAACCTATCTAAACCTAATAATCCCTAAATTGACTTAATTAGGTAATTAAATAAATTAAATAATTTAATTAAACAACCTAAACTTAATTAAATCATAGTAAATCAACCAGTTAGCCAAAAATTATGAATAAACCCTCATTGGAAAGGTAATCCAGTGAAGAATAAGTAAAAAATAAAACCCTTAACTGAATCTCAATAAATTAGGCTTAATTTAAGTTTTAATGAAATAATTAAAACCTTAATTACACCCTAATTACATCTCTAATCAAGCTGAAACTTTAGGGATATAAAATTAGCCTATAACCCTATTTTCCAGAAATATTTCAAGTTTAATTGGTCTCTGGATTAAGAGTTATTAAATTTCTAAATCATTAGGTCAATGTTAATCAAATTTTAGGTTAAGAGAATTTATTAATCCATTAAATAAAATGGTAATTCAAACCAATCACAATCAAACATTAGAAAACTATTTAGAAATTTATCTAAATATCCAAAGTCAATCTTAGGATAATGAAATAAAACCTTAGGTTAAAAAAACGATTAATTAACTTAAAAATTAAACTTTGAATAAATAAAATTTACTAAAACCACTCATCCCTAATGAATTTAATGAATGAATCTAAAACTTAGGTTAATTAAATGTGATCAAATAATTAACTCAAGTGCTTTAGGCTAAGCATAATCCATGAACAAACCTAAAGTATTAATTTATTTAAACCTTAATCCTACAAATCCATGATTTAATAACTTAAGTTCAATTGAATGAAATCAAACTTTAATCTAAATTCTATAAATTAAATGAACCAAATCAAAACCAATCCAAAGATTAATTTAGATACTTTAGGATCTTACTTAGACTTTTTGGAAACTTCATTAGGAATTAGGATGTTGAATGGAAAGAGCTCCTTCCAAAAATAGAATCATTCCATTCTTCATTCTTGAAAACTATACAACTTTAACCAAATAAAATGAACATAAAATGGGAATTAAATCACTAAACCATTTCAGAAACCAACTAATGGTAAAAAATTAAACAAATACAAACTTCAAACTTAAACTTGAACTTAAAGGAGCCTAGGAAAGCCTTACCACACAAACCCCTCTTTTACACACACTAGATCATTTAGGTGGACTCTAGATCTAGGTTAATATTTTCTTTAATATGTCTGTGGTGTGTGTTTACTTTAGATTCTAGGCTTGTTTATTCATTACAGGAAGTTAGGGCATTCTTTTAGAATTAACACTATTTTTTTTTGCAAGGGGCGTGTTAAAGGGATCATTGTAATAAATAAATCATAAAATTATTGTTTGCTTTAGGTGCTAAAATCCCTTAAAATAGTCCATAGGGGTGGGCTTGGCAGAGCTAATCCTAAGCTATGTTTGTGAAATATAAAATTTTGTGTGTATGTATTTCCTAACATCTATTTGTAGGCTTAGGATATTTTTTTTAATTTTAAATGTAAATTTGAGCTTAGAATTAGGTTAGATCTATGGGGTCTAGGATTGAGTTGACCCAAGAGATGTGGTGGTCCCTGGAGCCCAATGGATGTCCCAGAAGAAGGAGGCATTTTAGTCTTGTCTTTACTAGAATCTAAGCCCTAGATTTCTAAGAAAATGACAACTTGAAATCTAAAATTAAATCCCAAATTTGAAGCCCAATCATAGGATAGTTGAAATGTCTACTGGGTATCCCAGTATCAATAGACATTTCATACTTTTTCCCATTTGATTCTTGAAAATAACTCTCTCCAATTTGGACCTCTCGCAATTGAATTTCACAAAAGTCAGTCCTTTGAAAGCTACCTTAGTAGACTTTAGGAATAACCACTTATTTCTTTAGTCGAGAGTATTCTTAGGAAAAGACCCTTCCTAAGATGTAATTAACTATAGAGGCTTGCCTTTATAGGGAACCATGATCCCAAGATAAAATAAATCCTGCTCTACTTTTTCATGTAGTTCAGGGGAAAATACTCTGGTACATGAAAGACCCATTAGCCTTAGGAGTCTTTTATTGAAATGATCGAATCCATTACAGGAGAACATGTTTATCTTTTGAGATAATATGTTTATTCCTTAATGTCGTATTTGGTCATCTAAATAAAATTTTCCTAAACTCTATGTGGTGTCATTTCTTTTCTCTTTTCTAGAGAAAACACCAACAACCCAAAGTGACCAATTTGACCTATTTGAGCCAAGTTCTAATCCTACCCAAATTGGATTAAACCAAGCCCATCAGAACCTCCCATCATGATTGTTGATCACCCTAGGTTGATCAATTGTCACAAATTAGGTCAAACAAAGTCAACTTGGTCATTTGACCAAGTCAACCCCTTAACCCATATGAACTTAAACTAGCCAAATTACAGTCTAAACCAAATCCCTTGAAACCAATGATTCATACCAAATCAAAATCAATATTTGAATATGACTTGACCTTCAATTGAGTCAGAACAAACCCAATTGGCCCTCTTGACCCAAGTTGACCCAAATTGACCAAAAAGATCAAATTGGGTTGAATCAAAATATAAACCAAATTGATTGCAACCAATGGCTCAAGTTCATTCCAAATTGATTGTTGAACTTGACCAAAGCCATGATTGGACCCAATTGAACCTAATTGACCTACTTAGCCCAAATTAACCTAAAGGTTCAAGTTGGCCTAAATCAAAACTAAATCCAATTTAATTGAAACCAAAGCCTACAATCATCTTCAATTGGTCAACTAAACCCAAACCAACACCCAATCAAAGCCAAATTGGCCAATTTGGTCAAATTGGTCAACTTAACCCATTTGACCGAAATGAATTCAAATGAGCCAAAATCAAATTTAAGCCAAAATAAATGAAACCAATTAAACCAAAATATCCCAAATGATCATATGAACAACCCTTAGTTTGACCAATTTAATTGGTCAACTTGAAACTAACCCAATTTGACCTAAATTAGTCAAATTGAGTCAAACCTAACCAAATCAACTACAATTGACTTGAAATTTGGGCTAACCCACTTTTGGCTCATTTCAAATCTACTTAAATCAAATTCAATGCCAAATGATCATTCTACCCTTGGTTAAAGGGCATCAGATGAGATAAATCACCCATCTAAGTGGTCTTTTCCATTTCTTGGCCACTTGGTACTCTCCCAATGGTCCACCTAAGCACCTAGAACACTGCCCAACTTGACCCAATGGGTGGTTGGGTCATCCATGACCCATGGGAGGTGAAATCACCTTACCCTCCTCATTAGAGCATTTGAAACCCGAAGGACACCCATGATTCCTCCTTAGCAGCCACCTCCATACCTTCAACTAACCAAGCCGAGCTAACTCCTCTTACCACCCATGATTCCCTAAGATAGTTGGACCCAAAATCCAAACTGTCCAACTCGATCCGATGAATGGGGTATACACCCCTCATTTCCACTCAAACACACACAAAATCATTCCTCGAGCCTAGCTACTCATGAGTAAAGCCATTTTATGCTCCCAAGCTCATTCCTCAATCAAAAAATGCCATTCCCATCCATCCCGAAATAGGACACTCTCATTTCTGACCTAAATTCCCCATTTCTCCATCAAACTCAAATTAACTTTGCATGCACCTTCCCTAGGCCTCATCGAGCAAGAACAAATCATCTCCCAAGCTTCTCGAGCACCAGAGGTGGGACTTCGATCAAAGCTGAGATCCAAATCTTTGGTTCATGGCCTTCCAAATAAATGTCAAGGAATTGATCCAATTACTGCTCAATAGGGCTTCATCTCCACTAGATGAAGCTTCCTCAATCATTCAAGCCACCGATCTTGAGCTCCGGTGAGGTATGCTTCCAAAACTAATCCTTAGGAAAATGGGTTGAAGCTTTTGAAGAAAACTTGCATCATGTGTGATCTTGATGGTTAGATCCCCTCCAACCAATGTCGTGAAGGTGTGGGATCCTTTTGGAGTTGATCTGAGCTCGGGTAAGCTCGGATCAAGTGAGCAATGTCAAACGGACTCTATTCTCCCTCACTGATGTGATGTTAGATCATGCACCGTCTATTCCATGTGATCAGAATGGATGGTCATGATTAGATCTACTAGATTGATCTGATTGAATCCTACTAAGTTATGGGATTAATCATAGCCGTTCAATCTTAGATCAGACGGTGGATGAGAAAGCGCATCTGCATCCATGTAGGCGCTGAGTCCCATAAGTTTTAAGTAGCCAATCTTGTGACATCATGTGGAAAGCGCATCGTGTCAGCGCCACATGGCACCAATAGGATTAGGCTAAATTAAACATTATTAATGGTTAAAACTTCTAAAAATCATAAAAAAATCATAGAGAAATAAAAAAATGCAAATAAATACTCATTTTAAAGGTATTTTAGAGGAGAATTAATTAAAAATGATCTTAACTAATTTTGAATAATAATTAATGTTTAAATAAGGTTTAATTAAAAAAATTAGCTTAATTACCCCAATTACTTGAGCAATTAATCTCAAATTTTGTGGGTTAATTTAAAGGGATGACCTCTACCTCCCATGATTTTCTTATTTTTTGCTCACTTAATTAAAATTGACTAATTAAACCTTAACTACTTTTTAAGTTAATTAATAATTAATTAATCCATGAAGTAATAAATTGGTTAATTAAGTTTATTAATCATTGTTCAATAGTAAGTGAACTAAGGAATAGGGTTGGGACCCTTTCCTAGTTCATTTCACCCTTTTTTAAAATGAAATAATTAAGATTTAACTATTAATTAAATCACTAAATCAAATTGAAATTATAATCACAGACCCAATTAATTAAATCATGGGATATATCTTTAGGTGTTTAGTAACTAAAGGAGTTTAATGAAATTATGGTTAGTCCACTATGGGAAAACCATAAAGGTAATTAATTAAGTCCCTTAATCTAATTAACTATTAATCATGAGCCAATTACATTAGGCCCCTTTTATTTCCTAGATCAAGTTTATTTTCCATGCATATCATGTTGGCTCATAATTATTTAGTTAATTACTTTAGGTGACATAGGCAAGGGTAATTAATTCATGTAATTAAGAGTTTAACTTAATTAACCCATAAATTCAACTTAGTTACATTTCCTTAAATTAAATCAAATCACTAATGTGGGAATGGGTTTAAAACAACAATGATTTCTCTTCTTCTTTAAATCAAAACAAATCCAAAACTTAATTAATAAAGAAGCTTTGGTTTGCTTTAAATAATCTTATTTGATTTGATTACCCTTAAGAACTAGTTTGGTTGAATGAATCACATGCTTATATTTGATTGTCCTCTTTCCAATCATGTTAAATTTGGTATGTCATTTGAATTCATGCATCCATCTTTTCAAAATCAAGTAAAATAAAATGGATTTCCTTTATGTAAGCTTGCATGTGTTGATTTAATTTAATATATGCATGGCTATTATCATTATTAAATCAAATGTATTTTCAAAAGCTTATAAATGAATAATAATATGTGTTATGATGCTAGTTATACATAAGAAATGTATGTGCTTATAGCTTAAGTATATGAATGTTGAGTTCTCATTTTCTATTCATGTGTTGATTTATATAAGATTGAATGGTAATGGGTATATAGTCAGACATTCGAATACGAGGGCTTTAGCTAGCTCCAAGGAGGTCATTTGATTACCTCACTTCCTAGTTTAACAATGACACGTACCCATTTTATTTCATTCTTATGTATTTCAACATTAGAATTTGGATAAAGCTTTAATTCATATATATTAATTCAGTCAAAAAATATATGTACAATTTTTGCATGGTTTTCTTTTCCCTCATTTCTGTATACATCCATGTGTGTCCAATAAAAGCAAGTATATAATATGGACATCCCAAGAATATGAGGCTTTAGTTAGGAGGTCATTTCATTACCTCATTTCTTGGTTTAACAATGACATACTTTCCTATATCTTTGTACATGTATATGTATATGTGATTAGTGAATGAAAATCCCATTTTACATTAAAATTGCATGCATTCATAATTGACTAAGTGGTTGAATTAATTAGCCAAATGATTTAGAGCTTACTTCCTATGTTCATGTATACATATTTACATATGTTTGAATGCAAATGGGTATATAGTCTAGACATCCCGAGAATACGAGGCTTTAGCTAGCTCCAAGGAAGTCATTTGATTACCTCACTTTCCTGGTTTAACAACAGCACATGCCTATTTAATTTCATTCTTATGTACTTTTTGTATAAGAATTTGGATAAAGTTTTGAATTAATATGTTTAAATAATTCAATCAAATAAAATATAAATTCTAAACATACACATACATTCATCATTTAAGTATGCTAAAATATCTTGCATGTATAGACACACTTAGGATTAAATCATATACATGTTACATGTGATGGAAAGGAATGATTTAATATATGTGAAATTATTAATTAATGCCTTTCATTTTGAATAGGATTATTTAAAGTGAACCTAAACATAGGATTAATTAAATCATTTAATAATCCATTCACTAAAGAGAACTAAATCAAATTAATATACTTTAGAAAGTGACTTAAGATAGGGATGAAAGAGGGAAATCCTATTTTTCTTTGTTTATAACACTTAGTTGCTAAGTGTAGTAAAATGAAACAAAAAAAACACAAATTAAAATCCTCAAATCAATTAAACTACTTCTAGTGAAATCAACCTCTCATTTAAATTGAATTCTTCTACACATAGAAAATACAACACTAATGCCTAACAAGACTTACCACACATGTCTTAAAACACACATTAGAATTAAGTCACCACTTCTAGCTCTAAGTTTGGATGGTGTATGATGTGATGTATATTTTGTTTTATGATGTATTAGATTGGATGTTAGGGTATGCTTTGTAGGAGATGATAGACCAATATTAGCAAATCATGTTTTTGAAGGATTATGCTTAACGGATGCTTAAAAATAAATGTGAATGCTCTTTTTGTAGGTTTCATAAATTCTTAAGCATAATCCAAATTAGGATAGCTAAGCTTAGTTACCCATGTGTACGATGCAAAGCCCAAATTATAAATACAACTGCTTGGGATTTTATGTATATCTAGCTAACCTCTATTTTGTAGGTGTAGTTAGATTTACTTTTCCCACATAAATGTATATTTTGTAATAGGAATTAGGATTAGTGCTATGTGGGGTTAGGATGAGCAGTGGCCATAAGGCTTTGTCCTAGGGTGCCCTGTGATGCCTTTGAAGCAAGCACCATCCAAATCAAAGAAAAAAAATAAAAAATGGAGATATGAAGAAAGAAGAGCCCCATAGAATTTAATACATTTATAATTATTCTTTCATATTCGAGGTAGTATAAGGTTAGAGCTTCACCATCTTTTTCTCTCTTGGTTGTACAGTACCCCGCACCTTTTATTCTTTTATGATAGTTTATATAATTGTTTTATGTTATGTTTACATTGTGCATTAGGACGGCATGCTTTCAATAGTTTCGTAACTGATTGAAGCTTTTATGTGTGGATCAAATTGAACCAAAGCCACCAAAACCAAATATAAACCAAATTGAATCAAGCCACCAAAATATTTCAAATGGTCGATGAACTTGACCCCTTGGTTTGACCCAATTTGACCAATTGGTCAACTTGACCAAAGTTGACCCATTTTGACCTAAATGGGTCAACATGAGCCAAATCATATCAAACCAACTCCAAATTCAATGAAACTTGGCTAACCCATTTTTTCAAACATATCAAACATATTCAAATTAAAATCCAAGCCAAATGACCTTTTTACCCTTAGGTCAAAGGGTAAATTTTGGCCAAATCTACTTGGAATTTGGTCAAATCCTCTCCATAATGACCTGACACCCTCGTAAAAGATCAAGTGAACACAAGGGGGTGTGGTGCACCCAACCCAATGTGTTTGGGTTAGCCCAAGCTAGCCTAAGGCTAAAATTGACCACTTGCATGAAATTAAGCACATGGAATCCCTCCTCCACTTGATTTAAGCACATGCAAGCTCCACTACTCCACTCCTCTAGCCAAACCGATTGCAAGGACACCCTAAATAGCCTAACAAACCCACTCAAGGTGGTCAATTGGATCAAAATGGAAGGGAGAAGCTCGGTCATCTGATTGCTCAAGGGGGAGATATACTCCCCCTAATTTGAATTCATTCCATCAATCCTTAATTCGATTGAGCAAGAGGAAGCAGTCATTTCCCATCCCAAGCTCTCTCAAGCAATTCCCATTTTCCATTTTCTCGTTTTCATAGCTTGGAAATAGGAGCTCCACTCAAAATCAAACTTAGCCTACACTCAATATTAATCAAATTCCCTTTGCAAGCTCCATCAAGGAGCTCAATCGAACTCACCCAAGCCTTTTCCCAAGCTCTAAAGGCAAGGGAGGTGCTATCTTGATCAAAACTGAGCTCAAGTCAAGGAGGAGTTGGCCCATAGGAGGATCCACCCATTCTCAGGACCTCAAACTCTCAACAAAGCTTAGTCTCCACTAGACGATGCTTCTCCAAGGGAATCGAGCACCGGTGATCACCTCCGATGAGGTTAGCCATTAAACCAAGCATAATTTCAATATAGTCTAGTCCTTTATGAAGTGAAGTTTAATCCTATGTGATTCTAACCATTAGATATGTTTGTCATTATGCTTAGATGGATTGGGTAAGTTTTGGGATCAATCTGAGCTCAATCGAGCTCAGATCATCCCTAAAGATGGATGATGTCCTCTCCTATGGGGAAATATAGGAAGGATCATAGGCCATCCATCCGCACATTTTGGATGGATGCCATGATTAAGCATTAGATCCCACACATTTATCCTTTAAAAACGGTTTAATCTTCGTTAGCCATCCTTTGATCGGACGAGCGAGGAGAAAGCACATAGTGCCGCCGTAGATGTTGTGCTATGATGTGACAACTTTAATATCAAATGCAGTCGCACCACATGGAAAGCGCATGCCACGTTAGCGGCCCACGTGGCATCGACGAGATTAAACATTTAATTAGGCTATTAAATCACCTAATTAATCATGAAAACTTTCTAAATTCATATCTAAGCCTAGCAAAATCAAAAAACAAATATGAAATAAATTACATTGGATAGATAATTGAATATAGAATATTCTAAAAATGATTTCAATGGATTTTGAATAATGCTTTTCTCTAGATTTGGGTTTTATTGGGAATATTATTTTGCTAATTACCCTCTAATTACTCCACTGATTAATCCCAAACTTCTTGTGCATAATTAGTGGGATGACTCCTACCTCCCCTAATTTTCTTAGAATTTATTGGTGGTTTAATTTGAGGAATTGCATGTTCATTCCTTAATCACTCCCTTAATGTAATTAAGCTTAATTAAGGGTACAATTAGTGGTTTGGCCCTCTGATTGAGTCACTTAAGTTTTGATTGACTGAATATGAGGTTTAGGGAATAATTTTGGGATACTTTCCTTAAGATATTCCTTAAACCCCCTTCCTTCATTTATACAACCTTAATTAAGGGTTAATTCACTAATTGCCCCCCTTAATTAATTTCATAAAATTCTAAAATTTTCAGAGCTTAACTAATCTATCTTGGATAGATGCTTAGGTGCTCAAGAGCCTAAGTACAATTAAGAAAAATAGAATCCAATTCATATGTGTGAGAGGGGTTATGAAATTTCTTAACTTAAACCCTTTAGCTTAACTAATCTTTAATCATGAGCCAAATACATTTGGCCCTTTTCTTCTTAGGTGCATTGCTGATTTAAATTCCTTGTGTGGTTTTATGTCATATCATTGGCTCATAATTATTTGGTTAACTATGCTAAAGGTGGTGTAGGTAATTAACACACTTAATTCATACTAAACCTAAACCTAAATTAAAAATAAAACCTAAAAAATAAACTTAAAATAAAACTTAAAACCTAAACCTAAAAAATAAAATAAAAACCTAAACCTAAAAAAAAATAAAACCTAAACCTAAAAAATAAAATAAAACTAAAAATAAACATAAACCTAAACCTAAACCTAAACATAAAATAAAAAAAACCTAAACTAACATAAATAAATAAACTAAATAAAATAAAAATAAACCTAAATAAAAATAAAAAATTAAATAAACTAAAATAAATAAAAATAATCTAAATAAACTAAATAAACCTAAACCTACAATTTACTTAATTTTTTAAAAAAATCCTAAACCCTAAACCCTAAATCTCTAATCCTAAACCTAAACCTAAAAACATAAACCTACAACCTAAACCCTAAACCCTAAAACCCTATTGACCTCACCTTTAGAGTGAGTTCTCAACTTCCTCATCATTGATCTAGGACTCTTATAGACACCAAGAGTTCTTTAGTCTTAAGACACTTCTAGTGATTAGGTGAACACTTAACCTAAGTCTAGAGACTTAGATGGATTAGCCAGAGAATAGATCATGCCTTAAGGATTTAGAAAACTTGCCTACTCTATATCCTTAGACCCAATCCATCCTTCCTTCCTCAAACCAAACTACCAATTCAAATCCAAATCATAAATCAATTCTAAATCAAATGATTGAAACCAATAATCAAAATCAAACTAAAAAAAACCTTTCTAAGCCCTTTAATTTTATCTTATGGACTTAGTCTTAACTAAATTCAAATCAACCCCAATTTAATTGATTTGCTCAAATATCTATTCAATCTCAAATCAAATTTCAAATCAATTCCAAATCAAATGACTAGAACCCAAAATCAAATTCAAATTCTAAAATCCCTTCCATGAACCACCCTCATATGCTTTTTCAAAACCCCTTTAAACTCAAACTTGATTGATTTCTTTATAAATCAATCATTCTTTCATTTATATTCACAAATATAAATGAAATCCAAATTCAAATGACAAACCAAATCAAACTAAATCAAACAATCAAGACCTTTCTTAAGCCATATGGACTTACCTCCATAAGCTTAATCAAATCTCAAATTCAATTGATTTTTTTATAAATCAATTATTATTCATTTATATCCACAAATATAAATGAAACCTACCTCTAATGACCAAAAATAAATCAAACCAAATCAATTCCCTACTTAAGCCCTTTTTTGACTTACATCCTTAAACTTGGTGCTTCCAAATCACTCCAAACTCAAGTGATTTTCTCAGAACCAATTTATATCATCATTTATATTCACAAATATAAATGAAATATAAATCAAAATGGCCAAAACCAAACCCAAATCAAATCAAATTTCCAATTTTAGCATTTTTAGCCAATTTCTTGAACTTGGCTAATTGATATCCAAATCAACCCAAACCCATGGATTTCTTCTTGAATCAATCATTCCTTCAATCACTTACCCAAATGAAAATATAAACTATAATTATCAAACCAAATCCAAGTCAACTCAAGTCAAGCCCATGTTGACCCCTTTTGACTTGAAATTGTCAAATGAACCAAAATTCATTTGACTCCAAATAATTGCAATTGGATTTATAATTTCATCCTAGGCTCATATTTGAGTTATACTAAACTTGAATCTAGCCAAAACTAAACCAATTGACCCATTTAGGTTCACTTGACCCAAAATGACCTAAAAAGAGCCAAGTTCTAACCAACCCAAATTGGATTAAACTAAGCCCATCCAAACTTCATATCATGATCAACAATAATCTTAAGGTGATTAACTACCTTGAATTAGGTCAAACTAAGTCAACTTGGTCCTTTGGCCAAGTCAACCTTTAGCCTAAATGAAACCTAAACTAGCCAAAACCCACCATATACCAAATTAATTGAATCCATTGATTCAAACCAATTCATAATCAATGATTGAACATGATCAAACCCTCAATTGAGACAAACCAAGAATTCCAATGATTTGACCTAAGTTAAAAATTGTAAAAGCCAAAATGGGTTAAATCATGATTTGATCCAAATTGATTTAAACAAGTTCATTCCAAATCATTTATTGAACACCAAAGCCATGATTGAGCCTAATTTGACCAATTGGTCAACTTGACCAAACCTAGCCCAAATTGATCTAAAAGGTCAAATTGGCCAAAATTCAAATTAAACCCAAATAAAACCAAACCAAAGCCTACAATCATTTTCAATCAACCAATTGAACATGAACCAACACCTATCCCAACCCAATTTTGTCAAATTTATCGAATTGGTGAACTTAGCCCATTTGTTCTATTTGAATCCAAATGAGCCAAAATCAAATCTAAGCCAAATTAATCTAAACCACTTGAAAAACTCTTCAAATCATCATTTAAACCTAACCCAAGCCTTGGTTTGACCTTGACCAATTGGTCAACTTCAACATGAACCCATATGAGCCCATTTGACCAAATGAAGCCAAACCACCCCAAACCAACCCATGGGACCATAGGAGTTGGCCAAACCGACCCAAACCTATCACAGATCACTCCCAAACTAGCCCAAATCCAAGTGGACCCACACAAGGGAATTAGCCATTGGACAAACCTCCCCACATTGGATTCTTCTTTCCATAAGAAGCAAAGTCCACTCTCCCATCACTTGGGCAATCATCCAAGTGCCAAATGGGTGTGCCTAATCTTCTATCCCACCTAGAATAGCTAGGATCCCATGGACCAAGGGAGTTCACCTCCTCCATCTCAAAAAATTGAGCACCCAAAGGATCAAGCCAATCCAATCATGCCAAATCTTGCCTTGAGCTCCCTACCATAACTTTCTCCGTATGCCACTTGGAGTGGGTGACCCTTGATGCCTCGAACATGAATGACAAAATTTAGGGAGGATCCCATCTATCCATCACACACACAATTGAGGGGTATACTCCCTCAATTGGATTCATCACCATTTGCACTCTCAGCCCCAGTGAGAAACAAAATCCTCAGCATTTTCAAACCTCCCTCGATTGGCCATTCTTCTCTGTGTGAACTAAAATAAGGAGACCTCCCTTGATTCAAACCCATCCATCCCTTAACCAAACTTCAATTAAACTTGCACACACCTTCTAATTGAAGCCATGCAAATCATCCTTGAGTTCTAAAGCCACAAAGCCATACTTTGATCAAGATCAAATGCTCAAAGGGAGGGCCTTGGTCCAAAAACCTTAAATCAAAGCTCATGCCAACAGGATTCATTTCTACCAAATGAAACTACCTCAATCATTGGAATCACCGATCATAAGCTTCGTTGAGGTAATTTCTCAAAACTGATCCTTAAATGAAAATATGTTGGTCCTTTTCGAAGTGAACTTGCATTTGAGCCCATCCTAGCTATTGGATCCTTGTGGATCCTTCACGCGAAGGTGTGGGTTGAGTTTGGAGTGGATCGAGCTCAGTCGGCGATCCATGATGACCAGCTCTATCATTCATGAAGATGGATCATGGGTCCATTTATGTGATTGGATTAGGATCATGATCGTCGAAACCCTTAATTTAATCCTCCTTAATCATGATATTTAGTCATGGTCATCCGATCTTAGATCGGGCGTCCACGGAAAGCCCCATCCATCAATTTAACATCGATTTGACAATGGCCTATCCATCACTATGTGGAAAGCGTGCGGTAATAATGTCCACATGGCGATGAAGTTAGGAAGTTAATTAAGTTTAATTAAACCAATTTTGAAAAAACTTAAATTCATAACTAATCTTAGAAAATCAAAAAATATATAAATGAGGGCTCATTTTAAAGGTATTTCAAAGGGAATCCATGAAAATTATTATTAATTAATTTTGAAATAATTATGCTTAATTAAGGTTTAATTAAAAATTTAATTAGCCTATTACTCATTAATTATCCATTTAATTTCAAACTTTTAGAGATGTTTTACGGATGAAACCTGCCTCCCCTATTTTTATTAGAATTTATTGGATAGTTAATTAGTAAAATTGATTGATTATGGCTTAATTACTATCTTACCTTAATTAATGATAATTAAGTAAATGAACAGTGGATTAATTAATTAATTAAGCTTATTGCCATCTAACATTGAAAAGTCTTAGGAAATGATTTAGGTTTATTCTTTATGACCATTTTATTAATCCTCTTCATTTGTTTCAAATTAATTAAAGTTTAATTAATTAATTTGCCACTTAATTAATCAATTAAAATAAAAGGGAATTTAATTATTTTAGAGCTTAATTATTTGAAATGACTTAGGGATTGAGATTGAGGCCTCTTTCTTGATATCTTTCCCTAAGTTATTTACATTATCCTAATTAAAATATAATCAAAGGATTTAATTAACCAATTAAGGGCTTAATTAAATTAATTTAAAATCCAATTCATTCCTAACTTTAATTAATCAATCTTGGGTAGTTCTTTAGATGTTTAATAGCCTGAGGAAATTTAATGAAATTATGATTAGCTTACATGTGTGAGAAAATCATAAAAGTGATTAATTACATCCCTTAGCTTAATTAATTATTAATTATGAGCTAATTGAATTAGGCCCCTTTCATTTCTTAGGAGCATTGCTAATTTACTTTTCATGTGGTTTCATATCATGTTGTCTCATCATTAATTAGTCAATTAACTTAAGGTGATATAAGTAAGGGTTTAATTAATTGATTTAATTTATACCTCAACCTAATTAAGCCATAAAATCAACCTAATTGCTTTTCATTAAATCAATTTAACTCACACATATGGGGAATGGGATTAAGATTAGCAAACCTCTTTCACATTTTTTAAATCAAATCAAACATGAAATCAAAAATGGTTTTAAGAAAGTTTAGTTTATTTTAAATAAGCTTATTTAATGTGATTGTCCTTAAGAATTAGTTGGATTGAATGAAATCAGATGCTTGTGTTATTTTATTTCTTTCCAATCATGTTAAAATATTATATGCCACTTGTACTAATGCATTCATTTCTTTAAAATTAATTAAATTTTGATGATTTCCTTTATGTCAATTTGCATGCTGACTTGCATAAGTTTGAATGTTAATGGGTATATATGACATTATCTTTAAGTATTAAAGGTTCCTACCTCACTCCCTAGTCTAATGGTGACATACATGTTTGATTTCATTCTTATGCACTTTGACATTAAATTTAGATAGAGCTTAATTCATTTACACAAATAGACTAAATAAATTAAACTCTACTACTTTTGCATGGTGTTTTTATTCTTATAGTTGTTTATACATCTATATGTATTTAAGAATAAAGTATATTAGTCGGACATTTGGGAAACACTTTAAGTAGCCCCAAGGAGGTTCCTACCTCACTCAGTGCAGAATAATGGCATGCTTGCTTAAATACATTTGATTGTGTATTTAGCTAAAGAATGAAAACCCCCTCTTCTTTCAATTAAAAAGATATGCATTCATATTTTGTTCAAGTGGTTGGGTTGATTAGTCATATGATTTAAAGTTCTTTTCTTATGCTTTTGTATAAGAATTTAGATAGAAGCTTAAAATTAATATGACAAATAATTCAACCAAATGAGACATTAATTCCAAGTACACTTGCTTACTTTCATCATTTAAGTGTGCTAAGATATAAATTGCATGTATAGTTATGTTTAGGACTTAATCATATGCATGTTATATATGATGGAAAGAAATGAACAAACATGTGTTATGTGATAATAATTAATTCTAATTAATCTTAAGATGCCTTTCTTATTGAATGGGATTATTTAAAGTGAACATAAACTTAGGACTAATTAAAATATGTAATAAGCCATTCATTAAAGAGAATTGATTAATTAATTTGTTATAGATGTGACTTAAGGTAGGGATGAAAGAGAGTGATCCTCTCTTTTCTTCCCTTTATAACTCTTAGTTGTTTAGTATAAGACAAATGAAATAATAGAAAACATTAAGTGAAATTTACAAATCAATTAAACCATTTAAATTGAAACCACCCTTTATAGTTAAATTTCCTCCATACTTAGAGAATGACAACTCTAAAGCCTAGTTAGAACATACCACACGAGCCTTAATATACACACATTAGATTAAGTCACCACTTCTAGCTTTATGTTAGGGTAGTGCATGGTTTGATGTATGTTTGGTTTTATGATATACTATTGTAGACTAGATGTTAGGGTGTATGCTCTTAGACTGGATGTTAGGCTATGATTAGCCTAATTATATTTTCTATAGGAGATTATGCTTAAGGGGTGCTTAAAATAAATATAAAATACTCTCTTTTGCAAGTTACATAACCCCTAAGCATAATCAATACTAGTATAGGTGGACTTGGTTACCCATGTACAGGATGCTAAGTCTAAATTATACATATAATTGCTTGGGTTGTATGGTGTGTTTAGCTAACACTTATTTTGCAGGTATAGTTAGATTTACTTTTCTTATTTTTAATTTAATTGTGTATTAGGAATTTGGTTAAGTGTTATGAGGGGATTAGGATGAGCGGAGGCTAGAAGGCTTTGGCCTGGGAGGCCCCATGATGCCTTTGAACCAAGCAAATCCAAATGAAGAAATAGAGGAGATATGAAGATATGAAGATATGAAGATCCCCCATAACATTTATTCATTTGTAATTGAAATTATTCTTCCACATTACCAAGATGAATAAGTTTCGATCCATTTCTCTTTTGGATTATCGGTGGTACCGTCCTGTTATTCTTTCACGTTGAGTTTATAAATTGATTGATGCTTTGTTTACAATTGTGTAATAGAAATGGCATGTATTTTCCTAGATTTTTCATATATAATGACTTAATGTGTGGCCTGGATTCGCTTAGGATCTTAGGGAAAAATAAAAATTTTTACCCCAATCACAACTTATAACTAAATTTTCTAAAACAACTCATAACCTCATTTAAAGCCTAGGTATTAAATTAAGATAATTAAAAGATTTAGCAACTTCTTAGCTAAATGTTGTATGTTTAATATCATGCATATCATCTTATTTCATTCTTGCTAAGAGGGTTTCCATCCTTGCACGATAGGGAATACTTGACCTTTAAGGGTCTCCCCTTATGGTGGAAAACACCTCTTTCTCTCGATTTAGCCAAAACCTTATTTCATCATGCATTTAGGCATATAAAATTTATGGCTTGTCAAAATAAAGAGTCCAAAATTAAATGATAAAATTTGTATTAGACTAAGTTATTATTCACTCATGCTCCAGTCTCTTAGTGGGTATAAGGACTTTAGTTTCTTTATAAATAATAACATCCTAACCATCTTACAAAATATATGACTTGACCACATGGTTTTAAAATGTAGGAGGAGTTAGCTAGCTACCACTCTAGGCAGTTATAAGTCCAATAGTCGGGTGATTTACTCTCTCTTGTGGAGGTAAACAGTATACCCACTTTTCTCCTTAGATTTAGGACGTGCTTTGGCCCTCGCCAAAGATCCCAAGATTTAGGATCTGAGGTTACTATTTACCCTCAGGCTATAAGCATAAATCCTCACCTCTTAGGCATTCCCATAATCTTGTATTGTGGGATTATAAGTCCTAGCTTTCTAATAAATTTCAACTCAAATAAATAATTTCCTTCAATTTCAAACATATAAAGCCCAACCATAGGATAGATTGGAATGCTCACTAGGTCTCCTAGTATCATGAGCATCCCTCATTTTCTTTTTTTGATAACAAGTCTCTCCTTTTGATCTAACCCACTTGATTTTCCAAATATAACCAATTTATTGATAGTCTATCTTTTAATTCTTTGGAGACAATAATTTCTTACTTTAATCAAAGTATTCCTAAGGAACTCACCTTCCTTAGGATGTAATTAACTATGAGGGCTTATAGAAACTTTAGAAGTTTAAATAAACCCTACTTTATTCATCCATGTAAAGTAGGGAAAAAATCCCTGGTATATTCGAAGACCCATCATGCCTTAGGAGTCCTTATTAGATGATTGGGTCCATCATAGGGTAGTTATTTTTATATTTCAAGATAGTGCACTATTCCTTGGTGTCATACCTGATCACCTCAATAAGTACACCCTCAGTTCTGTGTGGTATCCCACCCATACACACACACACACAAAAAAAAAATACCATAGATTTTTTTAGCACTGGGATGGTTCTCTCTCCATCTCTAGTATACAATTATTGTCTCCAAGCATCGATAGTGGACTTATATTTCATATAAGTCTAAGACTATCTTTCTTTCCATTGGCACTTAGCTTATTTCATTCTTAAGCTAGCCAACATCCTCTAGGTTTTAGCACCTCATTCCTTGTAGGTCTTGAAACCCCTATTGGATTTCCCCAATAATAAATAAATAAATAAAATTAACTCTTGAAAGGAGATGACAAAATTTAGAACTACTTACCACTAGCTTGGTGAGGCAAGGTTCATCTTAATGTTTAAGAAAATAAACTCTTTTGCAAAATGCCACTTTCCAAAAGCACTTTTCAAAACTCACAAAACAAATAATCTTGCACAAAATTTTCAAAAGCACAAAACTCATATAACTCATCTATCCCCATGATTGTTACATGGAGGTTCTTTTCAAAATCAAGATCAAAATCATTTTTTTTAAAAGCACACTTTTGAAAATGACTATCTCCATTCAACATGGTCAAATTTGTTGAATGAAGATTCCATTTTCAAATAAAATCATAGCATAAAATTGAAACTCCACTTAACAAATTTCATATGCTAAAGTTGGAGTTTCCCTCTTTTCAAAGCACACTTTTGAAAATGATTATCTCCATTCAACATGCTCAAATTTGTTGAATGAAGATTCTATTTCAAATAAAAGCATAGCATAGAAACTCCACTTAGCATATTTCACATATGCTAAAGTTGGAGTTTCCCTCTTTTTCAAAAGCTCACTTTTAAAAATGACTATCTCCATTCAACATGCTCAAATTTGTTGAATGAAGATTCTATTTTCAAATAAAACCATAGCATAAAATTGAAACTCCACTTAACATATTCCACATATGCTAAAGTTGGAGTTTCCCTGTTTCAAAAGCAAGAAATCCACACACAAAATCAAGACATATTTTGAAATCCATTTGACATACAAAATTTTTCAAATAAGAATTTCCCTTTCTTCTAAAATCAAACAAGTTAAATTCTATTTGACACACTCACATTTGTCAAATAAGGTTCCTCTTTTCCAAAGTCTCAAAAATCAAAATACATTTGGACTTCATTTCCCATACCCAAATTTGTCAAATAAGAGTCCCATTTCCAAAATTTACAAAAAAAATATATTGAACTCTATTTAACATATCCAAATTTTTTAAATAGATTTCCCCTCTTTCACTAAAAAAAAATCATAAATACACTTGACTTCCACTTAACATACCAAATTTGTTAAATGAGAGTCTCATTTTCAAACACTTGTCAAATACACTTGACTTCCACTTAACATACCAAATTTGCTAAGTGAGTGTCTCATTTTCAAAACACAAATCATATCACATTTGGCTTTCACTTAACATACCAAATTTGTTAAGTGAGTGTCTCATTTTCAAACACAAATCATATCACATTTGGCTCTTACTTAACAAATTTGTTATGTGAGAGCCTCATTTTTGAACACATGTCAAACACATTTGGCCTCTACTTAACATACCAAATTTGTTAAGTAAGAAGCCCCATGTTCAAATCAAATCAACATATATCATAGACATAATCAACCACCACAAGCAAAGTTTTTTTTCATAAAATTTCTAAACAATCATAACCTTTTCCTACCTAAATTTGCTAAGTAAAGTTTTTCAAAATCAAAATTTTCAAACAAGATACACAACACAAATATCTTCAAAGGACTCTCCACATATGAACCCCCTACTTAAATTTTTTTTGAGTATGGGTTCTAAATTAAATCATATGGCAAGATTCTCCTCTATGATTTGTTGATTTCAAGTCTATAAATTTTTGAAGGTGAATACCAAAGTGAGGACTAATTCATTATATTTTTTGACAAATGCGAGTTTAGCCCAATCACTTTCTTTGCTTCAGTTCATTTCATGGCTAGCAAGTTTATGTTCTCCATCCGTCAAGTGTTAACTTAGCCGGATCAGGAAGCTCACCTCAACTACATGTTTGATTCAGTTTGGTCATAGATTTAAGGTTATCCGAGTTACTTGTGAGGGGACAGTCCTCATGACAGTCAGTCGGGAGGAGGTGGTAGGACAGACACCACTTATTCACTTTGACATGCCTTCTGACTCTGAGTTCCCTCCATTGAAGAGGAAGGCAGTAGAGGTCCCCATAGTGAGAGCAGTAGCTTCACCACAATTAGTTTTAGTTCTAGTGGTAGCATAAGTAGTGTCAGTGGTTCCCCTATCTATTCCATCAATTGTTCATCCTGTTGTGAGGGCTAACACCTCCTCATTGGTCCCCTTCAAGGGGAAGGCTATCTTGGTCTCCGAGATAGTCTCCCCACCTTGTAGGCTCTCGCCCAGCTCACTCACTCAATGCCATAATAAAGTCAAAGGTTAAGGCATCATAAGCGGGTAGAGGCGGTAGCATCCCATGTTGTACAGGAGGGTTCACCCCAAGAGGTCTCCCCCCTACTTAGTGGCAATAAATTATATCCCCTCTCAGGCTCTGATGGAGAGGAGGACTATATGAGTGTTGCAACATCACCTCCACCACCATCTTATTATGAGGTACCGACTAGGGAGAGTAGGAGGCCTTATGCCAGATTATGGTCAGTTATTCACTAGATAGATAGAGTCCAAGGATGCACAAGTTGGTGCATTGTGACGAGGTCTTTGATCTCTAGGAAGGGGATCATACGAGCCAAATACACAAGGCCGAGTGGTAGTGCAGGCAGATAGGAAAGAGAGGAGGAGGTATGCTTGATAGTCGACAGCCTTCGCTCTTGTAGATTTCCCAGGTCGGTAGGCTACCAGAGCCGACCATACCGATAGTATAGTACTCACAGGTTATTGGAGAGCTCTATTGAGGCGATGTCTCCACCACATCGCACCACTCATTGTCTACCTTCACATGTTTTGCATCTCTTGTGGCCAAGGCACATAAATTGACATCGGGAGAAGAAATCTATTTGTGATCTAGACCTGGTCCCATTCCATCTACCCAGTTGAGGTGAGGGAGCTCTCCTTCTCGACCTTCCACTTCAACTGTGAAGAAGAATGGCGAAGCAATATAGTCATTCCACCACCCCCCATAATTGGCGTAGTAGAGTAGAAGGGAGGGCGGTTCCAAAATTTCTATGGCGTCCCCTAGACAACACTCCATCGAGTCAATCATGAGCATTTATCTTCTAGTGAGCATAGTCCTCCCAAAGATAGCACTCTAGCGGTAATGTCGGATGCATTTTTTAGTGAGCATATCCCTACCACCAATCAATAATGAGTGTTTATATCGGTGTAGTTAGATCATTCCTTAGATGAAATTCTAGCATAGTATTTTGCAAAAAGAGGGAAATCCTAGGAAGTGATTAGTTTTCTTATGAGGAGGGAAGGGTTAGTTTCATCCCCGATGAGGATGATTTGTTGGAGGACTCGTCCACATCATGGTGATAATAGGAGCTCCCTCAATAGAGACTAGCAGAGTCAAGAAGCTATTGCGGTTGAAGAAGATGATGTCATACATTCAACCCAGCACCTCCTTCAGTAAATTAGATAGAAGGATGATCAGATCTATTGGATGGAGAAAGGATGGAGACTTAGTAGTCCATGCACTCCAAAACCAGCCTCCTTGGCATATCGATAGAGGTAGATCATCTTGAGTCAACACACATCTTAGATCAGCTCAAGAGTACTTCTCTAGTAGATCAGGACAGTGGTAGCTTTCATAGGAAGGTGGTAGATAGTACCTCCATGCATGAGAAGGATATCAAGCACATGGTGGAACAACATGTGAGGAAAGCTCTAGCACAAGCCAGGGAGGTTCATCTATTCCAAAGGATAGACCTTGATGCGGTCTAATATCCTAAGGGTTTCGTGCTTCCTTCTTTAAAAATATTTGATGGCAGTGGGAACCCCTCGCCAACATAATGTACATTTTAGGGCTGGTTCTTGCAATGCTGGAGGTAGTGACACCCTTCTTTTCAGATTATTTGTTAGTAGTTTATCAGGTGTTGCATTTGACTAGTATGCCAAACTACCCAATGGTTCAGTTAAGACATTTGCTTAGTTGGAGCACCTCTTCATCAGAAGGTTTGTTGGAGCTCAGCAAAGGGTTATTGTCAGTGATCTCATTATAACAACTCAAAATCCCAATGAGTCCCTAGTTGATTACATTCTCAAATGGCAAAACCTGCATAGCTATCTGGACAACACACGATAGAGATTCTCCTAAAGAACATCTATGGCCCAAAAACTTTCATGCTCAAGGGTTTTATATTCAAAACCTTTGAGAAACTAATCAACAAGGTGGCTAGTTTACAAGAGAAAGCCAAATAATTACCTTTCTAGGACCAATCAGCTAAGCCCAAACCTCAGAAGTCATTTGAGAAGAAGTTAGGGGTAGTCACAATAGTTAATAAGGGGAAGAAGCAAGCTAGGGCTTAGTTAGATAGGCCTCGAGCTCAATAGGCTTTTCTGTTACCTCCTCTGCCACCACCTCGGCCTTCATATCAACTACCTCAGTTTCCATAGTGGCCACCACTGCCGCCTCCTCATTAGCATCCCTTGGTAGTATTCTACACACGGGTACTACTTACTCTTGCCAATAAATTGAATAAGCCTTATTCATTTAAGAGGGTGGTAGTTAAGAAGATCTTTAAGAATCTCTTAAAGAAGCCTAATTTCTATTTACTAGAGCCTAAGAGGCCAGAGGAAGTGGGCAAGAGCCATAATCAAAACTATTGACCCTACCACCACATGTGAGGCCATATCTTAGAAGAATGAATTACCTTTCAGGACTGGCTTGAGTGTAGCTACAAGTTAGATGGCATCATCATCCCTAAGGAATACCTATTAGAACAACCTTCTATTTCTATTAGAGTAATCCTTGGGAATACATGCAATCCTCTTAAGAAAAAGGAAGGTTGGGATATCTCCTTATCTCGAACCTCCAAAAAAATCATTTATAAGATCAGGAAACTACCCTTGCAGGTGCGTAAGGTAGCTCAGACCTCCAACTCCAAGGAAGGTTTGCAAGTTGCTAAGGACAACTTGAGGGAGGTAGGAGCCCAGCAATAGCAGCGACAGCCTCCACTTGCGGGATAGTACGTGCACCACCACTGGTTCCACTATTTCCATAGTTGCAGTTCCTCCAATCACTCTTCTTCTAGCAGGCATATTATATCGATGGAGGGGTGCCAAATCCCTTACTCTACTTACTTTACTTGATTTATACTTTGTACCTCCATCCAAATCTAAGAAATCAATGAAGAAAGCTAATTCCACTTACATTGTGTCACTTGATGCTTGAATTTATATAAAGCTCTCCATGTCTAATTAATAATAACTTTAGTTTTGATCATTCCTCTTCTGATTTAGAAATGGATTACCCATTTCTAAATTTCTTGAGTTTGCCCATTGAGATTGATTTAGAGTCATCCGACTCAGATGATCTCATAGGAGAAGCTGTAGGTGGACCTGATGAGCAGGTAAAACTTTTCACTAAACCATCTCATAAATTCATTGAAGTCAACCTCCTCAGTGGTAAAGTTCTACCTCCTAGGGTAGAACCTTAGGATAAGTCATTGGTTCAAGAACATATAGCCCCTCCACAGGATGCTCCTATGGATATGCTTATGGAGGACCAGCCCAAAGTTGACTACAATGTCCTTGCTCACTTGATGCGAAAGTTTCTAGATAAGCTAAGCATATATGATGCCCTTGTCCTATCTAAAGAGATGAGGAAGTCATTGATCAAGGCCTTTCTTGATCCAGAAATACTTAGCTCTAAGCACTATTAGAGAGGAGGCATGCTATTCAAGAGAAACCCATGGAGTTACATTCACTGATGAAGACCTTCTTTTGGGGATAATCGATCACAACCATCCCCTCTACATCACAATAGATATGGGTAGATTCAGACTCTCCAGAGTGTTAGTTGATCTAGGTGCATCAGTGAACATTATGAGTCTAAAAACTCTTGCCTACCTGAGGATTGACATCTCAGAACTCGGGGATCGATGATGTTGAGAGGATTCAATGAGCAAGGGAATGAGGGCTTTAGGCTCCAGTGTTGCCATTGAAGATAGATGTGGAAATAAGAAGTTCTCTACATAATTGATTGGATACATCTTTCCTTTGCTTTGCTCTATAGGCCTTGGATACATGAGAATAAGATAGTTTCATCCTCTCTACATGAGTGCGCCAAATTCCTAAGAGTTGGAACCAAATATTATGTCAAAGGAGACTTGAAGCCATTTTCAGTTAGAGAGGTCGAGATATATGAGGACGTGACCTACTATCTTCCTCAAAATCAAAAGTTTATTCTTGGCAAAATAAAAAAAGAAAAGAAAAGAAAAAAAAGAAAGAAAAATAAAAAGAAAAGAAAAGAAAAGAAAGAAAATAAAAAAGAAAAAAATGAAAATACAAGTGAGCGAGAAATAGACACAGAGGAAGAAGTAGAGCTTGAAGTTAGATTCCACCCACATTTCGTTCCTCCATATGAACACATGGGTAGGATGGCTCGACCCACACCAGGTAGAGGTAGAGGTAGATCCTAAGGTAGTTCTAAAGGTGGAATACCTCCTTGCTAGTGACTAGCGAGTAGGAGTTATGTTCCATCTCATATGAGTACCCTTGCTATCCACATAGACTTAAAATTTAGTTCAGATGATGAGTCTCATGTGGTTAGCATGCCAATCAACCCCTCTCAATGGGTCCCATTGGAGGTGACACTCGAGCAAATAGCGATGAAGACTAGGCCTCCAAGCAAAGCATGAATGTATCTGAGTCAGTATTATGTAGAACAATTAGGCAGTAGTTGAGAATTTAGCTCTAACCCCACTTTACTCTTAGAAAGTTGAGAGTTTAGTAGTTAAGGAGGCCCCCAAGTCATCCACTGATAGTAAGCCAAAGAGGTTTTTATTGGGAGCATAATCTTCAAGTCAGAAAGTTGATGTAGAACTTGAGGATGATTTATATAAAGATCTAATACAATTTCCTTTTGATTGGTATTCACTTTGTGTTCTTAATTTGGTGAAGAAGGGTTTAATCCCATACTTGGTCTAAACATAGGTTGGATTACTTTGAAAGGTTATGGGACAACCAAAGCAGACATCCACAATCAAGACCAGGACTAGGATTGACCAGTGGGTCAGTCGTGATGACACCATTCACCTGGTCATTTTGGAGTCTGAGGTTCTCTTCAAATCATGCTAACTCATATGAGGAGGTGTGTTTAGAAACTTTAGATGATCCAAATGAGTTTGAAGTTAAATTTGCACTACCAGAGTTTGAAGAAAAAAATTAAATCAACCATCGATGAACTCAAAGAAATCAACTTAGCAACAAAAAAAGATCCACGCTCGACATACATTAATTCCCTGTTGAATGAAGAAGAAACTAATGACTTAGTTAAGCTATTAATTGAGTTTAAGGACTATTTTGCATGGAGTTATGAATAAATGCCTAATTTATCACCTAACATAGTAGTCCACAAACTAGCAAGATCCTAACCCAACTCAAGCTCCTAGATGCATGCGATTAGGCATTGAACAACAAGTCATTTCTAAAATTAAGAAACTTATCGATGTTGGTTTTATTAGGAAAGAGAAATATCCTAACTAGTTAAGCAGTGTCATTCCAGTTAAGAAAAAGTATGGCCAAATTCGTATATTCGTTGATTTTAGGGATCTGAATAAGGCATGTCCTAAAGATTAATTTACACTACCAATATTATAGCTAATGGTGGACATTGCCTCATCTCATGCAATATTCTCTTTCATGGGTTGGTCATCAGGCTACAACCAAATTAAGATGGCCCCAAAGATGAGAAAATATACTTCTTTTGAACCCGTCGAATCTATTGTTATAAGGTGATGCCCTTGACCTTAAAATACATATACGGTGCCATGACTCAAATATTCAATGAACTTATACATCATCAGGTTGAATATTATGTTGATGATCCTGTAGTCAAAAGTAAAGAAAAGGAAGACCATCTCTTTGACTTGAGAGTAGTTTTTGAATGGTGAAGGCAATCTAACCTTAAAATGAATCCCAAGTGTGTGAGTAGCTTAGAAATTCTTTGGGTTTTATTACATGGAATAGAAATTGATTCAAAGAAGATTAAGATAATATTAGAAATGCCACCCCAGTCTAACTCAACATCATTCCAAGGGTGGTTGGCATATCTAAGATGCTTCATTTCCAACCTATCAGGAAGATGCCAGCAATTCTCAACACTTGTCAAAAAGGATGCTAAGTTCAAGTGGGATGAAAAGTGCTAACATGCTTTCGAAGACATCAAACACTACTTGATGATGCCGCTAGTTCTAGTAGACCCTTTCCCAGGCAAACCACTCATACTATATATTATCATATTAGATGAATCCCTCAGCACTTTGTTGGCCCAAACGAATGATGAAGGGAAAGAGAATGCACTATACTATTATCTCAATCCTTCTTTGAGGCAAACTACCCACTTATTGAAAAGCACTACCTAGCTTTAATCTTTTGCATCCCAAAAGCTTGCTTTCTCATAAGGTGAATCTGATCTCTAATCAATCACTTATATCTCATGACATGCCATCCGGTGGTTAACATGTTGATCCATGATTTTGTCGGTTGACATCATTCCCTACATGCGATGAAAGGATAAGCATATTTCTTATCACACCCACTTCTGATTCCGCTTAGTGATGACCTCCCGATGAACAAATCATGATCTTAGGGACTATCATTTACCAGAGATGTATTTTGATGGTGCGGCTTCAAAGAAGAAGAACCATAATCCACTCTTCTAAGAGAAGGGGTAGGAATAGTTCTTCTAACTCTGGACAAATGTGAGATTCTCATATCATTTGTCCAATCCATGCTAATACAAATAATATGAGGGCGATTTGCGGTTAGCCATTATATCGAGCATCAACATCTTGAGGATTCTTTTAGTTATCAACCAAATTGCTAGGTCTTACAAAGTCAAATCCAAGTTCCACAAGTATCATGGAGTTTTTTTGGCCCAAATCATAGGTTACCATTTACAAAATTCCTCAAGAGAACAACATTGCATATGTATTTTCCAAGCTTGCCAAAGAGTTGGCATGTCTAGAAGATGATTCCATACCAATAAGAGTCCAAAATAGACAAGTCTTATCCCTTATTGATGTTGAACTCATTAAGAGACTCTCTCTTGAAGGGGAGGTTGTCATTGCTAAAAAGGGCGAGGAGTTGGATTGTAGGCAACCATTCATGGATTATCTAAATTTAGGCAAACTAACTAGAGGGAAGTCATTAGCCCATTAGGTGAACCAGAGAGCCCTCTCATACGCTATTGTGGAAGATACTTTGTACTAATGATCCTTCGATCATATGTGGGTACGTTGTTTGGACAAACACAAAGCCCATAAGATCATGACCAAGGTACACTCTGGTTTATGAAGAGCACATCAATCCGGTCCATAGATGAAAGCCAAGATCAAAAGACTAGGATACTACTGACCTTTGATGATCACACATAGATGCTAGATGCCACCAATGTCGGTGCAGTGTGGTCCTACACCAACCACAACATTCTACATCCTACATTAGCCTCATGGCCATTTGAGTGTTGGGGTACCAACATAGTGGGTTCGATCGATCCTCCTTCAAAGTCATCGGTTCATTCTACCACGACTTTTCCAAGTGGGTGGAGGCAATCCCTCTTGAGATCACAAGCATGCTCCAATTTTTTAGGATCCATGTCGTATAGGTTGAGGTGCCTCAATGAATTATATTGATAATGATCGCATTCAAAATCAACATCTTTGCTCAAATAGCATAGATTGTGATATTCTACCATCTATTAGGGAAAATGGCTTAGCAGCCTTCAACAAACTCATCAGATATTAAAGAAGACACTCAATGACAATGAGCGACAGTGTTATGAGCTATTAGTTGAAGCATTGTGGGCTTCGCAACTCAATCTCATTCTCCTCATATGGGTGCAGGTTCTACCATTAGAAGTCCAACTCTCATCATTAAGGATAGTTATGGGTAGTAAAATCAAAATGGAGTTGTGGTTAGAAGAGCTCAAAGGTATGGAGGAGATGCTTTGGGCATGCAACCTCTAGTTGTATAAAGCCAAAATGATTCAAGCTCATAACAAGTTGGTCATCACAGCTTTTCAAGTAGGAGAGCTTATTTTAGTTCTAAGGAGACCAATTGTTGCCCCTTGAAAGATGGGAGGAAAGTTTGAACCCACTTGGGAAGGCCCTTTCACCATAGAAGGCTACCAAAAGGATCTTATCACTTATAAATTGTAAGGAGAGCATCTATGCTTCCAATCAATGGCTCTACATAAATACTATCCATAAATCTTGTTTGAAAATTATCAATAAAATTTCTTTCATCTCAAATTCCATCTCTTCATATTGGTTAGAAATATCTTTGCTTACAAATCCACCCGATGTGTTTAGGGTAGGTGTTAAATACCCAAGCGGTGTCCTATCCTTTGGCAACACAACACCAACACAAAATACACATAATCACATAAAATAAACATTTATCTTTTGCCTCGGGCTATTTTTATGTAGGATAAAGCCACTTGTGGCACTCACTCATTAGTTGCTCTAGGTCGGGTTGACATGTTACCGTGCTAGTATGTCACCCCAGTAGTTACTTGTCTGGAAGATGTAAGTCTACAAGATTTCTTTCGAACTTGACCATTACAAATCGACGAGTGCCTTGTTAGTTTAGTATGCCTTAATGGGCAACTAATAATCTACCTCATGTTGACTTTTTTTAAGAGGATGAAGTCTACATGCTTTCTTCTTGAACTAGCCATCATGCACTAACTAGGTCAAGTATATTTAAGGCTTAGGATAAGTCCCTAGTGGATCCTTTCCTCCCTTCTTAAACTGGTCTAGTCTTTACAGACTCCCCACTTGGTAGTCACAGGGCGATAGCATCGTCGCCAATGACAAACTATCCCGATGATCATTTCCATCTGAAGATGTAAGTCTACAACTTCTTCTTAGATTGATCATCCCAATGATGGGTACCTTAGGTTGGTTGGTTATTATTATCGCACCACATCACACCACTGGTAAGTCTACAAGCATTCTCATGAGTTGGTCCAGTATACTATAGGCTTTTTCTGGTCCTAGATAAAGCCCCTAGCGGCACCTCCCTTATGAGCACTCTATTTGGATCACATCATTAGCGACCCTATTTAGACACTACTTTGGTTACACTTGGATTGGATAGTCCCCCTTTCCTAGTAGCCACCCTTGTGGTTGGAGAATTTATCTTACGGATGTGCAGATTCTCTCATGTTTTAGTAAATCTGAGATAGAACTAGGTTGATATAAGGCCCTTCTCGGTGGTCCTCTCACCACATAGGAAAATATATAAACAAAATAAATATATATTTTCACTTGTGGATTAAGAGGAAAACCCCAGGTGGTACCTTTTTCTCAGCATCCTATCTTTAGCGTCGAAAACTCCATGTATCATCGACTACTTTTGAGTTGAAATAAGTCCCCATGTGGCACTCTCTAGTCACCTTTAGGTCGGGTTTGACTTGTTATTCCAGGTCACCCAATGGTCATCCTTGCTTTGAAAGATGTAAGTCTATACACATTCTTTCCAAACCATTACTGCAGGATAGTCTTAGGTTGGGTTTGATTTATTGTGCTATCAATGATCACCTAGTGGTTCCTTATTTAGGAAGTTGTAAGTCAATAAGCTTTCTTCCTAACTTGACCATTGCACATTAAAAGGCATCCCTTAGGTTGGTTAGCTCTACCCTGATGGCTGGTAGACCATCCCTTTGGATTTGTAAATCTAAGACAAGATGAAGCTGATTATAGCCCCTTCTTAGTAGATCCATCAAACACTAACAGAGTCTATCTAAATAAAATAAAATTAATCTTGCCTAGTCTTGAGTTGATTTGAGTCCACAACATCATTCGCTCAATAGTTGCCTTAGGTCAGGTTCGATTTGTTGTGCTATCAATTGATCACCCTAGTGGTTCCTTATTTAGGAAGTTATAAGTCTACAAGCTTTCTTACTGACTTGACCATTGCACATTAAAAGGAACCCCTTAGGTTGGTTAGCTCCACCCCATGGTCGGTAGACTATCCCTTTGGATTTATAAATCTAAGATAGGACTAGGCTAATATTAGTCCCTTCTTAGTAGATCCATCAGATAGTCCATTTTAAATCCATCATCCTCCCTCTAGTAGAGTCCAAATTAAATCCATCCACTCTTATACCTAGTGGATACTTCACCAAATAAACCAAACAAATCTATATATTAAACCCATCTTATCTCTAGCAGATCCGAACTCATATCTCAAGCAGATGTGCCCTCAAAACCATATCATATCTTCTCCCCAATGGAGCCTCAAATCATAAGCTAACAAATCAAATTTTCATCCCAATGGATGTCCCACCAATTAAATCAAATCAAATTCCTACCCAGTAAGGCACAAATCATACCCTCTCTCTAGTAGAACCCTCATGAAATCAAGCCAAATCAAGTCTTTATCCCTAGTGGATAATTTGAACCTGCTTCCCTAGTGGAAGGTTCATGCACTCATCCCCGATGGGTTTTAAATCTTAATCCCCAGCGAATATTTTCTCCCCAAATCATATCAAACCAACTCAAAATCTTATCTTCTATGGATAACTTGTACCTGCTTTCTTAGTGGAAGGTTCACATGCTTGATCCCTCAGTGGATCCTTTCTTCCTCTCTTATGCCCTTGGCATAAGTTGAGTTGAATTGTACTAAGATCTTGATTCCTCCTACATCTCTGGTTTAGGGGTAGATCATTTTTGTTAGTGTTTGCGATCCTTAAAACATTGTTGATCATCTCGATCAACACCAATACATGCAGTCCGCCTCATCAGTTACACCACACCTATTGGGTGCCCTTTATTGACCTCACTTTTGGGTGAGTTCTCAACTTTCTCATAAATCTAGGACTCTTATACACTAAGAGTTCTTTAGTCTTCTATTGATTAGATGAACATTAAACCTAAGCTTAGAGACTTAGAAGGATTAACCAGAATAGGTCATGCCTTAGGGATTTAAGAAAACTTGCCTACCCTATAGCCTTGACCCAATCCATGCTTCCATAACCAAACCACCAATTCAAATCCAAATTATAAATCAATTCCAAATAAAATGATTGAAACCCATAATCAAATTCAAACTAAAAAAACCTTTCTAAGACATTTGATTTTATCTTATGGCCTTAGCCTTAACCAAATTCAAACCAACTCAAACTCCTCATGGACAACTGGACTACTTCCCAGTGGAAGGTTCACATGCTTGATCCTCAATGGATCCTTTCTTCCTCTCTTATTCCTTTGGCATAAGTTGAGTTGCACTAAGATCTTGATTCTACATCTCGGTTTAGGGGTAGATCATTTTTGTTAGTGCTTATGATCCATCAGACATTGTTGATCATTTCAACAATTGTCGTGCTGCCTTACACCACACCTATTAGGCACTCTATGTTGATCTCACTTTTGGAATGAGTTCTCAACTTCCTCATCATAGATCTAGGACTCTTATAGATACTAAGAGTTCCTTAGTCTTAAGACACTTCTAGTGATTAGGTGAACACTTAACCCAGACTAGAGACTTAGAAGGATTAGCCAGAATAGGTTATGCCTTAGGGATTTAAAAAACTTGCCTACCCTATAGCCTTAGACCAATCCATGCTTCTTTACTCAAACCAAACCATTCAAATCCAAATCATAAATCAATTCCAAATCAAATGATTGAAACCCATAATCAAATTCAAACTCCAAAAAAAAACTTTCTAAGCCCTTTGATTTTATCTTATGGACTCGGCCTTAACCAAATAGAAATCAACCATAATTCAATTGATTTTCTCAAATATCTATTCAATGTCAAATCAAATTTCAAATCAATTCCAAATCAAATGACTAGAACCCAAAATCAAATTCAACTTCTAAAATCCCTTCCTAAGTTATATGAACAACCCTTATTTGCTTTGCCAAAACCCCCTTTAAACCAAATCAAACTTGACTGATTTCTTTATAAATCAATCATTCCTTCATTTATATTCACAAATATAAATAAAATCCAAATTCAAATGAGCCAAACCAAATCAAACTAAATCAAACCGAATCAAGACCTTTCTTAAGCCATAAGGACTTACCTCCATAAGCTTAATCAAATCTTAACCCAAATCAACCCAAATTCAATTTATTTCTATATAAATTAATTATTCCTTCATTTATATTCGCAAATATAAATGAAACCTACCCTTCAATGACCAAAAATAAATCAAACCAAATTAATTCCCTACTTAAGCCCTATTGACCTACATCCTTAAACTTGGTCAAATTTACTTCCAAATCACCCCAAACTCAAAGTGATTTTTCATAACCCATTTATATCTTCATTTATATTCACAAATATAAATGAAATATAAATCAAATGGCCAAAAAGAAATCAAATCAAATATCCTATTTTAGTTTTTAGCCAATTTCTTGAACTTATGATATCAAATCAACCCAAAACCATGGATTTCTTCATGAATCAATCATTCCTTCAATCACTTACCCAAATATAAACATAAACTACAATTATCAAACCAAATCCAAGTCAACTCAAAGCCCATGTTGACCCCTTTTGACTTGAAATTATCAAATGAACCAAAATCCATTTGACTCCAAACCAATTACAATTGGATTTAGATTTTCATCCTGAGTTCAACTAAACTTGAATCAAGCCAAAACCAAACCAATTGACCCATTTAGGTCCACTTGACCCAAAATGACCTAAAAGACCCTTTTGAGCCAAGTTCTAGTCCAACCCAAATTGGATTAGCCCATCCAAACCTCATATCATGATCACAATCATCTTAGTGTGATCAACTACCTTGAATTGGGTGAAACCAAGTCAACTTGGTTCTTTGATGAAGTCAACTTTTAGCCTAAATGAGACCTAAACTAGCCAAAACCCACCATATACCATATTAATTGAAACCATTGATTCAAACCAATTCATAATCAATGATTGAACATGATCAAACTCTCAATTGAGCCAAACCAAGTCCAATTGATGGTTTGACCTAAGTTGACGCAAATTGGCCTAAAAAGCCAAAAAGAGTCAAATCATGATTTCATTCAAATTGATTGCAACCAATAGCTCAAGTTCATTCTAAATCATTTATTGAACCTGACCAAAGCCATGATTGAGCCCAATTTGACCAATTGGTCAACTTGATCCAACCTAGCCCAAATTGACCTAAAATGTCAAATTGGCCAAAATAAAAAATTAAATAAATCAAAAACCAAAGCTACAATCATTTTCAATTAATTGAACATGAACCAACACCTAACAAACCAATTTGGTGAATTGGTGAATTGGTTTAGCCCATTTGATCTATTTGAATCCAAATGAGCAAAATCAAACCAAAGCCAAATTAATCAAAACCACTTGAACCAAAACTCTTCAAATCATCATATAAACCTAACCAAAGCCTTGGTTTGATCCAATTTGGCCAATTGGTCAACCCAACCCAACATGACATATGAGCCCATTTTGAATGGCCAAACCACCCCAAACCAACCCATGAGCCCCAGGAGCTAGCGACCCAAACCTCTCACAAACTAGACCAAATCCAAGTGGAGCCACACAAGAATTTTCCATTGGACAAACCTCCCACATAGATTCTTTCCATAAGAAGCAAAGTCCACTCTCCCATCACTTGGGACCATCCAAGTGCCAAATGGGGTGTGCCTCTAGAATAGCTAGGATTGGACCAAGGGAGTTCACCTCCTCCCTCTCAAGCCAAACCGAGCACATAAAGGACCAAACCAACCCAATCATGTCAAATCTTGCCTTGAGCTCCCTACCATAACTTCCTCCAACCCTGCCATGCCACACGGAGCCGCCAACAAACCCTCCGATGCCTCGACAGTGGTAAATTGGTGGAAATTTAGGGATGGATCCCGTTCATCCATCACACACTATTGAGGGGTATACTCACTCAATTTGAGTAGGATTCATCACCATTCACACTCTCTAAGACCCCAACTGAGAAATGAAATCCATCAGAGCATTTTCAAACCTTCTCGAACCTCCCTCAATCGTCCATTCTTCTCTGTGTGTGAAACTAAAATAGGGGAGACCTCCCTTGATTCAAACCCATCCATCCCTTAACCAAACTTCAATTAAACTTGCACACACCTTCACCACACCTAATGAAAGAAAATCATCCCTTAAGTTCTAAAATAATTAGAAGCCATACTTCATCAAGAGTATGCTCGAGGAGCTTTATCCATAGAGAAAACTACCTCAAATCAAAGCTTGTGTGGCTCAAAGGCTTTATTTCTACCAAATGAAGCTACCTCATTGGAACCACCGATCACAAGCTTCGGTGAGGTCATTTCTCACGATCCATGAATCAAAATGTTTTGGTCCTTTCCAAAGTGAATTTGCATTTGAGCACATCCTAGCCATTGGATCATCGTGGATCCTTCGCACAAAGGTGTGGGTTGAGTTTGGAGTGGATCCAAGCTTGGGTGCGCTCAGATCGAGCGATCCATGGCAGACAGGATCCATCATTCATCGCTCGTAGGAAGATAAATCATGGGCCATCCATTCTGCGTGATTGGAATAGAATTTCTTGATGAAATCACATAGAATCCCCCAATTTAATCCTCCTTAATCGCGATGTTTGATCATGGCCGTCTGATCTTAGATCAGACGGTCCACGATCATCCACAATCTAAATTGACATCCCAATTTGACAACTTAAATGGCTATCTCATTGCAGCGCGTGAAAAAAGCGCATCATGGTGCTAACCGGATTAGAGTTAATTTTTAATTAATCTTAAGACTTAAACTTCTAAAATTCATAACTAATCTTAGTAAAATCCAAAAAATATAAATGTGTGATCATTTTAAAGGTATTTCAAAGAGGAATCCATGAAACTTATTATTAATTATTTTTTAATAGTAATTTTTTAGTTAATTAAGGTTTGATTAAAAATTTAATTAGCCTAATTACTCTTTGATTAATTATCTAATAAATTTAAAACTTTCCAGAGATGTTTAGGTGGATGACCTCAGCCTCCCCTATTTTACTTGGAATTTATTAGATAGTTAATTAGGGAAATAGATTGATTAAGCCTTAAATACTCTCTTACCATAATGATAATTAAGCAAATGAGCAGTTATTAATTAATTAATTAAGCTTATTTTATCTATTAGTGAAAAGTCTTGGAAATGGTTTAAGTTTATTATTATGACTATTTTATTAAGCCTCTTCATTTGTTTCAAATTAATTAAAGTTTAATTAATTAATTCACTTAATTAATCTATTAAAATAAAGAAATTTAATTATTTTAGAGCCTAATTGTTTGAAATGACTTAGCGATTGAGATTGAGGCCTCTTTCTTGATCTCTTTCCTAAGTTAATTTCATTAATTAACAATAGGATTTAATTAACCAATTAAGGGCTTAATTAAATTAATTTAAAATCCAATTCATTCTAACTTTGATTAATCAATCTTGGGTGGTTCATTAGATGTTTACTAGTCTAAAAAATTTAATGGAATTATGATTAGCTTACATGTGTGAGAAAATCATAAAAATTAATTAAATCTCTTAAGCTTAATTAACTTATGAGCAATTGCATTAGGCCCCTTTCATATCTTAGGAGCATTGCTAATTTACTTTTCATGTGGTTGCATATCATGTTAGGTCATCATTAATTAGTTAATTAACTTAAGGTGATATATCTAAGGGTTTAATTAATTTATTTAATTCATACATCAACCTAATTAAGTCATAAAATCAACCTAATTTCTTTTCATTAAATCAATTTAACTCACACATATGGGGAATGGGATTAAGATTAGCAAACCTCTTTCACATTTTTAAATCAAATCAAACATGAAATCAAAAATGGTTTTAAGAAACTTTGGTTTATTATAAATAAGCTTGTTTAATGTGATTGTCCTTAGGAATTAGTTGGATTGAATGAAATCACATGCTTGTGTTGTTTTATTTCTTTTCAATCATGTTAAAATATTGTTTGCCACTTGTAGTCATGCATTCATTTCTTTCAAATTAATTATATGAAGATCATTTAATTTATGTCAAATTGCATGTGTTGGCTTAATTACAAATGTGTTGCTATTATCACTATTAAATCTTAAATGTTTTTTCAAATTGCATGTGTTTGATTTCATTCTTATGCACTTTGACATTAGAATTTCGATAGAGCTTTAATTCATTTACACAAATAAACAAAATAAATTAAACTCTACTTTTGCATTGTTTTCTATTTTTATAGTTGTTTATACATCCATATGTATTTAAGAATAGCGGTATATTAGTCTTGACATTTAAATGACTTTAAGTAGCCAAGGAGGTTCCTACCTCACTCCCACAGTGAGAACAATGTGATGTACTTGCTTAAAACTTTCATATATTTGAATGTGTATTTTAATGAATGAAAACCCCTCTTCTTTGTATTAAAATACATGCATTCATATTTTGTTCAAGTGGTTGGGTTGATTAGTCATATGATTTAGAGTTCTTTTCTTATGCTTTGTATATGAACTTAGATAGAGCTTTAAATTAATATGAAAAAATAATTCAACCAAATGAGACATCAATTCCAAGTGCACTTGCTTACATTCTTCATTTAAGTGTGCTAAGATATAAATTGCATGTATGGTTATGTTTAGGACTTAATCATATGCATGCTATATATGATGGAAAGAAATGAACAAACATGTGTTATGTGATAGTAATTAATTCCAATTAATCTTAAGATGCCTTTCTTATTCAATGGGATTATTTAAGTGAACCTAAACCTAGGACTAATTAAAATATGTAATAAGCCATTCATTAAAGAGAATTGGTTAATTAATTTGCTTTAGATGCAACCTAAGTAGGGATGAAAGAGAGTGATCTCTTTCCTTCCCTTTATAACTTATAGTTGTTTAATGTAAGCCAAATGAAATAAAAGAAAACATTAAGTAAAATTTACAAATCAATTAAACCATTTAAATTGAAACCACTCTTTATAATTAACTGTCCTCCATACTTAGGAATGACAACTCTAAAGCCTACCAGACCCGAGCATTAATACACACATTAGATTAAGTCACCACTTCTAGCTTTATGTTATGGTGCATGGTTTGATGTATGTTTGGTTTGTGATACTATTTGGATGTTAGGGTGTATGCTTGGTAGATGTTAGTGATTATCTAATCATGTTTTATGGAGATTGTGCTTAAGGGTGCTTAAAATAAATATAAAATGCTCTCTTTTTTTTAATCCCTAATCATCTATACTAGGACTGGACTTGGTTGCCCATTATTAAAATTATACATATTACTTGGTTGTATGTTTAGCTAACACTTGTTTTCCATGTGTAGTTAGATTTAGTTTTCTTATTTTTAATGTAATTGTGCATTAGGAATTTGGTTAAGTGTTATGGGGTATTATGATGAGCAAAGGCTAGAAGGCTTTGCCTTTGGAGGCCTCATGATTCCTTTTAACCAAGCAAATCCAAATGAAGAAATGGAGGAGATATGAAGATCCCCCATAACATTTATTCATTTGTAATTGCAATTATTCTTTTAAATTACTGGGATGCATAAGAGTAGAGCTCAGCTACCCATTTCTCTTTTTGAGTTGTACGGCGGTACCCGACCACAATAGTCTATTATTCTTTCACGTTGAGTTTATAAATTGATTGATGCTTTGTTTATAATTGTGTAATAGAAATGGCATGTGTTTTCCTGGTTTCTTCATATATGATAACTTAATGTGTGGCCTAGATCCACTTTGGCTCTTAGGAAAAAATAAACATTTTACCCCAATCACAACTCAAAACTAAATTTTCTAAAATAACTCATAACCTCATTTAAAGCCTAGGTATTAAATCAAGATAATTAAAAGATTTAGAAACCTCTGAGTTGAATGTTGTATGTTTAATATCATGCATATCATCTTGTTTCATTCTTGCTAGAGAGGGTTGCCATCCTTCAACGATAGGAGAAGACTTGACCTTTGAGGGTCTCCTTTGTGGTGCAAAACACCTCTTTCTCTTTGATTTAGCCAATAACCCAATTTCATCATGCATTTAGGCATATAAAATCCTATGGCCTATGTCAAAATAAAGAGTCCAAAATCAAATAAAAATTGATAAAATTTGCATTAAACTAAGTTATTATTCATACCACTCATGCTCTAGTCTCTTAGGGAGTGGGTTTAAGGACTTTAGTTTCTTTCAAAATAATAACCTCCTAACCATCTTGCAAAACATATGACTTGACCACATGGCTTTAAAATATAGGAGGAGTTAGATAGCTACCACTCCAGGAGGTTATATGTAAAGTAGTCAGGTGGTTTACTCTCTCTTGTGGAGGTAAATAATATTCCCACTTTTCACCTTAGATTTAAGATGTGCTTTGGCCCTCACCAAAGCTCCCTAGATTTAGGATCTGAGGTTGCTGTTTCCCCTAGGGCTATAAGCATAAATCTTCACCTCTTAGGCATTCCCATAATCTTCTATTGTGGGATTATAAGTCCTAACTTTCTAATAAATTTCAACTCAAATTAATAATTCCCTTAAATTTCAAACATATCAAGCCCAACCATAGGACATATTGGAATGCTCACTAGGTCTTGTAGTATCATGATCATCCCCTACACATTTCTTTTTAGCTTAGATAATAAGTCTCTCCTTTTGATTTATCCCACTTTATTTTCTAAATATAACCAATTTATTGATAGTCCTATCTTTGAATTCTTTGGAACAACATGCTTTAATCGAGAGTATTCTAAGGAACTCACCTTCCTTAGATGTAATTAACTATGTGCTTCCTCAATAGAGAACTTTAGAACCCAATTCAAATAAATCATGCTTTATTCAGCCATGTAAAATAGGGAAAAATATTTTTGGTACATTCGAAGGCCCATCATGCCTTAGGAGTGCTTATTAGGTGATTAGGTCCATCGTAGGGTAGTGATTTCTATCTTTTGAGATAGTGCACTATTCCTTGATGTCCTACGATCACCTCAATAAGTACACCCTCCCTCAGATCTGCATGGTGTTCCCTCCCCATACACAAACACAGATAAAGAATTAAAAATAAACACCACAAACCCTAAACCCTAAACCCTAAACACTAAAACCCAAAAACCCTAAACCCTAAATACTAAGCCTAAACCCTAAACTACCTAAACCCTACCTAAACCCTGCCTAAATCCCAAATAAGCCAACTAAAGTTAAACCCTACCACAAAAACTAAAACCTAAACCAAAAACTGACCCTACCCTAAACCCACAAAAATAAAACTAAAAACTAAAAAACCTAAACCTAAATAAATAAATAAAAGAAAAAAATCTAAATAAAATAATAAAATAAGATAAAATAGAGCCTAAACTAAATCCTAAACTTAAACCTAAAATAATAATAAAAATAAACCTAAACTAAACTAAAAAAATAAAAAGAAAAGATAAAATAAGATAAAACTAAAATAAAATAAAATAAAATGAACCTAAAATATAAAATATTAACTAAATAAAACCTAAACTAAAAAAAAACCTTAAAATAAAACCTAAAATAAATAAAAATAAAACCTAAATCCGAAATAAAATGAACCTAGATAAAAGATAAAGATATAACTAAATAAAAGCTGAACCTAAAAAATAAACCTTAAAATAAAACCAAAAAATAAATAAAAAAAACCTAAATCCTAAACTTAAAAAAACCTAAACATAAAGTAAAAATATAACAAACAAAATAAAATAAACTAAAAATAAACCTAAACCTAAACTAAAAAAATAAAACCTAAAAATAAACCAAAAATAAGTACTTAAAACCTAAACCTAAAAAAATAAAATAAAAACCTAAACTTAAACCTAAAAATAAAAAATTAAACCTAAACCTAAAAAAAAAAACTCAACTAAAAAATAAACAAAAACCTAAACCAAAACATAAAAAATGAACTAAAATAAAAAAACTAAACTAATTAAATAAATCTAAATAAAAAAACCTAAAATAAATAAATAAATAAACCTAACAAACCTAAACCTACCAATTTACTTAATTAAAAAAAAACCATAAACCCTAAATACTAAACCCATACAACCCTAAATCTTAAAAAACCCTAAACCCTAAACCCAACCCTAACCTAAACCATAAACCCTAAAAGTACTAACCCTAAAATCCTAAACCCTAAATCCTAAACCCTAAACCCTAAAACAAAACTCTAAACCTTGACGACAAGAACATCACCGTTAATCAAGCTCAGTCTAGATCTGGCGATGGTGGTGAAGGCGGAGGTAGTGGTTATCGCAATGGTGGTGGTGGATCTAGAGGTCCTGGTCGATATGGAAGAGTGGTCAGAGTAGTGGTGATTATGGAGGCGGGAGGAGCAATGGAGGTTACAGCCGTGGTGGTGGCGGAGGGAGAGATCGAGGATATGATGGTGGATCTCGGTACTCGAGAGGCCGGGGTGGTTCTAATGAGAACTGGAGAAATTGTATAATGATCGATCCAATCTGCTGCTTATGAAACTTTGTACAGTAGAGACGGTACTAGTTATCTAGGGCTTTTGATTTGCTCTGTGCCTGCTCATTTTTTATCTATGTCATCGTTTGTGTCTTAGAAAACTTGGTGTGTTACTTGGTTGATGAAATTAAAAAGAAGAAATGGTGAATATGAATTTTTATTTGTAAAAAAAAACTATAAAACCTAAACCTTAAACTAAAACTTGAAACCTAGACCTAAAACCTAATCCTCAAACCTAAACCCTAAACTAGCCCTAAACCCTAAGCTAAACCTAAACCCTAAACCCTAAACCCTAAAATCCCTAAACCTTAAAGCCTAAATACTAAACGTTAAACCCTAAACCCTAAACGCTAAATCCTAAAACCCTAAACCCAAAAATCCTAAACCCTAAACCCTAAACCCTAAAAAATTAAAAACCTAAAAACCTAAAAACCTAAAAACCTAAAAACCTAAACTAAATAAAACCTAAAAAAAAAAAAAAATCTAAACTTAAATAAAATAATAAAATAAGATAAAATAGAAACCTAAACTAAATCCTAAACTTAAACCTAAAAATAAAATAATATAAAATAAATAAAAACCTAAACTAAACTAAAAAATAACTAAAACCTAAGAAAAAAAGACCTAAATAAAATAAAAACTAAATGTAAAATAAAAATAAAATGAACCTAAAATAAAATAAAATATTAACTAAATAAAAGCGTAAACCTAAAAAAATAAACCTTAAAATAAAACCTAAAAATAAATAAAAAATAAAACCTAAATCCTAAACTTAAAAAACCTAAACATAAAGTAAAAATATAACAAACAAAATAAAATAAACTAAAAATAAACCTAAACCTAAACTAAAAAATAAAACCTAAAAATAAACCTAAAATAAATACTTAAAACCTAAACCTAAAAAATAGAATAAAAAAACCTAAACTTAAACCTAAAAATAAAAAATTAAACCTAAACCTAAAAAAAAAAACTCAACTAAAAAATAAACAAAAACCTAAACCAAAACATAAAAAATGAACTAAAATAAAAAAAACTAAACTTAATAAAAATAATAAATAAACCTAAATAAAAAAACCTAAAATAAATAAAAAAATAAACTAAACAAACCTAAACCTACCAATTTACTTAATTAAAAAAAAACCATAAACCCTAAATACTAAACCCATACAACCCTAAATCTTAAAAAACCCTAAACCCTAAACCCTGAACCCTAACCCTAAACCATAAACCCTAAAAGTACTAACCCTAAAATCCTAAACCCTAAATCCTAAACCCTAAACCCTAAAACAAAACTCTAAACCTTGACGACAAGAACATCACCGTTAATCAAGCTCGCCTAGATCCCAATGGTGGCTGAGGAGTGGTTATCGCAATGGTGGTGGTGGATCTGAGGTCCCGGATATGGAAGTGTGGTCGAGTAGTGGTGAGGCGGAGGAGATGGAGGTTACCGTGGTGGTGGCTGAGGGAGAGATCGAGGATATGATGGTGGATCCCAGCACTCTGAGAGGCGGGTGGTTCTAATGAGAACCGGAGAAATTGTAAATGATCGATCCAATCCGCTATGAACTTGCAGAGACGATTAAGTTATCTAGTGGCTTTGATTTGCTCTATGCTCATTTTTTTATCTATGTCATCGTTTGTGTCTTAGAAAACTTGGTGTGTTACTTGGTTGATGAAATTAAAAAGAAGAAATGGTGAATATGAATTTTTATTTGTAAAAAAAAACTATAAAACCTAAACCTTAAACTAAAACTTGAAACCTAGACCTAAAACCTAAACCATCAACCCTAAACCCTAAACTCTAAAACCCTAAACCCTATAACCATAAACCTTAAACCTCAAACTCTTAAACCCTAAACCCTAAATTCTAAACCCTAAAACCAAATTCCTAAACCCTAAACCCTGAACCCTAAACCCTAAACTCTAAACCTCAACTAACCCTAAACCCTAAACCCTAAAAAGCTAAAAACCTAAACCTAAAGAAAATAAAACATAAAAATAAAATAAATAAAAAAACCTAAACCAAAGTAAAATAAAAAAATAAAAAAAATAAAAAACTAAACTAAAACCTAAACCTAAAGCTAAACCAAAACTTAAAAAGAAAATAAAAAATAAAAACTAAACTAAAATAAAATAAATAAAAACCTAAACTAAACTAAATAATAAAAAGCCTGAATAAAATGAAAACTAAACCTAAAATAAAAATAAAATAAACCTAAAATAAAATAAAATAAAAACCAAATAAAAACCTAAACCTAAAAATAAACCTAAAAATAAAACCTAACAATAAATAATCAATATAACCTAAACTTTAAACAAAAAAAATAAACCTAAACCTAAAATAAAAATAAAATAAACATAAACCTAAACTAAAATAACCTAAAATAAAATAAACTAAACTAAAATAAATAAAACCTAAGCCTAAACCTAAAATAAACTAAACCTAAACCTAAACCTAAACCCTAAATAAAATAAAATAAACTAAAAATATACCTAAACCAAAACAAAAAAATAAAACCTAAAATAAAAACCTAAAACTTAAACCTAAAAAACTAAAATAAAAACCTAAATCTAAACCAAAAATAAAAAAATAAAACCTAAACCTAAAAAATAAAATAAAAATAAAACTAAACTAAAAAATAAACCTAAACCTAAACCTAAACCTAAACCTAAAAAATAAACTAAAATAGAAAACCAAAACTAAAATAAATAAACCTAAATAAGATAAAAAATTAAAAATTAAAAATTAAAAAAACTAAACTAAATAAAATTAAATTAAATAAACTAAATAAACCTTAACCTACTAGTTTAATTAATTTTAAAAAATAAAAAAATACTAAATTAAAATAACCCTAACCCTAAACCCTAAATCTTAAACCCTGAACCCTAAAACTACAACCCTAAAACCTAAACCCTAAACATTAAAACCCTAAACCCTAAACCCAAAGCTCTAAACTCTAAAACCTACAACCATTAACCCTAAATGCTAAAACCCAAACCCTAATCCCTAAAAACCTAAAAACCTAAACCTAAACTAAATAAAACCTAAAAGTAGAATGAATAAAAAAACCTAAACCTAAACCTAAACCTAAACGTAAAAATAAAATAAAATAAAAAATAAAAACTAAACTAAAATAAATAAAATAAAAACCCAAACTAAACTAAATATAAAATAAAAATTAAATAAATATAAAATAAAATAAAATAAAAACTAAATCAAAACCTAAACCTAAAAAATAAAACTATAAATGAAAAAATAATAAATTAAAAAAAGCTTAAAATAAACCTAAACCTTAAACCTAAAATAAACAAAAAGAATTAAACCTAAATCTAAACTAAAATAAACTAAACTAAATTAAATAAAACCTAAACCTAAACCTAGAAAACTAAACCTAAACCCTAAACTAAATAAAATAAAATAAACTAAAAATAAACCTAAATCTAAACTAAAAAAATAAAACCTAAAAATAAACCTAAAATGAAAACTTAAAACCTAAACCTAAAAAAATAAAATAAAACCTAAACTTAAGCCCAAAAATAAAAAATAAAAAAAAGCTAAACCTAAAAATAAAATAAAATAAAATAAACTAAAAAATAAACATAAACATAAACCTAAACCTAAAAAATAAACTAAAATAAAAAAACCTAAAATAAAATAAATAAACCTAAAATAAATAAACTAAACTAAATAAATAAAATAAAATAAATTGAAATAAATAAAAAATAGATAAATAAACTAAATAATCCTAAATATATGCTAAATTTTAAAATAAACCCTAAACCCTACACCCTAAACTCTAAATCCTAAACCCTAAACCCTAAAACCTAAACCTTAAACTGTATACCTACAACCTTAAACCCTTGACCCTAAACCCTAAACCTTAAACCTTAAACCCAAAACCATAAACCCTAACCCTAACCTTAAACCCTAAACCCTAAACCATAAAACCATACCCTAAACCATAAACCTTAAATCCTAAACCCTAAACCATAAAAACCATAAACCCTAAAGCCTAAACCCTAAATCTTAAACTAACCCAAAACCCTAAAACCTAAACCTTAAATCTAAACCCTCAAAACTCTAAATCTTAAATCTAAACACTAAACTCTAAACCCTAAATGCTAAACCCTAAACCCTAACCTAAACCCTAAATCCTAAAACCCTAAACTCTAAAACCCTAAACCCTAAACCTAAACCCTTATCCCTAAAAACCTAAAAACCTAAACCTAAACTAAATAAAACCTAAAAATAAAATAAATAAAAAATCCAAACCTAAATAAAATAAAATAAAATAAAATAAAATAAAATGAAAACCTAAACTAAAACCTAAACCTAAAAATAAAATAAATAAAATAAAAAAAGTTAAATTAAAATAAATAAAAACCTAAACTAAACTAAAAATAAAAGAAACCTAAGAATAAAAACCTAAATAAAAACTAAATAAAAAAACAAAACCTAAAAAATAAACCTAAAAATAAAACCTAAATCCTAAACTAGAAAAACCTAAACCTAAAATAAAAATAAAGTAAACAAAATAATAAAAACCTAAAATAAACTAAACCTAAAGCTAAACTAAATAAAATATAATAAGCTAAAAACAAACCTAAACATACACTAAAAAAGAAAACCTAAAAAAATAAAATAAAAGCCTAAACCTAAACCTAATAAGAAAATAAGGAAAATAAAACTAAACACAAATAAAATAAAATAAAATAAAAAAATAAATCAAAACTGAAAATAAATAAAATAAATAAAATAAAAGTAACCTAAATAAAATAATAAAATAAATAAAAAAATAAAAAATAAACTAAATAAACCTAAACCTAATGGTTTACTTGATTTAAAAAAAACCAACCCTAACACACTTAAACCACAAATCTAAACCCAAACCCCAACTAAACTTAAAACCCTAAACTCTAACACTACCTTGACCTAAACACTAAAAAAATCTTAAACCTAAACCCTAAACCAACTTAAACCATAAACTATAAACCCAAAACTCTAAACAAACACTAACTTAAAACAAACCATAAACTATAACCCTAAACCCTAAACCCACAAACCCTATACCTAAACTCTATACCCTAAACCCTATAACCTAAAACCCTAAACACAAAATATGACCCTGACTTAATCCTAAACCTTAAACTAAAACCCTAAAACTAAACCCTAAACTGACTAAACCCTAAACCCTAAAATAAAGCCAAACACTAAACTCCCCAAATCTTAACACTAACCTGGCCCTAAATCATAAAACAAAAAATCCTAAAACCCTAAACTCTAAACTTAAAACCTAAAACATAAACCTAAATAAAATAAAACATAAAACCTAAAATAAAATAAAATAAAATAAAATAAAACCTAAACTAACACTAAACCTAAAATAAAATAAATATGAAATAAAATAAACTAAAATAAAATAAATAAAACATAAACTAAATTAAAATATAAAATAAACCTAAGAATAAAATAAAATAAAATAAAACTAAAATAAAATAAACCTAAAATAAAATAAAATAAAGCTAATAAACCTAAACCTAAAAATAAAATCAATAAAAAAACCTAAAATAAATAAAAAAATAAAACCTAAATCTTAAATTAAAAAATTTAAACTTGGAATAAAATAAAATAATAAAATAACATAAACTAAAATAAATAAAACCTAAACCTAAACTTAAAATAAACTAAACTTAAACCTAAACCTAAACTAAATAAAATAAAATAAACTAAAAATAAACCTAAACCTAAACTAAAAAATAAAACCTAAAAATAAACCTAAAATAAATGCCTAAAATCTAAACCTAAGAAAATAAAAATAAAAACCTATCCTAAACCTAAATAAAATAAATAAAACTAAAAAAAATAAAAAAATGAAACTCCACTAAAATAAACATAAAAAAAAATAAACTAAAATAGAAAACCTAAAAATAAAATAAATAAACTAAAGTAAATAAAAAATAAAAATAAACTTAAATAAAATAAATAAAATAAAATAATAAATAAAAAAATAAACTAAATAAACCTAAACCTAGGTTTATTTAAAAAAAACCTAAACCCTAAATAAACCCAAACTAAACTCTAAATCTAAACTAAACCATAAATAAATCTAAACCCTAAACTCTAAAATCTAAAACAATAAAACCTAAACCCAAACCCTAAACCCTAAAAACCCTAAACCACAAAGCCTAAACCCTAAACCCTAAACCTAAAACCCTAAACCCCCAAACCTAAACCCTAAACCTTAAAACCTACATCCCTAAACTTTAAACAAACGCTAAACCCTGAACCCTAAACAAACCCTAAACTAAACCTTGAGAATGGGTAGAACCTTGATGGAAGGAACATCATCATCAATTAGGCTCAGTCTAGATCTAGCGATGGAGGCAAAGGCAGAGGTGGCAGTTAACGTAGTGGTGGTGGGGGATCTGGAGGTGTTGGTGGATACGGAGGTGGTGGTCAGAGTAGAGGTGGTTATGAAGGTGGGAGGAGCGATGGAGGTTACAACTATGGTGGTGGCAGAGGGAGAGATCTAAGATATGATGGGAGGTCCCGCTACTCGAGAGGTGGGGGTGGTTCTGATGGGAACTGGAGAAACTAAAGAATGATCGATCTGATCTACTGCTTATAAAACATTATCTTTATAATAGAGATGGTTCTACTTATGTAGGGTTTTTTACTATGGGTGCTCATTTTTGATTTATGTCATCGCTTGTGTCTTAGAAAACTTTGGGTGCTACTTGGTTGATGAAATCAAAAAGAAGAATTGTTGAATCTGAATTTGTTCTTTGTTAAAAAAGTGTTAAACCCTAAACTAAAACTTCAACCCTAGACCTAAAACCTAAACCCTATAATCCCTAAACCCAAAACACTAAATCCTAAACCCTAAACCCTAAACCTTAAAAATTAAACCCTAAACTATAAAGCCCTAAACCCTAAACCTTATAACCCTATAACCCTAAACCCCAAAACCTGCAACCCTAAACCCTAAACCCCAAACCCCAAACCCCAAACCTTTAATATTAAAATAACCTTAAACCCAAAACTAACCCTAAATCCAAAACTAACTATAAACCCTAAACCTTGAATAAAGATGTCATTAGGAGTAGATCTAAAAAATGACCTAATCCTAACATAGTTATGGAAACTAAAGAAAATGTCTTCAAGAGACTTTCCCTTGGCTATTAGAGATTTGAATACCCTAAAAACTAACCCTAAATCATATTATAATACCATATATTATAGTATAATGTAGCATCATATATTTGAGCATGTAGTGATGTGTTTTGGATGTTATAAGATGTTTTGAAATGTTTTAGTATATGGTATGTGCTATAGTCCATATTGATATAAATCATAAAATATTGATTTAATAAATATGATGAAATTTGTTAAATTTGAAGTGGGAATTTGGTTGTAGTACCAAAGGTGTGCTACACCACTTGTAGTCTAAAAAGTAAGATTTTATATTAAAAATAAATATTATATGTTGTAGCATTGCATAGCATCATATATCATAATATATTATTTTGCACATTTTAAATTCTTTTAGTATTTTACAATCATGCAGTCAAGTACACTAGCATTATTTATAAAAATGTTGATTTAGACTTTAAAATGGTGGAATTTGGCCAAATTCATAATAGGTAGAGCATGGCATCATAATATATTATTTCAATTTAAAATATGTAAGTGATGACTAAAATATATATATATATATATATATATATATATATATATATATATATATATATTAATTTAGACTAATTTATGATTTTTTATCTTAAGCAATCCTTGTGATGTGATATGCAATAGAATATAATATAACATGATATAGTGTATTATAATATTGGATGTCATAACATAGTGTAGCATCATGCATTATAGCATACTATTGTGTATTACTACATGTGTTTTAGCATATTTTAGTTTGTTATAGTATGATGTAGTAGAGTTTGTACGGGTATAATTCATAAAAATACTGATCTATAGGATGAGATGATGGAATTTGGCCAAATTTAAGGTAAGCTTTAGAGAATATCATTGGGGGTGTGCTATGGTGTGACATTTAATCAAAAGAATGGAATTTTGCATCCAAAATGAATGTTCATTTTTCAACCAAATTTTATAAATTTTTTTCTTAAAGTGATTCATTTTAAGGTGTAATGTAATATAATATATTATGAAAGCATATTAAAATATAATATACATAACAATATAACTTAACATATATATGAATGTGGTGGTGTGTTAATAAATTTTATTGTACATTTTAGTATGTTTTACTTTTGTTATAATACATTGGGTCAAAACTCACAAAAATGTTAATTTGAAGGTTGAGATGGAAGAATTTGGCCAAATTCACTGCACACACCAAGAAGCAACACCAAAATTATGCTATTTTGTACAATTTCTAATAAAATTAACAATTTTACATCCAAACTGAACATTATTCATATTTTGAGAAAATTTTGTTATTTGTTCCTTTTAAGTGATTCTAATGAGGTGTAATGTTAGACAATATATTATATTATAGCAATTTATAATATAACATCATATATTATAATAAAATATAGTGTGTTAATTCACAATATAATGTGTTTAGCATGATATTGTATAGTTAGTTTGAGCTTGCACCATCACAAATCATAAAATGTTGATTATAATATTAAGATGATGTAATTTGAACGAATACATTGTTAGGATTTTGGTTCAAGTATTAAAGGTGTGCATAAAAGAAGAAATAAGATTTGATGAGAATTCCATGTCAAAGACATGGAGGGAGATCCTCTAGTGGATCACACATGCATTGGACATGACATGTGAGGGGTCTATATCTAGGGCATATAAGAAAAAAATCTGCTGGGGAAAAGGTTCAAATTAGATTTGATTATATGATTTGTGGAAAGAAGATCTGCTAGGGATAAGAATCTATAATCCACTGGGGATTAAGATTGAATTGACTTAAATTTGTTTTATTTTAATTGATGTGTAGGAATATGTACTAGAGATATGGGCTTGAGTTCACTAGGGATCGAGTATATAAACCTTCCACTATGGAAGTAAGTTCAGGCTATCCGTTGGGGATTGGGATTTGAGTTTGATTTCTTAGATTTGTTTGGGGATGTGTCCACTAGGAATAAGAGTTTGGTTGGATTTCTATAATTTAGACTCTACTGGCAGAGTAAGTTTAATTTGGCTCCACTGGGGAGGTTGGTTTTGAATTTGATTTATTTGCTTAACTTGTTTATATATGATTTGGGGCTCCACTAGGGAGAAGGGTGTGATTTAACTCCACTAGGAAAAATTAGATTGGGTTTGAATTAATTTGAGTTAATGTATGGAACCTATTGGTGTACGTTGGACCCACCAAGAAGAGGCTATATCAGCCTTAACCTGCCTCAAGTTTACAAATCCAAAGTGATAGTCTACATGATATGAGGTAGATCTAGCCAACCTAAGGGGTTGCCTTTCGATGTGCAACAGTTATGCTAGGAAGAAGGCGTAGCAGACTTACATCTTCTAAAGCAAGGAACAACTACTGGAGTGACCTGCTGGATGCACAACAAATTGAACCTGACCTAGGGCAGCCACTGAGTGAAAGCCGTTGGGGACTTATGTTAACTCAAAAGTAGTCAAGATTAATTTTATCATAATTTTGTGTGATTTGATATGGTTTATTTGGTTTAGTTTGATTTCGAATTGAAGGCATATCCGTTGGGGAAGTGAGCTCGATTAAATTTGATAGATTTAATTTATGGACCATGTCGGTGTACGATGGACCCATTGAGAAGAGGTTATATCAGACTTGTCCTATCTCAAATTTACAAATCCAAAGGGATAGATTATTGGTTGTGGGGTAGATCTAGCCAACCTAAGGTGTTTCCTTTCGGTGTGCAATGACTATGCTTGGAAAAAGGCATAGCCGTCTTACATCTTCTAAAGCAGGGAACAACCGTTAGGGTGACCTATTGGTTGCACAATAAATCAAACCTAACTTAGGGGCAACTATTGAGTGAATGATGCTAGGGATTTATATCAACTCAAGAGTAGTCAAGTGATTCCTATAGAGAGTTTTGCTGACACTGCCCTAAAGATAGGATGCTTGCTTGGGAAAATATACTGCTAAGGGTGTCCTTCTAATCAACAAGTGAATATATATTTTGTTTATATATTTGTGTGAACCCTATTGGTGTTCGAGGGACTACACTAAGAAGGGGCTATGTCAATTTTGACCTATCTCAGATTTGGTAGACCAAGGGAGAATTTACACATCCACATGATGGATTCTCCAACAACAGGGAGGGGGGTTACCCGGAAAGGGGAATTGTCCAATCTGATAGTAACCCAGGTAGTGTCTAAATGGGGTCGCAAAGGATGTGATCCAAATATAGTGCCCACATAGGAGGTGCTACTAGGGGCATATCCTGAGCCATGGAAAAGAAAGCTTATAGGTGTACGGTGGCCAACTTAAGGAGAAAGTGTAGCGAACTTACATCTTCCATGAGTGGTGTATCCTAAGGTGGGAGAACTAACCAACCTAAGGTGTATCTGTCAGCATAGTGAGAACCAAGCAACCTAAGGTTCTCGTTGGTGTGCAATGATCAATTTGGAAAGAAAGAGTGTAGGCTTATAACTTTCCAAGTGGAACTGGTCATCAGGATAGTCTATCATCGGTGGGGCAGATGTTATCTAACCTAGAATGACCTTGGCGAGTCAGGTGGGGCTGGACCAGACTTGAAGCAGTCAGGTGGGAAGGAGCCACAAGGGGACTTATCCTAACCCTCAAATATACTCGACTAAGTCAGTGCACAAAGGCTAATCTAAGAAGAAAGCGTAGTAGACTCACATCCTCTTAAATGAATCCAACATGAGGTAGCTTACTGGCCACGTAGTAAGGCCTACCAAATTAACAAGGTGCTTATCAGTGTGTAGTGGCCAAGCAAAGAAGGAAAGTGTAGCAGACTTACATCCTCCAAAGCAAGAAAACCACTAAGGTGACATACTAGAAGGGTAGCACGTTAGCCCGACCTATAGCAGCTTCTGAGTGAGTGTCGATGGGGGTGTTATCTCAACTCAGAGTAGCCCGATATAAAAGATATGTATTTATTTTATATAATTGTGTGTAGTTTGTGTTTGTGTTGTGTTGATGAAGGATAAGACGCAGCTCGGGTTCCTTATACCTACCCTAAACACATCATGGCAGATTCGCAAACAAGAATACTTTCAATATGGAAGAGATTTAATTTAAAATCGAATTTTCATTGATGATAATTATTTTCAAACATAATTTATAATATTTCATTAAGTAGAGCCCATTGATTGGAAGCATTGGGTGCTTTACCTTATGATTAATAAGATGATAAGGTCCTCCTTGGTAGGCCTTCTCTATGGCAAAAGGGCTTTCCCAAATGGGTTCAAACTTGTCTCCCATCTTACAATGGGCAACAATCACTCTCCTTAGAACTAAAATAAGCTCTCCTTCATGAAAAGCACAAGGACGGACCAACTTGTTGTAAGCTTATATCATTTTAGCTTTGTACAACTTGAGGTTTTGGCATGCCCACAGGCATCTCTCCTCCAAACCATCAAGCTCTTTTAATCGTAACTTGGCATTCTGCTTTGTTGTGATCTTACTATCCACAGCTATCCTTAGTGATGAGAGTTAAACTTCTAATGGTAGAATGGCTTCGGACCAATACTCTAAGGAAAAAAGAGTAGACTAAGTTGGAGTTATGAAAGTGGTACAGTAGACCCACAAGGCTTCAACTAACTGCTCATACCACTATCGCTTGTTAGGTCGAGTGTCTTCTTTAGTATTTAGATGAGAGTTTTGTTGATGGATTCTAATAAGCCTTTTTCCCTCGGGTATTGATGGTAGAATATCTTCAATCTATGTTCTGTCTTCGGGCAAACTCATTGATCTCGGTGCTTTTGAATGCAGTGCCATTATCAGATATAATTCGTTGAGGCACTCCGAATTTATATACGATATGATTCATAAAAAATTAAGCACATGCTGAGTTGTGACCTCTCTGAGCGCAATCTCCTTCGCACATTTGAAAAAGTAGTCATTAGCAGCTAAGATGAACTGATGACCCTCGAAATGAGGATCAATCGGACCCACTATGTTGGTACCCCAACACTCGAATGGCCATGAGGCCAATGTAGGATGTAGAATATTGGGTGGTTGTTGTAGGACCACACCGTGTATTTGAGATTGGTGGCATCGCCTAACTGTATCCATGTAGACTTTGATCATCGATGGCTAGTAGTATCCAAGTATCTTGATCTTTGCTTTCATCTTTGGACCAGATTGTTTGGCTCCACATAATCCTGAGTGTAACCCTAAACCCTAAAAATATGCAGAACCTTGATAGGAGGAACATCACCGTCAACTAGGCTCAGTCTAGATCTGGCGATGGAGGCGAAGGTGGAGGTGGTGGTTATCGCAGTGGTTGTGGGGGATCTAGAGGTGTTGGTGGATATGGAGGTGGTGGTTGGCGCAATGGTGGTTATGGAGGTGGGACGAGCGACTGAGGTTATAGTCATGGTGGTGGTGGAGGGAGAGATCCGAGATATGATGGCGGATCCCGCAACTCGAGAGGTCGGGGTGGTTCTGATGGGAACTGGAGAAACTAGAGAACGATCGATTCATTTTATTACTTATGGAACTGTGTTTCTATAGTAGAGATGGTTCTAGTTATCTATGATTTTTGATTTGCTCTATGTGTGCTCATTTTTGATCCATGTCATCACTAGTGTCTTAGAAAACTTGTTTTGTTACTTGGTTGATGAAATCGAAAAGAAGAAACGTTGAATTTGAATTTATTCACTGTTAAAACAAAAACCATAAACCCTAAACTAAAACTTGAACCCTAAACCTAAACCCTAAACCCTAAAAACTCTCAACCCTAAACCCTAAATCTTAAAACCCTAAACCCTAAACCTTCAAACCTAAACCCTAAATCCTAAACAATAAACCTTAAAACTTAAACTGTAAACCGTGAACCCCAAACCTTAAACCCTAAACCCTAAATCTTAAAAAGCTAAGAAGCTAAACCTAAACTAAATAAAACCTAAAAATAAAATAAATTAAAATACCTAAACCAAAATAAAATAAAAAATAAAATAAAAAAAACCTAAACCTAAACCTAAAAGAATATAAAATTAAAATAAAAAAACTAAACTAAAATAAAATAAAGTAATGCCTAAACTAAAATAAAATAAAAAAACCTAAATAAAATAAAAACTAAACCTAAAATAATAATAAAATAAATAAAAACTTAATCCAAACCTAAACCTAAAAAATAAACCTAAAAATAAAACCTAAAACTAAATAAACAATAAAACCTAAAATAAACTAAAAACCTAAACCTAAAATAAAAAATAAATAAACTTAAACCTAAACTAAAAGATAACTAAACTAAATAAATAAAACCTAACGTAATCAAAAATATATACTAATCCTAAACCTAAAATAAAATAAAATACTAAGTAAACTAAACCAAACTAAAAATAAAACTAAAAATAAAAATAAACATACATAAACTTAAAAATAAAATAAAAAGAAACTGAGCTAAACCTAAAAAATAAAAACCTAAAATAATAAACCTAAACCTAAAACTAAAAAATAAAATAAAATTAAAAACCTATATTAAAATAAAAAAACCTTAAATAAATAAACTATGGTAAATAAAAATAAAATATAAGATAAACTAAAATAAATAAAATTAAACCTGGGTTTGATTTAAAAAATTAACCTAAACCCACAAAATGACCTATTGACCTAGGCCAATCCTGAGCCTAAACCCTAAACTAACTGAAACCCTAGGCCTAAACCTGAGCCTAAACTCTAGCCCTGACCCTAAAACCACCAAACCACTGAGCCTAAACTAAGCCAAATCTTAACCCAAACCCAAGCCCTAGGCTACCATTAAGACCATGAGCTGGCTGAGCCTTAGGCCCTAAAACCATGAGCCCTAAACCCCTGAGCCCTGAAAAGCTAACTGAATAGGCCCAGAGCCCAAACTACCAAAACCCTAAATTGTAAATACTAAATACTGAGCCATAAACCTAAATCCTAAAACCTAAAAAAAACTTAAATAAAACCTATAAAATATGTTAAAACTTAAACCTAAATATATATAAAAATTAAACAAAATAACTAAACCTAAACTTAAATAAAATAAATTAAACTAATAAAATAAACTAAAATAAAGATAAATAAAACCTAAATAAAACTAAATATAAAATACACCTGGATTCAAAACCTAAATAATTTAAACTAAATGTAAAATAAAATAAAATGAACTTAAAATAAAATTAAATAAAAACACACTAAAAAAAAAATAAATAAAATAAACTTAAACCACAACTAAAGAAAACCTAAACCTAAAATAAAAATAAAATAAACCTAAACCTAAACTAAATTAAAATAAACTAAAATTAATAAACCAAAACCTAAACTAACTAAACCTAAAATAAATAAAATAAAATAAATATAAACCTAAACTACAAAAAAATAAAACCTAAAATATAAAATAAAACCTAAAACCTAAACCTAAAGAAAATAAAATAAAAAACTAATCTTAAAAAAAATAAAATAAAGTAAACTCACTAAACAAACTAAATTAAACTAAAATAAAAAAAGTGGATAAACTAAACTAAATAAAAAATAAACTAAATAAAATAAAATAAATATACTAAACACTTGAACTTCTTGGTTTGCTTGGTTTAAAATAATAAACCAAACCCTAAATCCTACCAAACATTAAAAAAAACCCTAAAATCTAAACTTATAACCCTAAACCTGCAACCCTAAACCTAATCTCTAAACTAACCACAAAAAACCATAATCACTAAACCCTAAAACCTATAACTAAATCCTAAACCCTAAACCACTAAACCTAAACCTATAACCCCAACTCCAAACCCTAAACCCTAAACCTTAAACCAACCTAAAACTAAACCTCATAACTTAAACCAGAATGTGTAGAACCTTGATCATCACCGTCAACTAGATCTACCAAACATATCCTCAATCTGCAAGACAGGAAGGGTGAAGGTAAACATCGTAGAGGTGGTGGGGATTTGGAGGTGATGGTGGATATGGAGGTAGTGGTAAGAGTAGTGGTGGCTTATGGTGGCAGGAGGAGTAACAAAGGTTATAGCCGTGGTGATGGCAGAGGGAGAAATCGGGGATATGATGGTTGACCCTACTACTCGAGCGGTGGGGGTGGTTCTGATGGGAACTGGAGAAACTGAAGAATGACCAATTTGATCTGCTTCTTATGGAACTTTATCTTTACAATAAATACGGTTCTACTTACCCAGGTTTTTGATTTGCTCTATGGGTGCTCCTTTTTTGTATATGTCATCGCTTGTGTCTTAGAAAACTTGGGGTGATACTTGGCTGATGAAATTGAAAAGAAAAAATATTGAATCTGAATTTATTCTCTGTTAAAAAAAACATTTAACACTAAACTCAAAACTAAAACTTAAACCCTAAACCTAAAACCTAAACTCTAAATCCAAAACCCTAAATCCTAAACCCTAAACCCCAAACCCTAAATCTTAAACCCTAAATGAACCCTAAACCCTAAAAAGTTAAAAACCTAAACATAAACTAAATAAAACCTAAATAAAAAATAAAAAAATCTAAACCAAAATAAAATTAAAAAATATAATAAAATAAAAACTTAAAATAAAACCTAAACCTAAACCTAAATCTAAAAAGAAAATAAAATAAAAAAATAAAAACTAAACTATAATAAAATAAATAAAAACCTAAACTAGACTAAAAAAACTAAATAAAATAAAAACTTAACCTAAAATAAAAATAAAATAAACTTAAAATAAAATAAAAACTAAATAAAAATCTAAACCTAAAATAAAAATAAAATAAACAACATAAAATAAACCTAAACCTAAACAAAAATAAACTAAACTAAAATAAATAAAACATAAACCTAAACCTAAAATAAACTAAACCTAAACCTAAACTAAATAAAATAAAATAAACTAGAAATAAACCTAAACCTAAACTAAAAAATAAAACCTAAAAATAAACCTAAAACCTAAACATAAAAAAATAAAATAAAAACTTAAACCTAAACCTCGAAATAAAAAATAAAACTTAAACCTAAAAAATAAATAAAAATAAAAGTCAACTTAAAAGTAAACCAAATCCTAAAAAACAAACTAAAATAAGAAACCTAAACTAAAATAAATAAACCTAAAATAAATAAACTAAACTTAATAAAAATAAAAAAATAAACCTAAATAAAAAACTCAAATAAATAAAAAATAAACTAAATAAACCTAAACCTACCGGTTTAATTAATTATAAAAAATTCCAAAATAAATGTTCATTTTTCAACCAAATTTTATAATTTTTTTCTTAAAGTGATTCATTTAAGGTGTAATGTAATATAATATATTATGAAAGCTTATTAAAATATAATGTGCATAACAATATAACTTCACATATATATGAATGTGGTGGTGTGTTAACAAATGTTATTGTACATTTTAGTATGTATCACTTTTGTTATAACACACTGGGTCAAAACTCATGAAAATGTTAATTTTAAGGTTGAGATGGAAGAATTTGGCCAAATTCATGGAACACACCAAAAAGTAACACCAAAATTATGATATTTTGTACCATTTCTAATAGAAAAATATCAATTTTACATCCAAAATGAACATTATTCATATTTTGAGAAAATTTTGTTATTTGTTCTTTTTAAGTAATTCTAATGAGGTGTAATGTTAGACAATATAATATATCACATCAAATTATTATATAACTTTGTATATTATAATATAATATAATGTGTTAATTCACACTATAATATGTTTAGCATGATATTGTATTGTTAGTTTGGGATTGCAATATAACAAATCATAAAATGTTGATAACAATGTTAAGATGATGTAATTTGAATGAATACATTATTAGGCTTTTAGTTGAAGTATTAAAGGTGTGCATAAGAGAAGAAATAAGATTTGATGGGAATTCCATGTCAAGGACGTGGAGGGAGATCCACTAGGGATCACACATGCATTGGACATGACATGTGAGGGGTCTATGTCAGGGGCATAGAAGAAGAAAATCTACTGTTGATAAGGTTTTAATTTGATTTGATTGTATGACTTGTAGAAAGAAGATCCATTGGGGATAATAATCTATAATCCACTAGAATCCATTTATTCTGATGTGGAGGGTATATGAACCTTCCACTAGGGAAGCAGGTTTGGGCTATTCACTGGGGATTAAGAATTGAGTTTGATTTCATATATTTGATTGGGGATGTATCCATTGGGAATAAGAGTTTGGTTGGATTTCTTTGATTTAGACTTTACTGGGGGAGTTTGTTTAATTTTGGCTCCACTGGAGTGGTTGGTTTTGAATTTGATTTATTTGCTTGTCTAGTTTATATATGATTTTGTGCTCCATTGGGGAGAAGGTTGTGATTTAACTCCATTGGGAAAATCATATTGGGTTTAGTTTAATCTAAGTTAATGTATGGACCCTGTTGGTGTACAATAGACCCACTAAGAAGGGGCTATATCAGCCTTGACCAACCTCAGGTTTATAAATTCAAAGGGATAGTCTACCGGCTATGGGGTGGAGCTAGCCAACCATTGGGTTGCCTTTCGGTGTGCAATTGATATGCTAGGAAGAAGGCGTAGCAAACTTACATCTTTCAAAGCAAGGAACAACCACTGGGGTGACCTGTTGGATGCACAATAAATCAAACCTGACCTAGGGCAACTATTGAGTGAATGCCACTGGGGATGTCAACTCAAAAGTATTCAAGATTAATTTTATCTTAAATTCATGTGATTTGATATGGTTTGTTTGGTTTAGTTTTATTTTGAATTGAGTGCATATCTTCTGGGGATGTGAGCTTGATCAAATTTGATAGATTTAATATATGGACCATGTCGATGTGCGATGGTCCCATTGAGAAGGGGCTATATTAGACTTGAGATATGTGTTTATTTTATATGTTTGTGTGTAGTTTGTGTTTGTTTTATGTTGATGAAGGATATGATGCCGCTCGAGTTCCTTACACCTACCATAAACACATCATGGTGGATTCACAAATAAGAATACTTTTAACATGGATGAGACTAAATTTGAAATGACATTTTCATTGATGATAATTATTTTCAAACATGATTTATAATATTTCTTTAAGTAGAGCCCATTGTTGGAAGCATTGGGCACTCACTCATATGATTAATAAGCTGATAAGATCCTCCTTGGTAGGCATTCTCTATGGAAAAAGAGCCTTCCCAAGTGGATTCAAAGTTGCCTCCCATCTTACGGCGGGAAATAATCGGTGTCCTTAGAACTAAAATAAGCTCTCTTACTTGAAAAGATCTAGGATGGACCAACTTATTGTGAGTCTAAATCATTTTAGCTTTGTATAACTTGAGGTTTTAGCATGTCCATAGTTGTCTATCCTCCAAACCTTTGAGCTCTTCTAATTGCAACTTAGTAGTCTTCTTTGTTGTGATCTTGCTACTCACAACTATCTTTAGTGATGGGAGTTAGACTTCTATTGGTAGAACGGCTTTGGACCCATACACTAAAAAAATGAGTAGACTGAGTTAGAGTTCTATATGTGGTGTGGTAAGCCCACAAGGCTTCAACTAATTGGTCATGCCATTATCGCTTGTTATTGTTAAGTATCTTCTTTAGTATTTAGATGAGAGTTTTATTGAAAGCTTTTGCTAAGCCATTTTCCCTCGGGTAGTTGATGGTAGAATATCTCCAATCTATGTTCTGTCTCCGAGAAAATTTTTTTATCTCGATGCTCTTGAATGCAGTACCATTATCATATGTAATTCATCGAGGCACTCTTAACCTATATATGATATGGTTCCTAAAAAATTTGAGCACATGCTGAGATCTGACCTCTCTAAACAGAATCGCCTTTACCCATTTAGAAAAGTAGTCAGTAGTAGCTAAGATGAATTGATGACCCTTGGAAGAAGGAAGATAAATCAGACCCATTATGTCAATACCCCAACACTCGAATGGCCATGAAGCCAATGTAGGATGTAGAATATTGGGTGGCCGGTGTAAGACCACACCATGTATTTGACATTGGTGGCATTGCCTAGTTGTATCCATGCAACCTTTGATCATCGATGACTAGTAGTATCCTTGTCTCTTGATCTTGGATTTCACCTTCAGACCAGATTGGTTGGCTTCACATAATCTTGAGTGTACCTTGATCACGATCTTATGGTCTTCGTGCTTGTCTAGAAAACATAACCACATATGATCGAAAGACTATTGGTATTAGACACCATCCAAAAGAGCATAAGGAAGTGCTCTCTGCTTCATATGATAGGCTTGAGACTTCTCTTAAGGTTGTTTAATCGATGAATGATTGCCTCCAATCTAACTCCTCATCCTTATTAGCAATGGAAACCACCCCTTCAAGAGAGTACTTTTTGATGAGTTCAATATTAATAAACGATAAGACTAGTCTATTTTGGACCTTTATTGATATGGACTCATCTGTCAGACATGCCAACTCCTTGATAAGCTTAGCTAAAGCATACATTGTGGCATTATCTCCTCGTGGAATTTTATAAATGGTAACCTATGAGAATTGGGCCAACAACTCAATGGTGTACTTGTGGTAGTGATGGAGCTTGGGCTTTATAACCTTATAAGATCTAGCAATTTGGTTGATGACTAGCTGAGAATCAATGAAGATGTTAATGTTCTGGATGCTTAGAGTAATGGCTAAATCCAGACTAGCAATCAGAGCATCATATTTAGCTTCATTATTGGTGCAAGGATTGGACAGATGATATGAGAATCTCATCACATCACGGTCTGTAGTTAAGAGATCTATTCTTACCCTTACCATTCCTAGAATAGTAGTTTGTGGTTCTTCTCCACTTTGAGAGGAAGCTGCACCATCCAAGTACATCTCCCAATGGTGAATGCTAACATCCCTAAAGTTCATGATTTGTCATCACGAAGATCATCACTAAGTGGAGAGTTAGCCAAAAGAGGGTGTGTTGTTAAAAAATCTGCTAGCACTTGTCCTTTCACTGCACAGAGGGGTACAAAGGTAATGTCAAACTATAAGAGGATCATGGATCGTCATGCTAACTATCTGGATAGCATCAATAGTATCATGAGATACTGTAGTTGATTGATCCTAGAGAATAAGTTCACCTTATGAGGAATCACGTAGTGTCATAGCTTTTGGGATGCAAAGATTAAAGCTAGGCAATGCTTCTCAATGGGTGGATAATTAGCCTCAACAGGGATTAGATGATGGCTGAGGTAGTAGAGTCTATTTTCCTTCTATTCGTCATAGGTTTGGGACAACAAAGCACCATCTGAGTCACCTAATGCAGTAGTGTAAAGTATGAGCAGCTTACCCAGGATAGGTTTTTTCTAAAACTAGTGATGTCATCAAGTACTGCTTAATGTCTTTGGAGGCATGCTCACACTTGTCATCCCACTTAAACTTAGCATCCTTTTGATAAGTGCTGAGAATGGCTGACATCTTCCCGATAAGTTAGATATAAAGCATCTTAGATATGCTGACTACCCTTGGAATGATCTGAGTTAAGTTAAACTTTTAGGGAGTGGCATTTCTAATATCACCTTGATCTTCTTCAGATTAATTTTGATTCTTTGGTGTTAGATAATAAACAGAAGGAATTTTCATGAAGCTATTCTGAATGGATACTTTAAGGGGTTCATTTTGAGGTTAAATTATATTAACTGTTCAAAAATAACTATTAAGTTAAAGCGATGGTCTTCCTCTTCTCTACATTTGACCATGAGATCATCGACATAACACTTGACTTAATGATGAATGAGTTCATCAAAGATTCAAGTCATATCCCGCTGGTATGTAGCACCAACATTTTTATGGCTGAAAGGCATGACCTTATAGTAATAGATTCCAATCAGGGTTCTAAAGGCAATGTTTCTTTCTTCTTCAGAGGCCATATTTATTTGGTTATATCTAGATGATCCATCCATGAAAGAGAAGGCTACATGAGATGAGGCAATGTCCACCATCAGCTCTAGGATTGGTAGTGAAAATTCATCTTTTGGGCATGCCTTATTTAAGTCCATAAAATTGACACATATGTGAATTTGGCCATTCTTTTTCTTAATTGGGACAACACTGGCTAACTAGGTAGGGTATTTTTCTTTCTGGATAAAGCCAACATCGATCGACTTCTTGACTTCATAAATGACCTGTTGTTCTATGTCTAATCGCATGCATCTTGGAGGTTGTTTGATAGGGTTAGCAGTAGGCTCTATTGCTAGTTTATGGACTGCTACATCAAAAGCCAATCAAGATATATCTTCATAACTCCATGAAAAATAGTCCTTAAACACAATCAATAGCCTAACTAAGTCATTAGTTTCAATTTCATTCAACAAAGAATTGATGTATGTCGGCGTGGATCTTCTTCGGTTCCTAAGTTGATCTCCTATAACTCATTGACTTGATCTCTTCTTCAAACTCTGGCAGTGCATCTTTGACTTTAAAATCATGTGGATCATCAGAGGTTTCTATGCATAGCTCCTCATATGAGTTAATGTGATTTGAAAAGAACCTATCAGGTTCCAAATGATTGGTGATGACTAAGTAGTAATCATCTTCATCGACATGACCCACTGTACTAAATCCTTGTCTCAGTCTTGATTGAGAGCTTTCGCATTTGTTCTTTTGTATTCTTACAAAGTAGTCTGACCTGTACTTTTACTAAGTATGTGGGATTAACCCTTTTGGGCTAAATTATGAACACAAGGCAAGTACCAATCAAAAGGTAATTCCATTAAATCTTTATATGAATCATCCTCATGTTCTACATCAAATTCTTGACTTGAGGATGATGCTCCCATAAAGAACCTCTGAGTCTATACACCTGTGGATCACTTAGGGGCTTCCTTAATTACCAAACCCTCAACTTTTTGAGAGGAAAGTGGTGTTAGAGCTAAGGTTCCCAACTGATGCCTAACTGTTTCACATATAGACTTAGATACACTTATGTTTTGCTTTGGAGCTCGGTCTCCATCGCAATGTGGATCAAGTGTCACCTCCAAGGAAATCTTCTGCTGAGAAGAGCTAGCTGGTGTGTTAACCATATAAGACTCATTCTAAGAACTAGATTTTAAGTTTATATGGATAGTAGGTGTACTCCTAGTAGCTGGGACATATTTTCTGTTGGGTGGCCAATAAAAAGGTTTTCCACCCTTGGGACCGCCTCCTCAAGCCTCTTCCTCTGCGGGTGGAGGTCAGGTCTTCCTTCCCATATGTTTGAATGGAGTAACGAACTGTGGATTAAATCTAATGTCAGGCTCCACTTCCTCCTGCAAGTCTTTTTTCGCTCCCTTTTATTTTCTTTTTCATTTTCTCTTTTCTTTTCTTTTTCATTTTCTCTTTTTGTTTCTTTTTCTTTTTCTTTTATTTTTAAACTTTGGCCAAGTTCATGAGAATAGACTTACAGATTTTGAGGGAGGTAGTAAGCCTCTTTCTCATATATGCTGACCTTGTGAACTATAAATGGCTTGAGATCACCTTTGACATAGTAGACGATCCCACCTCTCACAAATTACTTACATTGATGTAGAGAGGATGAAACTATGTTGTTCTCATGTATCCATGGTCTCCCAAACAAAGTGCTGAAAGATGTATCCCAGTTTATAATGTGAAACTTGGCTTCAATCTTCCAATCATTTATCTCCAAGGGCAACACTATGGAGCCTAAGGCTTATTGACCTCACTTTTGGTGTACAGATTCAATCTTCCCATCCTAGACTTAAGAGTCTTCTAAACACTAAGACTTCCCTAGTCATAATGCACTTCTAACAATTAGGTAAACACTTAACCTAATCCTAAAGACTTAGATGGGTTAACCATATGATTGTCTTAGGGATTAGGATAATCAACCAACCCTACAACCCAAATCCAATCCATGTTCACCTTCTCAAACCAATCCTCAAGATCAATTCAATCATCAAATTCAAATCCAAATCCAAACCCAAATTCCAAAACCAAATGATTAAACCCCTTGATCAAATCCAAACTTGAAACCCTTCCTAAGCCATATTACTTATCCCATGGACTTAGCCAAATCTTAATCCAAATAAATCCAAAATCAATTAATTTTCTCACAATCAATTTATATCTTCAATCATCTTCCTAAATAGAAATCAAATCTTCATTCTAATGATCTAAACTAAATCAAATTAAATCAAATTAAATAAAAACTCTTCCTAAGCCATATGACCTATCCCATGGACTTAGTTAAAGCTTAATCCAAATCAAGTCAACTCAATTGATTTTCTCACAAATAAATCATATTTTTAATCATCTTCACAAATTTAAATGAAATATAAATTTAAATCATCAAAACTAAATAAAATCAAATCAAAATCCAAACCTAAGCCACATGACCCAACTTCATGGACTTAGCCAAATTCCTTCATTCCAAAACCCAAATTCAATTGATTTTCTCATGAATCAATCATACCTTCAATCATATTCATAAATATAAATAAAATCTATATTCATCAAGCCAAATCAAAATCAACCCAAGTCAAACCTAACTTAACCCTTTAGACTTGAAATGTTCAAATGAACCAAAACCCATTTGAACCCAAGCCAATTATAATTGAATTTATATATCAATCCCAAATCCATATATAAACTCAACTAAATCAAGGTCAACCCAAAATCAAGCCAAATAAACCCAATTGGTCCACTTGACCCAAAGTAGACAATTTTACCTATTTGAGCCAAGTTCTAATCCTACCCAAATTGGATTGAACCAACCCATCAAAACCTCCCATCATGATTGTTGATCACCCTAGGTTGATCAACTATCATAAATTGGGCCAAACCAAGTCAACTTGGTCATTTGACCAATTCAACCCCTTAATCCATATGAACCCAAACTAGCCAAATTACAACCTAAGCCAAATCCCTTGAAACCAATGATTCATACCAAATCAAAATCAATATTTGAATCTGACTTTTCAATTGTCTCAAACCAAACCTAATTGGCCCTTTTCACCCAAGTTGACCCAAAGTGACTTAAATGACAAAATTGGGTCAAATAAAAATATAAACCAAATTGACTGCAACTAATGGCTCAAGTTCATTCCAAATTGATGATTGAACTTGACCAAAGCCATGATTGGACCCAATCGAACCCAATTGACCTACTTAGCCCAAATTGACCTAAAGGTTCAATTTGGCATAAATCAAAACCAAATCCAAATTAATTGAAACTAATGCCTACAATCACCTTCAATCAGTCAACTAAACCCAAACTAACACCCAAACCAAGCCAATTTGGCCAATTTGATCAAATTGGTCAACTTAACCCATTTGACTAAAATGAGTTCAAATGAGCCAAAATCAAATCTAAGCCAAACTAAACCAAACCAATTGAACCAAAACATCATAAATTATCATATGAACTTGAACTAACCCATGGTTTGACCCAATTTGACCCAACCTAACATAATTTGACCTAAATGAGTCAAATTGAGCCAAACTAACCAAATAGACTCTTGATAAAGGCTAACCCACTTTTGGCTCATTTAAAATCTGCCCAAATAAAATTCAATGCCAAATGATCATTCTAAGAATAAAAAGAATCACATGAGACAAATCACCCATGTAAGTGTTCATTTCCATTCCTTGGTCACTTGGTACTCTCCCAATGGTCCACCTAGGCACCTAGGACACTGCCCAGCCTAACCCAATGGGTGGTTGGGTTGGCCATGACCCATGGGAGGTGAAATCACATCACCCTCCCCATTGGAGCATTTGAAACCCATAGGACACCTATGATTCCTCCTTGGCAGCCACCTCCACACCTTCAACCAACCAAGCTGAGATAACTCACCTCCTCCCTACCACCCATAACTCCATGAGATGGCCGAATGGCCACTAGAAGCCATAGCCGATTCCACTATCTAATCAAGATGAAGAAGGGCATACACCCCCTAGTTTCCACTCAAATACACATAAAATCATTCCTCAAAGCCTTAGCTACCCAAGTCAAGCTACTAGAGCCATTCCCTAAGCTCTCAAGCTCATTCCTCGATCAAAAAATGTCATTCCTGTCCATCCCAAAATAGGACACTCTCATTTTTGACCTCACTTTCCCATTTCTCCATGAAACTCAAATTAACATTGCATGCACCTTCCCTAGGCCTTGTCAAGCAAGAATGAATCATCTCCCAAGCTTCTAGAGCACCGAAAGTGGGAATTTGATCAAAGATGAGCTCCAAATCATCGGTTCATGGCCTTCCAAGTAAACATTAAGGAATTGATCCAATTGATACTCAACAAGATTTCATCTCCACTAGATGAAGCTTCCTTAATCATTTGAGCCATCAATCTTTAGCTCCGGCGGCGTATGCTTCCAAAACTAATCCTTAGGTAAAAATGGGTTCGAGCTTTTTGATGAAAACTTCCATCTCATGTGATCTTGACTATTAGATCCCCTCTGATGGATGTTGTGAAGGTGTGGGATCCTTTTGGAGTTGATCCGAGCTCGGGTAAGCTCATATCAAGTGAGAAATGGTGGACAAACTCCATTCTCCTTCACTCACATGAAGTTAGATCAAGCACCATCTATTCTGTGTGATCATAACAGACAGTCATGATTAGATCTGCTAGATCGATCTTATTTAATCCTATTAAGCTGTGAAATTAATCTTAGCCATCCAATCTTAGATCAGACAACAAACAAGAAAGCATCCGCCACCACCATGAAGGCTCTAAGTTAGATAAGTTTTAAGTAGCCAATCTCACGGTGCCATGTGGAAAGCACACTACGTGAGGCCAATAGGATTACGCTTTAATTAGGCTAAATTAATTATTTTTAATTGCTAAAATTTCTAAAAATCATAAACAATCATAGAGAAATAAAAAATTGCAAATAAATACTTATTTTAAAGTTGTTTTAGTGGAGAATTAATTAAAAATGATATTACCTAATTTGGAACAATAATTAAGGTTTAATTAAAGTTTAATTATAAAATTAATTAGCTTAATTACTCTTTAATTACTTGAGCAATTAATCTCAAATTTTGTTGGTTAATTTAATGGGATGACCTCTGCCTCACATGATTTTCTAGAGATTTATTGCTCACTTAATTAGGAAAATTGACTAATTAAATATGGACTACTCTTTTAAGTTAATTAATGATTAATTAATCTGATGAAAAGTGACAAATTGGTTAATTAAGCTTATTAATCATTGTTCAGCTGTAAGTGAACTAAGAAATTTCACCCTTTTTAAAAATGAAATTAATTAAAATTTAACTAATTAATTAAATCACTTAATCAAATTGAAATCATTATCACATAAGACCTTAATTAATTAAATCATGGTGTTGATCTTTAGGTGTTTAATAACCTAAAGGAGTTTAATGAAATTATGGTTAGTCCACATGTGGAAAACGATAAGTAATTAATTAAGTCTCTTAATCTAATAACTATTAATCATGAGCCAATTACATTAGGCCCCTTTTATTTTTAGGATCATTGCAAGTTTATTTTCCATCCATATCATGTTGGCTCATAAATATTTAATTAATTACTTTAAGGTGACATAGGTAAGGGTAATTAATTCCTCTAATTAAGGATTCAACTTAATTAACCCATAAAATCAACTTAATTGCATTTCCTTAAATTAAATCAAATCACTAATGTGGAATGGGTTTAAAATAACAAGTGATGATTTAAATCAAATCAAATCCAAAACTTAATTAATAAAGAAGCTTTTTTCTTTAAATAATCTTGTTTGATTTGATTGCTCTTAAGAACTAGTTTGGTTGAATGAATCACATGCTTATATTTGATTGCCCTATTTCCAATCATGTTAAACTTGGTATATCATTTAAATTCATGGATCCATTTTTTTCAAAATCAAGTAAAATAAAATAGAATTTCTTTATGTAAGCTTGCATGTGTTGATTTAATTTAATATATGCATGGCTATTATCACTATTAAATCCAAATGTATTTTTAAAAGGTTATAAATCAATAATAATATGTTCTATGAAGCTAGTTATAAATATATAAGAAATGCATGTTCTTATAGCTTAAGTGTATGAATGTTGAGTTCTCTTTCCTCTATTCATGTGTTGATTTATATAAGATTGAATGGTAATAGGTATATAGTCTAGACATCTCAGGAACATGAGGCTTTAGCTAGCCCGAAGGAGGTCATTTGATTACCTCACTTCCCTGGTTTAACAATGGCACGTTCCCATTTGATTTCATTCTTATGTATTTCAACATTAGAATTTGGATAGAGCTTTAATTCATATATATAAATGATTCAATTAAAATAAATATAATCTTTGCATGGTTTTCCTTCCCTCATTTATGTATACATCCATGTGTGTCTAAGAAAAACAAGTATATAGTCCAAACATCTATGGAATACCATGCTTTAGTTAGCCCCAAGGAGGCCTTTTGATTACCTCACTTCCCTTGTTTAATAATGATATGTACTTGCCTATATTTTTGTACTTATATATGTATATGTGATTAGTGCATGAAAATCCCATTTTACATTAAAATTGCTTGCATTCATAATTGAATAAGTGGTTGAATTAATTAGCCATATGATTTGGAGCTTTCTTATGTTCATGTATACAAATTTACATATGCTTGAATGTAAATGGGTATATAGTCTGGGCATCCAGAGAATACAAGATTTTAGCTAGCTCCAAGGAGGTCATTTGATTACCTCACTTCCCTGGTTTAACAACGGCACATGCCTATTTAATTTCATTCTTATGTCCTTTTTATAAGAATTTGGATAAAGTTTTAAATTAATATGTTTAAATAATTCAATCAAATAAAAGATAAATTTTAAACATACACATACATTCATCGTTTAAGTGTGCTAAAATATGTTGCATGTTGAGATGCACGTAGGATTAAATCTTATGCATCTTACATGTGATGGAAAGAAATGATTTAATATATGTCATGTGGTAGTAATTCAATTAAAATTATCTTAAGATGCCTTTTATTTTGAATAGGATTATTTAAAGTGAACCTAAACTTAAGATTAATTAAATCATTTAATAAGTCATTCACTAAAGAGAACTAAATCAAATTAATATACTTTAGAAAGTGACTTAAGGTAGGGATGAAAGAGGGCAATCCTCTTTTCCTCTATTTATTACACTTAGTTTCTAAGTGTAATCAAATGAAACAAAAGAAAACACAAATTAAAATTCTCAAATAAATTAAACTACTTCAAGTGAAATCAACCTTTCATGTTAAATTAAATCCTTCTACACTTAAAAAATATAACACTAATGCCTAACAAGACTTACCACACAAGCCTTAATAAAAACATTAGAATTAAGTCACCACTTTTAGCTCTAAGTTAGGATGGTGTATGATGTGATGTATGTTTTGTTTTATGATTTATTATTTTAGATTGGATGTTAAAGTGTATGCTTTGTAGACTGGATGATAGGCCAATATTAGCCTAATCATGTTTTCTACAGAGGATTATGCTTAAGGGATGCTTAAAAATAATGTGAATGCTCTTTTTGCATGATGCTTAAATCCTTAAGCATAATCCAAGTTAGGAGAAGTGGGCTTAGTTACCCGTGTGTAGGGTGATATGTCCAAATTATAAATACAACTGCTTGGGATTATATTTATATTTAGTTAACCTCTATTTTATAGGTGTAGTTAGATTTACTTTTCCCTCATAAATGTAATTTTTACAATAGGAATTAGGATTAATGCTATGGGGGATTAGGATGAGCAATGGCTAGAAGGCTTTGTCCTAGGGTGCCCTATGATTCCTTTGAAGCAAGCACCATCCAAATCAAAGAAGGAACCAAATAAGAAATGGAGATATGAAGAGTGAAGACCTCTATAGCATTTAATACAATTATAATTATTCTTTCATATTCAAGGTTATATAAGGGTAAAAACAACTTTTCTTCCCAACTAATCACTCATAACAAAATTTTAAATAACTCATAACCTCATCATAAAGCCTAAGACATAAATAATATAATTAAAACATTTATCAACCCCTTAGTTGTATGGTTGTATGTTTCACATCATGCATGCATATTCTTTCTCTCTTGAACATGAAGAATCTCCATCCTTGCACGATAAAGGAATGCTTGACCTGTGGGGCATCCCTTGTGGTAGAGAACACCTTCTTCTAGCTGATTTGATCCATAACTAATTTCATCATGCATTTAGGCATAAGAAATTTTAAAGCCTCTGTAAAAATGATGTGTCTAAAATGAACTAAAATTTAAAAATATTTTGCATCTATAGATTAAGTCATATGCTCATACCACTTATGCTCTAGTCTCTTAGGGAGTGTGTTTAGGAATTTATCCTCTTTCTAATTAAATAACTACCCTAGCTATCTTATAATTTATAAGACCAAACTACATGATTTTAAAATCATAGGAGGAGTTAGCTGGCAGCCACTCTAGGTGGTTATAAGTCCAGAAGTCGGACAATTTATTCTCTCTTGTGTAGGTAAACCCTTATGTCCACATGTCGCTTAAATTTAGATCGTACTTTAGCTCATAGTAAAGCTCGCTAGATTTAAGATCTAATGTAGCTATTTCCTTTAGGCTATGATCATAAATCCTCACCTCTTAGGCATTCCCACAACTTTGTGTTGGTGGATTATAAGCCCTAGTAATCTAATTAAATTTCAACTCAAAACATATAAATCTCTTTAACTTCAAAATTATAAAGCCCAACCATAACATGGATTGGAATGATCATTAGGTCTCCTAGTATCATGAGCATTTTCTATTTATTTCATTTGGATTCCAAAAATAAGTCTTCTCCTTGAACTTTCCCCATTGATTTTCCAAATACAACCATTCCTTTGATAGTTTAACCTTGAAATCTTTAGAGATGATAATTGTTTACTTTAATTGAGAGTATTCTTAAGAAATTTCATTTCATAAGATGTAATTAACTATGGAGGCTTGCCTCCAAACTTATAAGAACTTGGTTTAATATAAACCCTACTTTATTCATGCATGTAAAGTAGGAAAAATCTCTCACATTCAAGACCCATCATGCCTTTGAGTCCTTATGATTAGGTCCATTGTAGGGTGATGCCTCTATCTTTCGAGATAGCACATCATACCTCAATGTTGTATCATCTCGAAGTACCCCTAAATCTATGGTGTCCCCCCCCCCCAAATACACCCAAAAAATAAACACCATAAGGTCTCTCCTTATTCATTGAATCCTCTCAACATCATCCTTTCTTTTTGGAGTTAGGAGATGTTAATCCTCAAGTAGGTAAGGGTTCTTAGACTCATAATATTAACTGATACACCTGGGTCAACCAGAACACTAGATAGCATTTCATTATGCATTATTGGTTGAAAAACAAAAAAAATCTGCCTCTCTCTCTAATACTAAAAGTCAAGTACCTTCCATTTCATCCCATAGATCTACTGTTAGACCCACCCATCCAAATGGCCCATCCCCTTTGCCTAAAACTTCAATTGTAGGAAGCTCTAAGAACATTAGGGATGTAATATGTTTTAAATGTCATAATATGCAAAATCAATGTAAAGCTCAAATCTTATTTTTAGAAGAATTTGAAAATCCAATAGATGATAATCTAAAAGAAATTTATGATGACACCCCATTATCTGATGAAGAATTGGAATTAATTGATGACCCTCATGTTAATGTGATGAGATGTCTTACTGTAATAAAAAATGAGGTAGAAGATTAGAGGAGAAAGAACATTTTTAGCATGTATGTTTTGTGTAATGAAAGGAGATGTAGGTTAGTTATAGATGGAGGGAGTTCTATGAATGTCATTTCAACACACACCTTAACTCGAGCCAACCTAAAATCCGAACCTCACCCTGAACCATTTCATGTTAGTTGGGTAAATCATACATCTCTTCCCATCACCGGTGTTTAGTTCCTATTAAAATAGGAAGCTATGAGGATCAAATTTGGTGTGATGTTCTCCTAATGGACATTGCTCATATTCTCTTAGGACGACCTTGGCTATATGATATGAATGTTATTCACTATGATAGAGAAAATACTTATGTTTTTAAACATAATAATAAGATTATTAAACTCCTACCAATAAAGCCAGTAGAAAAAACACCTCCATAACACCACACAAAAATAACCGACTTGCAACCTAAGACTTTATTGAAGAAAATGCCAAACTTCAATTAATTATCATAGAAAATCTACTATTAGGCCTAATATTATCATTTATTCTTACTTTAAAACACATACTCTTCCTCCTTTGACCCCAAAGATAGAAATAATAGGTTTTGGAGCTTCTAAAAGAATTTTCCGATCCATTTCTTCTTCACATATTACATGTAAAAGAAGTCATACTGACTCTAATGAGACTCACATACCGCTATGGTCTCTTCTCTTCTTTCTATTTTGATTTTGCAGATGAGCTTCCACGATGAGCTACCTCCTCTACATTCAACATGCTATTGAGTTCTTAATTCTCAACTTCCTAATCTTCCACATTATAGGATGAACCCTACCGAGCATGTTGAGATTAAAAGACAAGTTGAGGAATTATTAAGAAAGGGTTTTATTCAAGAGAGTCTTAGCCCTTGTGCAGTCCCAGCATTATTAACTCCAAAGAAAGATGGAACATGGTGAATGTGTGTTGATAATCGAGCAATAAATAAAATTACTATCATCCTATTCCCTGATTAGATCATATGTTAGATTTAATCTCAGAAGCAAATTATTTTTCAAAGATTGATCTAAAAAGTGGATATCATCAAATTCAGATTAGATCAGGAGATGAGTGTAAGCCAACTTTTAAGACCCCTGATGGACTTTATGAATGGCTTGTCATGCCTTTTGGGCTTTCAAATGATCCTAGAACATTTATGAGACTAATGAATACTGTTCTTAAATCATATATAGGTAAATTTTGGTGGTGTATTTTGATGATATTCTGATTTTTAGTCCAAGTGAAAATGAACATCTACAACACCTACAAAAAGTCTTTAAACTACTTAGACAAGAGAAATTATACATTAATTTTAAAATGTGTTTCTTTTTGTAAGCTGAGGTAATCTTTTTAGGCTTTATTATATCCACTACTGGACTTAAACCTGATCCTTCTAAAGTGAAACAAATCTAAGATTGGCCATCACCTAAAAGTTTTACTGAAGTTAGAAGCTTCCATGGGTTAGCCACTTTTTATCGGAGATTTATTAAGAATTTTAGTACCATTGTTGCACGGATAACTGATATACTAAAATTAGATAAATTTTGTTAGAATTCTAATGTACAAATGGCCTTAGAGCAAATTAAAGTTCTTATCAGTTCTGCACCAATCCTTCAACTTCATGGTTTTTCTAAAGCCTTTGAAGTGACATGTGATGCTTCAGGAATTGGGATAGGTGGAATTTTAAGTCAAGATCCTATAGCATTCTTTAGTGAAAAGTTAAATGAAGCTAAACAATGATATTCCACTTATGATAGAGAGTTTTATGCTGTAATTCAATCCTTAAGGCATTGGAGACACTATCTCTTACATAGAGAATTTATACTTAATTTGAATCATCATGCCTTAAATTCATTAATACTCAACAAAAATTAAGTCATAGGCATGCAAAATGGGTTGAATTTTTACAAGACTACTCTTTCGTTCTAAAGCATAAACCTGGAATTGAGAATTAGCTTGCTGATGCTTTATCCAGGGTAAACCTAATGATTTCCTCTTTAGAATTAAGAATCCCAAGATTTGATAGAATTAAAGATGATTATATTGTGTGCCATGACTTTCACCTAATTTATCTTGAACACCTAGATAAACCAATAACTTTACAAGGGACATTCTTGATAACAAATGGATATTCATATAAAGGAAAACAATTATGCATTTCTTGATCTTCTTAGAGAATTCCTTATCATAAATGTTTGGGGTGTATGGTCATTTTGGAAAGGATAAGACCATATGTTTATTAGAAAATAGATTGTATTGGCCTTCATTAAAATGAGATGTTCAAAAATTGGTGGCTCAATGTTTAATTTGTAAACAGGCTAAAACTATCAAATAAAGGTATGGACAATACACCCTGCTTTACCTTTTCCTTATAGGCCTTGGGAAGACCTATCAATGGATTTTATTCTAGGATTACCTAGGACACCTCGAGGACATGATAGTATTTTTGTTGTAGTGGATAGGTTCTCAAAAATGGCTCATTTCTTACCTTGTTCAAAAATAAACGATGCTTCTTATATAACCAAATTATTTTTTAAGGAAATAGTGCGACTCCATGGTCCCCCTTTAACCATTATTTCTGACAGAGATGTTAAGTTTGTCTCTTATTTTTGGAAAATATTATGGAAATTATCAGGTTCCAAATTAAAATTTTCTTCTGCCTTTCACCCACAAACTTATGGACAAACAGAAGTAGTTAATCCACCTTAGGAAATTTGCTTAATATTTAGTAGGTAAAAGTTTAAGAAATTGGGATTCACATTTACCAACCTCAAAACTTTCCTATAATAGTACTATATCTAGAACTACAAAAAAATCACCATTTGGGATAGTTTATGATCAAAACCCACGATGACCAATAAATGTAGCAAACCTACCATCTCATATATTTTTTGATGCAACATTCTCATTTGCTAAAGATTTTCAAAGCCTCCATGAAGATATAAGAAAACAAATTACTATAAGTAATGATAATTATGGTTCTAAGGCAAATCATAATCGTTCAATAAAAGAATATAAAGAAGGTGATTATGTATTGATTCGCATTCGGCCTAAGCATTATCAAACTACTAGATATAATAAATTACATGCACGAGCTTGTGGTCCATTTAAAATTCTCAAGAAAATTGGAACTAATGCTTATCACCTTGATTTGTCTGTTGATATGCTCATTCATGCAGTTATAAATATTGAAGATATTCTATCATATGAAGGAATTAGAAAACCTCCACTTGTTCTGTCTAACTCTTTAGCAGGAGATATAGCACCGTACTTATAGAAGCCCTCTTCCTTTGAAGTTGACTATATTATCATTGAGGAAGCACCCATTAATCTAGCTTTTGAACAACATTTTCTAGTTTGTTGGAAGAATAAGCCACCAGCTGAAGACACATGGTTGACCCGTACTGATTTGGAGACTTTAGCCTCATAATTAGTAGAAGACTTCTTCGATTTCAACTCTACGGAGCAGAGTTCAATTGAGCCCAGGGGAGTGGATGTAGAACATCATGAGGATCCAGAAAATAAAGCTCAAGGTCCATTTACAAGATTCAAGCTAAAGCCCAAGAAAATTCAAGAAAGAAGAAGGCTTAGCCCATTAGCCTGCTAAGGCCCATTTTATGATATCATCTTTTTTATTTATGTAATTTTTAATTTTCTTCTAGAAACTCCATGTTTGAAATTTTGCATTTAAAAATTTAAAGTATGACATGTGAGGTGGTTGAATCCACATAAAATAATAGCATGTGAAATGGGTGGATGGCATAAAATAATGAGGCACTTTAATGCTTCACATTAATGTGGCCACCCACCTTTCCCTCCATGTTTTGAATTCTTTTCTTTTGAAAGATACATGTAATGGCTATAAATAGCCCCTCTTACTAGAATGAAAGGGATCTTTTGGCAATTACAAAATTTTGAGTTATTCTTGTGGTTTGAGAGCTTGGTGGCCAAACCTTGGCAATCCATGATGGGAGCGCTAGTTTTCCAACATATCCTCTTCCTTCACCTCCAATTCTCACATTCTCTCAATCTCATCAAAAGAAAGAATGCACACCTCCATTAAATTGGAGCACTAGTTATCCAACATATCCTCTTCCTTCACCTCCAATTCCCACATTCTCTCAATCTCATCAAAAGAAAGAACGCCCACCTCCATCACCAAGGTACATCTTCCTGTAAATGCCTAGTAAGAACATCCATAACTAAAGCAAAAAGATAAGGGCTTAAAGTTGATCCTTGATGTAATCCAACTGAGATAGGAAAATATTTTGTCAATCCTCCTTATGTTTGGACACAAGTAATAGCTCTAGTATACATATCCTTAATTACTTGAATATTACCAATACTAACTCCTTTCTATTCTAGAACTCTCCAAAGTACATTTCTTGAAACTTTATCATAAGCTTTCTCTAAATCAATAAATATCATATGTAGATCCTCCTTAATTTCTCTATACTTCTCCATCAAACCTCTTAATAAATGTATAGCATCCATAGTAGATCTACGGCATGAAACCAAACTATTGAGAAACTTTTGTATCACATCGTAACCTATGCTCAATTACTCTCTCCCATAATTTTAATGTATGACATATTAACTTAAATCCTTTATAATTTGCACACTCTTGTGTATCACCTTTATTCTTAAATATAGGAACCAACAAACTCTTTCTCCACTCAGCTAACATCTTTTTAGTTATTAAAATAACATTGAAAAGATTTATAAGCCAAGAAATTCCTTGATCTCCTAAACATTTCCACATTTCTATTGGAATATCATTAGGTCCTACTGCTTCTTCATATTTCATTTAATTTAAAGCTTTTCTATCTTTAGACTTACTAATACGATGATAAAAATAAAATTCTCCATTTTTGTTTAGGGTATTAAAGTTGCTAAATACAATTGTACTTTCAGATCCTTCATTGAAAAGTTTATCAAAATACCTCATCCACCTATTTTTAATATCTTTTTTCTAAGAAAAGCACTTTATTATTTTCATTCTTAATACACCTCACTTGAACTAGGTCTTTGCTTCTCCTACATCTTTGGTTGGCTAACTTATACATACATCTTTCACCTTCTTTGGTATCTAATCTACTGTCTAAATCACTAAAAGCTAAATTTTTTGCATCATATATTACTTTCTCAGAATCTCTACAGGCCACTTTATATCTTTCCCAATTCTCCAAATTTTTACATCTAAACCAAGTTTTATAACAATGCATCTTATTTCTTATCTTTTCTTGCACACTCTGACTCCACCACCAATAATTTTTATTAAAAGAAGTTTTTCCTTTTGATTTTCCAAGCACACTTTTATCAACTTGCTTAATTTTGCTTATGATTTTTTCTCACATAACATTAGCTTCCTTATGGACATCCCAAATATTAAGCACTTATAGATTGCTCTTAAAAATATTTTTATTTCTATTCTTTAAGTGTCCCCATCTAATCCTAAGATAATAATTTGATTTATTTTTCCACTTATAATCTTTCATCTTAAAATCTAAAACTAACAATTGATGTTGGGTACTTAAACTTTCACTTGGAATGACCTTATAATCTTTACAATCTAAACGATCTATTTTTCTTATCAGAAAATAATCAATTTGTGTTTTACTAGATCCATTTTTATAAGTAATAATATGTTCATCTATTTTCTTAAATAAAGTATTAGCAACTACAAAATCATAAGCTAAAGCAAAACCTAATATAGTCCTACCTTTTTCATTAGTCACTCCAAATCCATAACCACCATGAATAATTTTAAAATCTTCTCCCACTCTATCAACATGTCCATTTAAATCTCCTCCAATAAATACTTTTTCTTCAAGAGGTATCTTTTGTATTAATCCCTCTAATTCATTCCAAAATTTTTCTTTTGAGCTTACATCCAAACCTACTTGAGGAGCATAAACACTTATAACATTGATAATCTTAGTATCAATAATAATCTTTAAAGCTATAGTTCTATCTCCACATCTATTAATATTTATAACATTATCTTTCAAACTTTTATCTATAATCACACCTACACCATTTCTAGTTTGACTTCTACCTGAATACCAAAGTTTAAAACCTAAACTATAAATCTCCTTGGCCTTCTCCCCAAACCATTTAATTTCTTGAACACATAAAATATTTATCTTTCTATGAACCATAATATCTATTAATTCCATTAATTTACCTGTAAGAGTACCTATATTCCAAGATCCTAACCTAATTCTAGTTTCATGGACTAACTTCTTTGCCCGCATCCATCCATAATGTGGGAACCCTTGGTTATTTAATGCTGCACCCGGGCACCGATGTTGTGGCCCTTGCACATTTTTCACTGTATTCAAGCCATACAATGTGTCGCTTCCAGGGTATGCCCTAGCATTAACACAAATATTTATAGGATTCATGTCCTGATTATTTTGATAAGTTTTACGCTGGTTCGCAACCCTCCACATACGGACTTTGGGACCGACAAAAGTAGTGTTGAAAAAAAAACAATTAAACCTAAAATAAAAATAAAATAAACAACATAAAATAAACCTAAACCTAAACTAAAATAAACTAAACTAAAATAAATAAAACCTAAACCTAAACCTAAAATAAACTAAACCTAAACCTAAACCTAAACAAAATAAAATAAAATAAACTAATAATAAGCCTAAATCTAAACTAAAAAATAAAACCTAAAATAAAACTTAAATCTAGACCTAAAAAACAAAATAAAAACCTAAACCTAAACATCAAATTAAAAAATAAAACCTAAACCTAAAAACTAAAACTAAAATAAAACTCAACTAAAAATATACCTAAACCTAAAAAATGAACTAAAATAAAAAACCTAAACAAAAATAAATATACCTATAATAAATAAACTAAACTAAATAAAAAATAAAAAATAAATTAAATAAACATAAACTTGCTGGTTTACTTAATATAAAAAAAATCCTAAACCCTAAATCCTAAACCCTAAACCCTAAACCCTAAACCTACAACCCTGAACCTACAACCCTAAACCCTAAACCCTAATCCCTAAAACCCTAAACCCTAACCGTAAACCCTAAACCCTAAACCCTAAACCCTAAATCCTAAACCTTAAAACCCTAAACCCTAAACCCTAAACCCTAAAATCCTAAGACCTAAACCCTAAACGCTAAACCCTAAACAATAAACCCTTAAACCTACAACCCTAAACCCTAAAACCTACAACCCTAAACCCCTAAACCCTAAACCCTAAACCCTAAACCCTAAACTAACCCTAAACCTAAAGAATGGGCAGAACCTTGACAGCAGGAACATCCCCATCAACTAGGCTCAATCTAGATTTGGCAGTGGAGGAGAAGGAGGAGGCGACAAATATCATAGTGGTAGCGGGGGATATGGAGGTGCTGGTGGATATGGGGTGGTGGTCAGAGTAGTGGTGGTTATAGAGGCAAGAGGAGCTACAGAGGTTACATCCATGGTGGTGTTGGAGGGGGAGATGGGGGATATGATGTCAGATCCTACTACTCGAGAGGTGGGGGTGGTATTGATGGGAACTAGAGAAGCTATAGAATGGTCCATCCAATCTGCTATTTATGGAACTATGCCTATACAGTAAATATGATTTTACTTATCTAGGGTTTTTAATTTGCTTTATGGGTCCTCATTTTTTATCTATGTTGTCGCTTGAATCTTAGAGAACTTGGGGTGCTACTTGGTTGATGAAATCGAAAAGAAGAAATATTGAATATAAATTTGTTCTCTAAAACCTCAAACCCTAAAACCTAAACTAAAACTTAAACCCTAAACCCTAAACCCTAAATCTAACAATCTTAAATCCTAAACTCTAAACCCTAAATTAGAAACACTAAAGCCTAAATCATAAACCCTAAAATTATAAACCCTAAACCCTAAACCCTAAACCATAAAAACCTAAACCCTAAACCCTAAACGCTAAACCCCAAACCCTAAAATCCTAAACCTTAAACCCTAAACCCAAAACACTAAAACCTATGACCTTAAACCTTAAACCCCAAACCCTAAACCTTAAACTAATCCTAAACCCTAAACCCTAAACTAACCCTAAACCTTAAACCATTAGAATGGTAAGAACCTTGACGGCAGGAACATCACCGTCAACTAGGCTCAACCTAAATCTAGCGGTGGAGGTGAAGGTGGAGGTGGTTGTTATTGCAGTAGTGGTGGGGGATCTAGAGGTGGTGGTGGATATGGAGGTGGTGGTCAGAGCAATGATGGTTATGGAGGAGGGAGGAGCAACGGAGGTTACAGCCGTGGTGGTGGTGTAGGGGGAGATTGAGGATATGATGTTGGATCCCACTACTCGAGAGGCAGGGGTGGTTCTTATGGGAATTGGAGAAGCTGAAGAACAGTCGATTTGATCTATTGCTTATGAAACTGTGTCTTTATAGTAGAGATAGTTTTACTTATCTAGGGTTTTTAATTTGCTCTATGGGTGCTCATTTTTATTCTATGTCATTGCTTGTGTCTTAAAAATTTAAGGTGCTACTTGGTTGATGAAATCAAAAAGAAGAAATGTTGAATATGAATTTGTTCTCTATTAAAAAAAGAAAAAACCTCAAATTCCAAACCCTACACCCTAAACTCTAAGCTAAAACTTAAACCATAAAACCTAAACTCTAAAAACCCTAAATCCTAAACTCTAAACCCTAAACCTACAGCACTAAACCCTAAATCGTAAACCCTAAAATCATAAAACTTAAACCATAAACTATAAAACCCTAAACCCTAAACCCTAAAAATTACAACACTAAACACTAAACCCCAAACCCTAAACCCTAAACTAAGCCTAAACCCTTAAAAAACCCTAAACCCTAAGCCATTCTAACAGGCAGAACCTTAATAGCAAGAACATCATCGTCAACTAGGCTTAGTCTATATCTAGCGGTTGAGGTGAAGGTGAAGGCGCCGATTAATGTAGTGGTGGTGAAGGATCTGGAGGTACTGCTGGATATAGATGTGGTGGTCAGAGCAGTGGTGGTTCTAGAGGTAGGAGGAGTGATGGAGGTTGCAGTCATGTTGGTGGTGAAGGGAGATATTGGGGATATGATGGAGGATCCTACTACTCGAGAGGCGAGGGTGGTTCTGATGGCAACGAGAGAAACTGAATAACTACTGATTCAGTCTACTACTTATGGAACCGTGTCTTTTTAGTAGAGACAGTTCTACTTATCTAGGGTTTTTGATTTGGTTTAAGGGAGCTCATTTTTTTTCTATGTCATCGCTTGTGTCTTAGAAAACTTTGGGAGCTACTTGGTTGATGAAATCTAAAGGAAGAAATGTTGAATCTAAATTTGTTCTCTGTTAAAAAAACTTTAAACCCAAAACTAAAAGATAAACCCTATACCTAAAACCTAAACCCTAAACCCTAAACACTACACCCTAAACCCTAAAAATCTTATACCATAAATACTAAACCCTAAACCCTAAAACCCTAAACCTTAAATCCTAAAACCCTAAAGCCTAAACCCTAACCTTAAACCTTAAAACCCTAAACCCTAAACCCTAAACCTAAACCCTAAACCCAAAATAACCCTAAACCCTAAATCCTAAACTAACCTTAAACCTTAAACCCTAAACTAACCCCAAACCCTAACCCTAAACTCTAAACCCTAAACATTGAATAAAGATATCATTAAGAGTAGATGTAAAGAATGACCTAATCCTAACATAGTTATGGTAGCTAAAGAAATTATCTTCAAGAGACTTTCCCTTGACTATTAAAGATTTGAATACCCTAAACCCTAACCCTAAATCATACTATAATACCATATATTATAGTATAATGTAGCATCATATATTTGAGCATGCAGTGATGTGTTTTTGAATGTTATAAGATGTTTTGAAATGTTTTAGTATATTAGGTATTGTGCCCTATAGTCTTCATAGAAATATTGATTTAATAAATTAGATGATGAAATTTGTTAAATTTGAAGTGGGAATTAGGTTGTAGTACCAAAGGTGTGCTACACCACTTGTTGTCTAAAAAGTAAGTTTTATGTTCAAAATAAATATGTATATAGCATAATATAGCATCATATATCATAATATATTGTTCTATGCATTTTAAATTCTTTTAGTATTTTGCAATCATGCAGTCGAACCTACCCTAGCATTATTTGTAAAAATGTTGATTTAGACTTTAAAATGCTCGAATTTGGCCAAATTCATAATAAGTAGAGCATGGCATCATAATCTATTGTTTCAATTTAAAATATGTAAGTGATACAATTAAAATATATAGTTTATTATTATCTAGGCTAATTTTATGATTTTTTTTTCGTAAGCAATCCCTTGTGATGTGATATGCAATATAATATAATACAATATGTTATAGTGTATTATAATATAAGGTGCCATAATATGAATTATAGCATAATATTATGTATTATTACTTGTTGTTTGGCATATTTTAGTTTGTTATAGAATGATGCAGAAGAGTTTGTACTAGTATAATTCATAAAAACAAAAATTTATAGGCTGAGATGATGGGATTTGCCCAAATTTAAGGTAAGCTTTAAGGAACATCATTAGGGGTGTGCTATGGTGTGTCATTTCTAGGCTAAAATAAAATAAATAAAAAACTAAACTAAACTAAAAAAATAAAAAACCTAAATAAAATAAAAAATAAACTTAAAACAAAAATAAAATAAATCTAAAATAAATAAAATAAAAATTAATTAAAAAGTTTAAAATTAAAAAAATAAACCTAAAAATAAATAAAAAATAAAAACTAAACCTTAAACTAAAAAAAACGTAAACCTAAAATAAAAATAAACATAAACATAAACCTAAACTAAAATAAATAAAACCTAAACCTAAAACCTAAATAAAATAAAATAAACTAAAAATAAACCTAAACCTAAATTAGAAGATAAAACTTAAAAGTAAAACTAAAATAAAAACATAAAACCTAAACCTAAAAAATACAATAAAAACCTAAACCTAAACCTAAAAAAAAAAAAACCAAAACATAAAAAAGAAAATAAAAATAAAACTAACCTAAACAATAAACTTAAACCTTAAAATTAAACTAAAATGAATAAACTAAACTAAATAAAGAGAAAAATAAACCAAAAAAACTAAAATAAATAAAAAATATACTAAATAAACGAAATAAACCAAAACCTACGAGTTTAGTTAATTTAAAAAAAATTAAAAAAATCATAAGCCTAAACACTAAACCCAAAACCTACAACCTAAAACCTTAAAACCCTAAACCCTAAACCCTAAACCCTCAACCCTAAACCCTAAAACCCTAAACCCTAAACCCTAAACCATAAAACCTATAATCTTAAACCCTAAACCCTAAACCCTAATCCCTAAACCCAAAACCCAAAACCCTAAAAATCTAAAACCTAAACCTAAAATAAATAAAACCTAAAAATACAATAAATGAAAAAACCTAAACCTAAATAAAATAAAATATATAAAATAAATAGAAACATAAACTAAGACCTAAACCTAAACCTAAACCTAAATGCAAAAATAAAATAAAATAAAAAATAAAAACTAAACTAAAATAAAATAAATAAAAACCTAAACTTAACTTAAAAAATAAAATAAACCTAAAAATAAAAAAACTAAATAAATATAAACTAAACATAAAATAAAAATAAAAGGAAATAAACCTAAAATAAAATAAAATAAAACCTAAGTAAAAAACTTAAAACTAAAAGTAAACCTAAAAATAAAATCTAAAAATAAATTAATGATAAAACCTAAACCCTAAACTAAAAAACAACCTAAACCTAAAATAAATAAAATAAAATAAACCTAAACCTAAACTAAACTAAATAAAACCTAAAGCTAAAATAAAAGAAACTTAAACCCTAAGCTAATTAAAATAAAATAAACTAAAAATAAACTAAAACTGAAATGAAAAAATAAAACCTAAAAAGGAAGCTAAAATTTAGACCTAAAAAAATAAAATAAAAACCAAAACATAAACCTAAAAATAAAAAATAAAACCAAAACCTAAAAAATATAATAAAAATAAAACTAAACTAAAGAAGAAACATAATCCAAAATCTAAACCTAAAAACTAAACTAAAATTAAAAACCTAAACTAAAATAAATAAGCAAAACTAAATAAAAATAAAAACTAAAAGTAAATAAAAATAAAAAAAAATCAAATAAACCAAAATAAATAATAAATAAACCAATTAAATAAAATAAACCTAAACCAATCGATTTACTTAATTTACAAATAAAAAAATCATAAATCCTAGAACTAATCCTAAACCTACAACCCTCAACCCTATACACTATACGATAAACCCCAAAACCCTAAAAAACCCTAAACCCTAAACTAACCCTAAACCCTAAACCATAAACCTTAAACCTTAACCCTAACCTTAAACCCAAAATGTCCCTAAACCCTAAAACCTTAAATCCTAAGCCTTAAACCCTAAACAATAATCCAATAAAAACCCTAAACCCTAAAGCCTAATGCCTAAACCTTAAACTAACCCTAAACCCTAAGCTAATCCTAAACCCTAAGCTAACCCTAAACCCTAAACCCTAAACCCTAAGCCCTCAAAACCCTAAACCCTAAAACTTAAACACTAGTCCCTAAACCATAAACACTAAACCTCAAATCCTAAACCCTAAAACCCTAAACCAGAAAATCATGAACCTAAAACCCTAAACCCTAAAAACCTAAAACCTAAACCAAAACTAAATAAAACCAAATAATAAAATAAATAAAAAATTAAACCTACATAAAATAAAATAAATAAAATAAAAACCTAAACCTAAACCTAATAATTAAATAAAATAAAAATTAAAATAAACTAAAATAAAATAAATAAAAAAATAAACTAAAATAAAAAATAAAATAAATTGAAGAATAAAAACCTAAATTAAATAAAAACTAAATGAAAAATAAAATTAAAATAAACTTAAAATTGAATTATTTAAATACTAAATAGAAACCTATACCTAAAAAATAAACCTAAAAATAAAAAAAAATAAAACATAAACCCTAAAATAAAAAGAAAACCTAAACTTAAAATAAAAATAAAATAAATAAAATTAAATAAATCTAAACCTATACTAAAATAAATAAAACCTAACCCTAAACCAAAAATAAACTAAACCTAAACTAAATAAAATAAAATAAACTAATAATTATTATAAACCTAATCTAAGAAATAAAACCAAAAAATAAAATAGAAATAAAAACTTAAACCTAAAAAAAAAAAAAAAAAAAAAAACCTAAACTTAAACCTAAAAATAAAAAATAAACCTAATCTAAAAAATAAAATAAAAATAAAACTCAACTAAAAAAACCTAAACCTAAAAAATAAACTAAAATAGAAAACCTAAACTAAAATAAATAAACTAAACTAAATAAAAATAAAGAATAAATATAATAAAAATTTAAAAATAAAATAAACTCAAAGAAATAATAAATAAACTAAATAAACCTAAACCTACTGATTTACTTAATATAAAAAAACCCTAAATCCTAAAACTAACTCTAAACCCTAAATCATAAATTACAACCCTAAACCTATGACTTTAAACCCTAAACCCTAATCCTTAAAACTCTAATCCCTAAACCATAAACCATAAAACCTAAACCTTAAACCCTAAACCCTAAAAGCCTAATCCCTAAACCATAAACTTTACACCCTAAAACCCTAAAGCCTAAAGCCTAAACCCTAAACCCTAAAACCTAAACCCTAAACTAACCCTAAACCCTAAACCCTAAACCCCCTGCCTAAACCCTAAGAATGAACCTTGATAGAAACACGGTCCAATAGGCTTAGTCTAGATCTGGTGTTGGAGATGAAGGTGAAGGCAGCAGTTATCATAGTAGTGGTGGAGGGATCTATAGGTGCTGGTGAATATGGAGGTGGTGGTTGGAGCAGTGGTGTTTATGGAGGCGGGAGGAGCGATGAAGGTTAAAGCATTGGTGGTGGCAGAGGGAGAGATCATAGATATAATGGTGGATCCCGCTACTCGAGAGGTGGGGTGGTTATGATGGGAACAAAAGAAATTATAGCAAGGTCGATCCGATCTGTAGCTTATGGAACTATGTCTTTATAATAGAGATGGTTCTACTTATCTAGGGTTTTTTATTTGCTCTATGGGTGCTCATTTTTGATTTATGTCGTCGCTTGTGTCTTAGAAAACTTTGGGTGATACTTGATTGATGAAATTGAAAAGAAGAAATGTTGAATTTGAATTTGTTCTTTGTTAAAAAAATTTATTAACTCTAAACCTAAAGCCTAAACTAAAACTTAAATCTGGAACCTAAAACCTAAACTCTAAACGCTAAACCCTAAACCCTAAAAACCCTAAACCTTAAGCCCTAAACCCTAAACCATAAATTCTAAACCTTAAACCCTAAAAACCTAAAGCCTAAACCCTAACCCTAAACCCTAAAACCCTAAACCCTAAACCCTAAAACCTACAACCCTAAACCCAAAACCTAAACCCTAAACCCAAAATGTACCCAAAACTAACGCTAAACCTTAAATCCTAAATTAACCCAAAACCCTAACCTTAAACCCTAAACCCTAAAAAATAAACCTTGAATAAAGATATCATTAAAAGTAGATCTAAAGAATGACCTAATCCTAACATAGTTATGGTAGCTAAAGAAAATGTCCTCAAGAGCCTTTCCCTTGATAATTAGATATTTAAATACCCTAAACCCTAACCCTAAATCATACTATAATTTCATATATTATAGTATAATGTAGCATCATATATTTGAGCATGCTGGGATGTGTTTTTGGATGTTATAAGATGTTTTGAAATGTTTTAGTATATTATGGTATTATGCCCTATAGTCTTCGTAGAAATATTGATTTAATAAACTAGATGATAAAATTTGTTAAATTTGAAGTGGGAATTAGGTTGTAGTACCAAAGGTGTGTTGCGCCACTTGTAGTCTAAAAATTAAGTTTTTATGTTCAAAATAAATATTATATGTTGTAGCATAGTATAACATCATATATCATAATATATTATTTTGTCCATTTTAAATTATTTTAGTATTTTCAATCATGGAGTCAAACCTTCACTAGCATTATTTGTAAAAATGTTGATTTAGACTTTAAAATCATGGACTTTGGCCAAATTCATAGTAGGTAGAACATGGCATCATAATATATTATTTCAATTTAAAATATGTAAGTGATATGACTAAAATATATAGTTTATTATAAATTAGGCAAATTTTATGATTTTTTATCTTAAGCAATCCCTTATGATGTGATATGCAATATAGTATAATATAATATGTTGTAGTATATTATAATATAGGATTCCATAATATAGTGCAGAATCATGCATTATTGCATACTATTGTGTATTACTACTTGCTGTTTAGCATATTTTAGTTTATTATAGTATGATGTAGTAGAGGTTGTATAAGTATAATTCATAAAAATATTGATTTATAAGATGAGATGATGGGATTTGTCCAAATTTATGGTGTTGCGTAGGGAACATCATTAGTGTGCTATAGTGTCATTTAATCGAAAGAATGGAATTTTTCATCCAAAATAAATGTTCAATTTTCAACCAAATTTTATAAATTTTTTGCTTAAAGTGATTCATTTTAAGGTGTAATGTAAGATAATATATTATATGAAAGCATATTAAAATATAATGTACATAACAATATAACTTCACATATATATGAATGTGGTGGTGTGTTACTAAATGTTATTGTACATTTTAGTATGTTTTACTTTTGTTATAATACATTTGGTCAAAACTCAGAAAAATGTTAATTTGAAGGTTGAGATGGAAGAATTTGGCCAAATTGATAGCACACACCTAGAAGCAACCCCAAAATTATGCTATTTTGTACCATTTCTAATAGAAAAATAATAATTTTACATCCAACATGAAAATTATTCATATTTTGACATAATTTTGTTATTTTTTCCTTTTAAGTGATTCTAATGAGGTGTAATGTTAGACAATATATTATAGTATAGCAAATTATAACATAACATCATATATTATAATATATTATTGTGTGTTAATTCACACTATAATATGTTTAGCATGATATTATATAGTTAGTTTGAGCTTGCACCATCACAAATCATAAAATGTTGATTATAATGCTAAGATGATGTAATTTGAATGAATACATTGTTAGGCTTTTGGTTAAAGTATTAACAGTTTGCATAAGAGAAGAAATAAAATTTGATGATAATTCTATGTCAAGGACATGGAGGGAGATCTGCTAGGGGATCACACTTACATTGGACATGATATGTGAGGGGTCTATGTCAAGGGCATAGAAGAATAAAATATGCTAGGGATAAGTTTTGAATTTGATTTGATTATATGATTTTTGGAAAGAAGATCCACCGGGGATAAGAAACTATAATCCACCGAGGATTAAGATCAAATTGACTTTAATATGTTTTGTTTAATTGATGTGGAGGCACATCTGCTAGAGATATGGGCTCGAGTTCATAGGAATCGGATATATGAAACTTCCACTAGGGAAGTAGGTTTGGCCTGGGATGTATCCGCTATGAATAAGAGTTTGATTGGATTTCTTTGATTTAGACTCTACTAGGGGAGTTGGTTTAATTTTTCTCCGCTTAGGAGGTTGGTTTTGAATTTGATTTGTTTGCTTAACTTGTTTATATATGATTTGGGGCTCCGCTGGGGAGAAGGGCGTGATTTGATTCCACTAAGGAAAATCATATTAAGTTTAACTTAATCTAAGTTAATGTATGGTCCCTATCAGTGTGCGATGGACCCACTAAGAAGGGGATATATTAGCCTTGACCTACCTCAGGTTTACAAATCCAAAGGGATAGTCTATCGGTAGTGGGGTGGAGCTAGCCAACCTAAGGGGTTGCCTTTCGGAATGCAACAATTATGCTAGCAAGAAGGTGTAGCAGACCTACATCTTCCAAAGCGAGGAACAACCATTGGGGTGACCTGTTGGATGCACAACAAATCAAATATGACCTAGGGCGACTGCTGAATGAATGCCACTTAGGACTTATGTCAACTTAAAAGTAGTCAAGATTAATTTTATCTTAATTTCATGTGATTTGATATGGTTTTTTTAGTTTCATTTGATTTCAAATTGAGGGCATATCCACTAAAGATGTGGGCTCGATCAAATTTGATAGAATTAATTTATGGACCATGTCAGTGTGCGATGGACCCACTGAAAAGGGGCTATATAAGACTTGTCCTATCACAGATTTATAAATCAAAAGGTATATTCTACTGGTCATGGGGTAGAGCTAGCCAACATAAGGGGTTTCCTTTCAGTGTGCAATGGTTGTGCTAGGAAGAGGGCGTAGCAGACTTACATGTTCTAAAGCAAAAAATGACTGTTGGAGTGACCTATTGGTAGCACAACAAATTAAACTAGACTTAGGGGTGACTACTGAGTGAATGTCACTGGGGACTTATATCAACTCTAGAGTATTTAGGAGATTCTTATTGGAAGTTTTATTGACACTGCCTTTAAGATAGGATGCATGCTTGGGAAAATATACCGCTAGGGGTGTCCTTTTAATCCACAAGTGAATATATATTTTATTTATATGTTTGTGTGGACCCTGTTGGAGTGCAAGGGACCACACTAAGAAGGGGTTATGTCATCCTTGGCCTATCTCAGATTTACTGAAGCAACGAAGAATCTGCACATCCACAAGATGAATTCTCCAACCAGGGTGAAAGAAAGGGAACTATCCAATTTGATAGTAACCCGGGTAGTGTATAAATGGATTTGCAAACGATGTGATCCAAATATAGTGCCCATACGGGAGGTGCTACTAAGGATGTTATCCTGAGGCCTAAAAAATAAAGCCTATAGGTGTACGGTGGCCAACTCAAGGAGAAAGTGTAGCAGACTTACATCTTCCATGAGTGGTGTATCCTAGGGTACGGGAACTAACAAACCTAAGGTGTATCCATCAACATGAGTGGTGTATCCATCAGCATATTGAGAACCAACCAACCTAAGGTGCCCGTTGGTGTGCAATAATCAATCTCGAAAGAAAGTGTGTAGGCTTATAACTTTCCAAACAAAACTAATCGTCAGGATAGTCTATCATCGATAGGACATATGCTATCTGACCTAGAGCGACTGCTAAGCGGGGAGCCCGAGGAAGGACTGTACCCAGACTTGAAGCAGTAAGGAGGGAAGGTGCTGCTAGGGGACTTATCCTAAACCTCAATTATACTCGACCCAGTTAGTGCACAAAGACTAATCCAAGAAGAAACCGTAGTCGACTCACATCTTCTTAATCGCAACTAACATGAGGTAGTTTACTGGCCATGCAGTAAGGCATACCAAACTAACAAGCCACTCATTAATTTGTAGTGTCCAAGTAAGCAAGGAAAGCATGACAAACTTACTTCCTCCAAAGGAAGAAGATCATTGGGTGACACACTAGCAGGATAGCATGTCAGCCCGACCTAAAGCACCTACTAAGTGAGTGTCATTTGGGGTGTTATCTCAACTCAGAGTCATCCGAGATGAAAGATATGTGTTTGTTTTATATTTTTGTGTGTAGTTTGTACTTTTGTTGTGTCGATAAAGGATAGGATGTCGCTCGAGTTCCTTATACCAACCTGAAACACATCATGGTAGATTCACAAACAAGAATAGTTTTAATATGAAAGAGATTGAATTCAAAATGGAATTTTCATTGATGATAACTATTTTCAAACATGATTTATAATATTTCTTTAAGTAGATTACATTTATTTGAAGTATTGGGTGCTCTCCCTTATGATTAATAAGTTGATAAGATCCTCCTTGGTAGGCATTCTCTATGGAAAAAGGGCCTTCCCAAATGGGTTCAAACATGCCAACCATCTTACAACAGGCAACAACCGGTCTCCTTAGAACTAAAATAAGTTCTCCTACTTGAAAAGCTCTAGTATGGACCAACTTATTGTGAGCTGGAATGATTTTAGCTTTGTACAACTCAAGGTTTTGGCATGCCCACAGGCGTATCTCCTCTAAACCTTTCGAGCTCTTCTAACTGTAACTTGGCATTCTACTTTGCTATGATATTGCTACCCACAGCTATCCTTAGTGATTGGAGTTAGACTTTTAATGGTAGAACAACTTCAGGCCAATACACTAAGGAGAAAGGAGTAGACTGAGTTGGAGTTCTATATGTGATGCGGTAGTCCCACAAGGCTTCAACTAACTGCTCATGCCATTATCGCTTATTATTGTCGAGTGTTTTCTTCATTATTTGGTTGAGAGTTTTATTGAAGGCTTCTACTAAGCCGTTTGACCTGGGATAGTTGATGGTTGAATATCTCTAATCTATGCTGTGTCTTCGAGAAAAGTTGTTGATCTTGGTGCTCCTAAATGTGGTACTATTATCAGATATAATTCTTCGAGGCACTCCGAACCAATATATGATATGGTTCTTAAAAAACTGGAACACATGCTATGTTGTGACCTCTCTGAGCAAATTCACCTTCACCTATTTGGAAAAGTATTCAGTAGTAGCTAAGATGAATAGATGACCCTTGGAAGAAGGAGGATCAATCAGACCCACTATGTCAGTACCCAACACTCGAATGTCCATGAAACCAATGTAGGAAGTAGAATTTTTGGTGGTTGGTGTAGGACCACACCGTGTATTTGACATTGGTGGCATCACCTATCATATCCATGCAATCTTTGATCATTGATGGCTAGTATCCTAGCTCCAAATCTTGGCTTTCATCTTTGGAATAGATTAGTTAGCTCCACATAATCCTGAGTGTACCTAAATCAAGATCTTACGAGCATCGTGATCAAAACATGTACAAGACACCATCCACAAGAGCATAGGAAAGTGCACTCTGCTCCATCTACTAGGCTTGGGACTTCTCTTCAGGTAGTTTTCCTTTATTTAGGTAATCCATGAATGGTTGCCTCCAATCTAACTCATTGTCCTTCTTGGCAATGGAAACCTCCCCTTCAAGAGAGTACTTTTGATGAGTTCAATATCAATATGGGATAAGACTTACCTATTTTAGACCTTTATTGATATGGACTCATGCTCCGGACATGTCAACTAATTAGCAAGCTTGGCTAAAGCATGTGCTAAGGCATTCTTTCTTGGAGGAATCTTATAAATGCTAACCTGTGGGATTTAGGCCACCAACTCCATTGTGTACTTGTCGTAGTGATGGAGCTTGGGCTTTATAACCTTATAGGACCCAGTGATTTGGTTGATAACTAGTTGAGAATTTACGAAGATGTTGATGTTCTAGATGCTTAGAGTAACGGGTAACTCTAGATAGGCAATTAGAGCCTCATATTCGACTTTATTATTGGTACAAGGATTGGGCAGATGATATGAGAATCTCATCACATCACAGTCTAGAGTTAAGAGAACTATTCATGCCCCTACCTTTCCTGAAATTATAGATTATGGTTTTTCTCCTCTTTGAGAGGAAGCCGCGCCATCAAAGTACATCTCCCAGCGGTGAATGCTAATATCCCCTAAGTTCATGATTTGTTCATCGAGGAGATCATCATTAAGCGAAGAGTCAGCAGGAAGTGGGTGTGCTGCTAAGAAATCTGCTAGCGCTTGTCCTTTCATCCTATGGAGGAGTACGACGATAATGTTAAACTATGAGAGGATCATGGACCATCGTGCCAACTATCCACATAGCATTGGCTATGTCATGAGATACTATAGTGGATTGATCCTAGAGAATAAGTTCACCTTATGAGGAAGCATTTAGTGTTGTAGCTTTTAGGATGCAAAGATTAAAGCTAGGCAATGCTTCTTAATGGGTGGATACTTAGCCTCAAGAGGGATTAGATGATGACTAAGATAGTAGAGTGTGTTTTCCTTTCCTTTGTCATTGGCTTGGGCCAACAAAGCACCAAGAGAGTTGTCTAATGCAACAGTGTAAAGTATGAGCGGCTTGCCTAAGATAGGGTCTACTAGAACTGGTGATGTCATCAGGTAATGCTTTATGTCTTTGAAGGCATGCTCACACTTATCATCCCACTTGAACTTGACATCCTTTTGGCAAGTGCTGAGAATGGCTGACATCTTCCAGATAGGTTAGATATAAAGCATCTTAGATACTCTAATCGCCCTTCAAATGATCTGAGTTGAGTTAAACTTTAGGGGATCACATTTCTAATATCGTGTTGATCATCTCTGAATCGATTTCAATTCCCTAGTGTCAGACAACAAATCCAAGGAATTTCCCGGAAGATACTCTGAATGCACAATAACAAATAACCTAATGACTAATAAATAATAATTAATAACTAATAATAAAACTAAATAATAAATAATAACTAACTAATAATAAAAACTAACCTAATAACCTAAACCTAATAAGTAAAAATAACTAATAATTAATAATAACTAACAATAATATCTAACTAATTAATAACTAATAACTAATAACTAATAACTAAATAAACTAACTAATAACTAATAACTGATAACTAACTAAATTAACTACCACACAATAACTAATAACCAATAATAAATTAAAACTAATACCAATAAACCAACCAATAATAATAACCAATAATAACCAAAACATAAAACTAATAACTAATAAACTAATAACCAACTAAGTAATAATAACTAATAAACCAATAACCAAATAACTAACCAATAAACTAACCTAATAATAACCAAACTAATAACTAAAACTAATAATAACTAATAATAAATTAATAACCAATAATACAATATAACCAATAATAAACCAATAACTAAAACCAAACTAAAAACTAACTAATAACCAAATAATAAAAATAAACCAATAAACTAATAACCACAATAATAAAAATAATAACTAACCAATAAAATAAACTACAATAAACCAATAAAATAACCTAAAACTAACTATCAAAACCCAATAAACTAATAATAAACTAATAATACAATAATAAACTAATAATAACTAATAAATAATAACTAACTAAAACCAATAACCAATAAAACCAATAACCAATAACCAACTAATAACTACAAATAATAATAAATAACTAATAATAAAAATATTAATAATAATAACTAATAATAAATAACCAATAACCAAAACTAATAACTAAACCAATAATAATACTAATAATAATACAATAAACTAACTAACCATAACAAATAACCAATAATAACTAATAATTACTAACCAATAACCAATAATAAATAATAATAACCAAATAACTAATAACCAATAATAACTAAAATTATAAATAATAAAACTAATAATAATAACTAACCAATAACTAAACTAATTAATAAAACTACAATAACCACAAAACAAATAATAACTAATAAATAACCAATAATAACCACAACTAATAAATACATAATAAATAAACTAATAACTAACACTAATAATAACTAACTAATAACCAATAAATAACTAAAACCAAAACTAATAATAACTAAAACCCAATAACTAATAAACTAATAATAAACCAATAAATAACTAAATACTAACAATAACTAACCAAATAATAACTAATAAAAGTAACTAATAACCAATAAATAACTAATAACCAATAATAATAATAATACAACTAATAACCAAATTTAATAAATAATAAAACTAATAATAACCAAAAAACCAATAACTAATAAACTAATAAATAACTAATAATAATAACTAATAACCAATAACCAACTAATAAACAAATATTAATAATAATAACCAAATAACCAATAATTAATAACTAATAACCTAATAACCAATAATAAATAATAAATTAATAACTAATAAACAAATAACCAATAACCAACTAAATAACCAATAACTAATAATAATAACCAATAACCAAATTAATAACTAATAACCAATAATAATAAATAACCAATAATAATAAATAATAACCAATAAACTAACCAATAACCAATAATAACCAAATAATAACTAACTAAAAAATAATAAACTAATAATAACAATACAACTAATAATAACTAATAACTAACCAATAATAACAATATAACCAATAACCAAATAATAACTAATAATAATAAAATAAAAACTAATAAATAAAATAATAATAACCAATAATACAATAATAACTAACTAAAACTAAATTAATAATAATAATAAACTAATTAATAAACTAATAATAATAATAATAAAATCTAATAATAACTAATAACCAATAATAATAATACTAATAATAACTAATAAAAAACTAAACTAATAAAAACCCATAACCAACTAACTAATAATAACCAATAACTAAACCTAATAATAACTAACTAACTAATAACTAAACTAATAACTAACTAACTAATAACTAAACTAATAACTAATAACAAATAAAATTAACTAATAATAATAATAACTAAAACCTAAACCAAATCCCTTTTTTTCCTCACTCTCTTTGACAATATTCAAGAACCCATTTTCTTCATCTTCTCGTGGCTTCCGAGGATTTTCACCGGTAAGTTGACTTTGGTCGATTTCCTCCGCATTTGGCATGGCTAAAATGATGCTTCGCCTTGTGGTTAATGATTTCTTGGGTAAATCTAAGTTTTCTTCTCCTAAATCCTTTAAAGATGCCTTATCGGGTAAGGATGATTCAACCTCCCTTGAATTTTCAGTTAATCTTGTTCATATAACTTTTAAAGGTGTTCCGGCTATAATGTGTTCTGATTTGGATATTGGGAAACTTGTTGAACTTTATGCCTTTACTATGACTGGTAAATTTTCTTTTCCCCGACCTAATATGGAAGATATTCAATTTTCTTTCATGATTTAAAGCTCTCCGGTGTGTTTTCAGTTGGTTTGTTGGATGGTCATCATGTCCTCATAAAGTTATCTAATGATCTTGATTATAGCTAATTTTTCTCTCACCGATCTTATTTTGTTAAAAATTGTCAAATGTGTATCCTTAAATGGACTTCATTTTTTGACATTCAAGAAGAATCTCCATAATGTATTTGTTTTTGCCTAATCTTTGAATACATTTTGTTAATCATCAATTTCTTCATGGGTTGGGTCTATTTTTGGTAGACCTTTACAAATTGATCAAGCAATTACGGCCGCCTCACCCTTCTTCATATCCTTGTTGAAATTGATGTTACTAAGAAGTATCCTAATGAGATTTGCATAGGGTCTGAAAAGTATGAATATTTTTAGCCAGTTGAATTTGAAAACTTTCATGTTTTATGCAATCACTGCGAAACCCATGGCCATGTCTTTTCGGATTGTTTCACTGCTCATCCTCAACTTAGGAAAAAATATGTTAAAATCCTAAGTTGATTGATCAATCTGGAGAACATTTAACTGATAAAAATAAAATTTCTATTTTAAAAGATAAAGATGTTGGTGATGGTATTCTGAATCTATCTAATGTTTTAACTATTGAGAATGCTTATGAAAATGTTTCAGAAAATGATGATGTTGCTTTGAATGGTAATCAGATTTTGGCTGCTATTGTTCCTGTGCTTTCTGGAATTGTTCAAGATGATGTTATTCCAGTTTTGATTTCCTCCTAAAGATTATTGTGATATATATCCTTGAAATTTTAAAGATAATGACTTTCTTTCTGACTTTCAAGAACCTCTTAAAGAGAAGGATGTTTTTAATTATTTTAATATGAAAGTTGTTGATGGTTTCGATAAGGTGGATGTGGTGCAACCAGGTTCTTGTTTGCTTAACAAATCTATTTCTGCTCCTTCTTTAACTACTATTTTTGATGGTGTTTTGCCTATGGTTTCATCTAATGGATAAAAATGTTTTAGTGCCTTTTAGTTGGAATCTCCTACCAAATTTGCAGTTATTAAGAGTTCTAATGATCCTTCTGATGATGAATCTTTGGAAATGAAACTAGTTTTCAAACTATTTTTGTTAAAAAAAGAAAAATAGTTCAAAAATTTTCCTCCTAAAGTTTCTAGATTGACTCGATCTTCTTCATCTTCTTTACCCAATAAGAATTAATGTGTTAATTGGTACTCTTGCTTGGAATAGGATTAGGAACATTTAGGGTTTATAATGTCAATTTCTTGGTTATCCTTGAACCTCTTATCTTTTCTACTAAAATTATGCATGCAACTAGAATGATCAGTTTCTCCAATTATTATTTTAACAATAGTAATATGATTTGGTTATTTTGGAATAATTCTCTTTCTATTAATGTCATAATGATTTTCATCAATTGTTAATGTGGATATTTCTTTTGGTGATTATCATGCTTTTGGCTCTTTTGTTTATGCCGCTTGTAATAAGATTGAAAGGAGAATTCTTGGGATCAATTATCTACTTTTTCTTCTACTATTAATAATTCTTGGATTGTTGGTGGGACAGTCCTTTCTATGGATGAAAGGAAAGGGGTTCTTCACCAAATTTACATTCTATAGAAGATTTCTTGAATATGATCTTGGATTGTAATCTGCATGATGTTGGTTCTATTGGCTCTTAGTTTACTTGGAATAATCATAGACTTTGGCAACGTTTGGATCGCCTTATTTAATAGTTTTTGGTTAAATTGGCCTTTGACTTCCATTGAACATCTTAGTAGAACTCTCTGATCATGTTCCTCTTTGATTTCCATTAAAGATGTTGTTCATAATAATGTCACTAAAATTTCCATTTTCAAAATATGTGGTTACAAAATAGCAATTTTCTTGATGCTATTTCTAATTGGCATGCTCTCGCTTATGATTCTATTTTTTAGTATGAAGAGATTTTGGCTTAAACTCAAAAGGCTTAAGCACCATATTAATTGGTGGAATAGAAACTATTTCAAAAATCTTTTTAATAATATCAAGAACATGGAACAACATGTGAAAGATTTGGAAGAACTTGTTATTAATGATTCTTTTTTTTTTTTGCTCTAACCTTGTTGAAGCTAAAGATAACCTCACTAAGTTTCAAGATATGGAAGAGACTTACTAGAGATAAAAGGCTACTTCTAAACATCTTTAGAAGGGGGGAAAGAAACACCAAATATTTTCATGCTTTGGTTATGAAAAGGAGAGTTCTTGGGAGGATTCATAAAATCAAGAATTTTGATGGTTCTTGGATTACGAAAAAAGAGGATATTTTCTCTTCTACTATTAACTATTTTAAAGATCTTTTAAATAAAAATTGTCAACTTGATCAGTTATCTAATCCCTCTATCATTCTTTCTCTTATGTCTCTTGAGGATAATGATTACTTGGTTGCTCCTCCTTCAGATGAGGAAAATTTTAATATTCTTAATGGTATGAATGCTGATTCTATTGCAGGGTCGGATGGCTACTATACTTTATTCTTTCAAAAAGCTTGGTTTATTATTAAATCTGATCTTGTCAATGCTATGAAGGATTTCTTTTTTTGGAAATTCTATTCTTAAATATTTTACTTCCACTAATATTTTTCTTATTCCTAAGAAAGATAATCCTAATTTCTGGATTGATTTTAGACCTATTAGTCTTTGTATTTTTTTAATAAACTGATTTCTAAAATTCTAACTAGTAGGCTTGGTAAATTTCTTCCTAAGATTATTTGTCCTAATCAAACTGGCTTTGTGAAAGGTAGGACTATCTCTGACAACATCTTGCTTGCATGAGAACTAATTCATGACTTAAATGTAAAAACTAGAGGTGGCAATTTACTTTTCAAGCTTGATATTACCAAAGCTTATGATAACATTTCTTGGGATTTTCTTAAGAGCATTCTTTCTTTATTTGGTTTCTCTGCAAAATTGATCTCTTTGGCTAACAATATCATTAGTAATGTTTAGTTCTCTTTAGTTATCAATGGTGAAAACTTTGGATTCTTTAAGTCCTCCCAAGGTATTAGACAAGGTGACCCTCTTTCTCCATCACTTTTTATTACTATTGATTATTTGTCTCGTTGGCTTAATTTTTTGTTTGAGAAGAATTCTAGCATTTTTTTTCAATAATCTTGGTGGTTTTGCTATATCCCACTTAAGTTTTGCTAATGAATTCATTATATTTTGTAATGGCTCATTACAATATGTTAAAAAATTGAAGTTTTTTTTGAATAATTTTGAAAAGGAAAGTGGCCTCTTGATTAGTACTCAGAAAAGCTATTTTATCTCCTCTGTTTCTATTTTTGCTCATAGAATCAATAAAATAAAGGATATTACTGGTTTTTCTCATCAATGTCTTCCTATCAAGTATTTAGGTTCTCCTTTATACTATAGTCCTAAAAGGACTCACCTTTCTGATGAGGTTATCCAAAATATTCATAATAATATTTTTACCCTTGAATTTCATTTTTTATCTTTTGGTGGTAGATTAATTGTTATTAAAAGTATTCTTTACTCTCTTCCTTTTTATTTGTTGCTTAATATTTTTCCTACTTCTCTTGTTATTACTCAGATTGAAAGGCTTTTTAATAAATTTTTTTGGGGCTCTAGACCTTTGGCCAAAAGGCTTCATTGGGCTTCTTGGTCTAACATGTGTGGTACTTTATTTGAAGGTGGTCTTGGCTGCAGGTCCTTGTTGGATTCCACCAATGTTTTTTCTTATAAACTTTGGTGGATTTTAGAAATAATGTTAGTCTTTGGCTAATTTTATGAATTATAAATACTACAAAGGTAAGCATCCTTTAACTTGTAGCTATAAACATGGTGATTCTATTGTTTGGAAGCCTTTGTGAAAAGCAAAACCTCTCATTTTGGGGTATCAATAGTGGCTCCTCTTTCTTTTTGCAAGATAACTGGATGGGGGATTCCTCTATTGACTCTATGCTTAATGCTCATTCTACTACTTCTTTAAAAGTTAATCATTTTATTTAAAATGCTGATTGAATTAGTCTCTTTTGTATGACTTGTTTTTTGTTTCCATTTGGAATAAAATCATCAAGATTCCTATTGATGGTATCAGTTCTGATCATGTTCTTTACAAAATTTAAAGTAATGGTGATTTGTCATTTAAAGATACATGGCACCATATTAGAGATAATAAACCCTCTTCTCTATCTTTTTTAAGATTTGGAATAACATTATTCCTACCTCTTATTGTATTCTTGTATGGAGAATTTTAAAGAGTTTTATTGTTGTTGATTTTTTACTTTTGAATAAAGGATTTTATCTTCATTCTAAATGCTTGTGTTGTTTTCATATTGAGAATGTTAGTCATGTATTTGTTAATGGTGCTATTGCCTCTAAAATTTGTAATTGGTATGAGGACTTATTCAACCTTAGTTCTTTTAATGTTAATTTTAACTTAATGTAGCTCCTTAGCTCTAACTTTCTTAATACTATCAAAGGGCATATCAAAATTGTTGTGGCTGTTACTTTGATTTGGTTTATTTGGCTTGATAGAAATGATGCTAAACACCGTAATGTGCCTATGAATCATAAGAGGATTATTGCTAGACCATAAAAATTTCTTTACATAAGGTCAGTTTTCTTAATGGTACTAATTTTAGAGGTTGCAAGTTTGTTGCTTCCAAATTAGGTATTAAGTTTCCTTATTGGGACTTGCCTCCTTCTTATAAAATCATTTACTAGATTAATCCTATTAATTGTTGTATTAAAATTATCGATGGTTAATATTGCACTTAACAAGTCCGGTTGTGGTATTTTTAGAATAATCTTGGGAGTATTATCTTGGCTTTTCTACTCCTCTCTACTACTTCTTATTATGGTTGAATTGATTGGTTTATCATGCTCTTAAGCTTTGTTTGAGGGGAATTTTCTTTCCATTTGGTTGGAATCTGATGCTGAGATGGTTGTTACTATGATCAACTCTAATCACAAGGGTAATGCTGAACTTTTCTATTTACTTAGGAATATTAAAGCTATTTCTTTTAAGTGACTCATATTTTGAAAAGGTAATGCTTGATTTTTTAGATTTTGGGGTAATCTCTCTAATTTTACTTTATTTTCTAATGATAATATTCCTAAGCAGTTAAGAGACCTTTCTAACTTAGATAAAGCTAGTTTGCCTTATGTTAGATTTACTTAGTTGTCTGTCCATTTTCTGTGGTTGCTTCTCCTATTTGATTAGCTATTTCTGCTCTAAGCTGGCTCCACTACTGCACTCTTTGAGGTTTGTTGTGATGGTTAGGATGTTTTCTTCTTCTTTTTGGTAGCCTTTTTGTGATTGTAACCCTTCTTTGAAGTTGCTACTCACAAATTTTGGTTACCCTTTTCTATAACTAAGCTGAGCCTCTCCTTTCTCTTCTCCTCTCTCTTCTACTTTTCATTCTTGCTCATTCTTGCTTTTTGTTGATTTCCTTTTGTTTTCCTCATTTTTCTTTGCAGGTTTCTTCTTTCATTTGTGTCTGATGGATGTGGATATGCATCTCTCTTTCTCCTCTTTTTCCTTTGTGGTCTTTGTTTCTTTACTTTGTTTGAGTTTCTTTGTTTAGGTTTCTTTTCCTTTTTCTTGTTTGTTGTATGGGATTTTCTCTAGGTTGATTGTAGCTCTTTGAGCGGTCTTGAGTTTTATCCTCCCAAGGACCTTGTAATCCTTTCAAATAAAATTCTCCCATTGTGGGTTTTATAAAAGAAAAACTAAAACCCTAAACCCTAAAAACACTAAAACTTAAACCCTAAACCCTTAAAAAAATCCTAAACCATAAACCCTAAACCCTAAACCTAAGAACCTAAAACCTAAACCTAAACTAAATAAAACCTTTAAATAAAATAAATAAATAAACCTAAACCTAAATCAAATAAAAATAAAATAAAATAAAACCTAAACTAAAACCTAAAGCTAAACCTAAACCTAAAAGTAAATAAAATAAATAATAAAAACTAAACTAAAAGAAAATAAATAAAAACCTAAACTAAACTAAAAAAAATAAAATAAAAAACTAAGAATAAACCTAAACCTAAAATAAAAAATAAAACCTAAAAATAAACCTAAAATAAAAACCTAAATCCTAAACCTAAACATAAACCTAAAAATAAAAATAAAACCAAAACCTAAAAAATTAAATAAAAATAAAACTAAATGAAAAAATATGCATAAAGCTAAACCTAAACCTAAAAAATAAACTAAAATAAAAAACCTAAACTAAAATAAATAAACATAAAATAAATAAACTAAACTAGATAAAAATAAAAAATAAACCTAAATAAAAATAAAAAATTTAATAAACTAAAATAAATAAATAATAAACTAAATAGAACTAAAACTACTAGTTTACTTAATTAAAAAAAACCTAAACCCTAAACCTAAATCCTAAACCCTAAATCCTAAACCCTAAATCCTAAAGCTAAACCTAAAAACCTAAACCTAAACCTAAACTTAAACCTAAACTAACCTAAATCTAAATAACCTAAATACCCTAAACCCTAAATCTAATCCTAAAACTAAACCAAACCTTAAAATCCTAAACTTAAAGCTTTAAACTTAAACCTTAAACCTTGCTAACTTAAACTCTAAACTTCTATAAACACACAAAACTCCTAAACTCTAAAGCCTAAACACTAAACTCTAAACCCTAAACCCTAAACCGTAACCCTAAGCCTAAACCTAAACCCTAAACTTAAACCATAAACCCTAAACCCCAAACCCTAAACCCTAAAACCTAAAATCATAAACCTAAACTAAATAAAGCCTAATAATAAAATAAATAAAAAATCTAAACCTAAATAAATTAAAATAAAATAAAAATGTAAACTAAAACCTAAACCTAAACCAAAAATAAAATAAAATAAAAAATAAAAAAACTAAAAGAAAATAAATAAAAACCTAAACTAAAAAAATAAAATAAACCTAAGAATAAAAAACTTAAATAAAATAAAAACTAAATATAAAATAAAAATAAAATAAACCTAAAAAAAACCTTGAAAACCTAATGAATAAAATAAACCTAAATCATAAACTAAAAAAAGAACCTAAACCTAAAATAAAATAAAATAAACAAAATAAAATGAACCTAAACCTAAACAAAAATATATAAAACCTAAACCTAAACCTAAACCTAAACAAAATAAAATAAAATAAACTAAAAATAAACCTATACCTAAACAAAAAAAAAATAAACCTAAAATAAACCTAAAATAAAAACTTAAAACCAAAACCTAAAATAATAAAATAAAAAGATAAACCTAAACCTAAAAATAAAATAAAAAACTTAAACCTAAACAATAAAATTAAAATAAAATTCAACTAAAAAATAAACCAAAACCTAAAAAATAAACTAAAATTAAAAACCTAAACTAAAATAAATAAACCTAAAATAAATAAACTAAATTAAATATAAATAAAAAATAAAAAATAAAATAAACTCAAATAAATAAAAATAAACTAAATAAATCTAAACCTACCAGTTTACTTAATTTTAAAAAAACCCTAAACCCTAAATCCTAAATCGTAAACCCTAAACCTTAAACCGTAAAACTAACCACTAAACCCAAAACCTTAAACCTACAACCTTAAGCCTACAACCCTAAACCCTAAACCCTAAACTCTAAAACCCAAAACCCAAAACTCAAAACCTTAAAGCTTAAACCTTAAACCCTAAACCATAAAACCCTAAACCCTAAACCCCCCAAAAACCTACAACCCTAAACCTTAAACCCCAAACCCTAAACCTTAAACCCTAAAGTAACCCTTAACCCTATACGCTAAACTAACTCTAAATTTTAAGAATAGGTAGAACCGTGATAGCAAGAACATCCTCATCAACTAGGCTCAGTCTAAATCTCACGGTGGAGGTGATGGCTGAGGCAGCAATTATCGATGTGGTGGTGGAGAATCTTGTTGTGCTGGTGGATATGGAGGTGGTGGTCAGAGTAGTGGTGGTTATGGAGGTGGGAGGAGCGATGGAGGTTACAATAGTAGTGGTGTCAAAGGGAGATCGGGGATATGAGGGCGGATCTCACTACTCGAGAGGTGGGGTTGGTTCTAATGGGAATTAGAGAAACTGAAGAATGGTCGATCCGATCTGCTACTTATAAAACTATGTCTTTACAGTAGAGATGGTTCTACTTATCTAGGTATTTTGATTTGCTCTATTGGTGCTCATTTTATATCTATGTCATCGCTTGTCTCTTAGAAAACTTGGGGTGCTACTTGGTCGATGAAATCGAAATGAAGAAATGTTGAATCTGAATTTGTTCTCGATTAAAAAAAACCTTTAACCCAAAACTAAAACTTAAAACCTAAACCCTAAACCCTAAACCCTAAGCCCTAAACCCTAAATCATAAACTAACCCTAAATCCTAAACCCTAAATATTTAAAAACCTAAACCTAAACAAAATAAAACCTAAAAATAAAATAAATAAAAAAACCTAAAATAAAATAAAATAAAATAAATATAATAAAATAAAAACATAAATTAAAACCTAAACCTAAACCTAAACCTTAACCAAAACATAAAAAGAAAATAAAATATAAAATAAAATAAAACTAAAATAAAATAAACAAAAACCTAAATTAAACTAAACAAATAAAAAACCTAAATAAAATAAAAATTAAACCTCAAATAAAAATAAAAAACCTAAAATAAAATAAAATAAAAACTAAATAAAAACTTAAACCTAAAAAATAAACCTAAAAATAAATAAAAAATAAAGCCTAAACCCTAAAAAAACCTAAACCTAAAATGAAACTAAAATAAATAAAATAAAATAAACTAAAATGTAACCAAAATAAACTAAGCTAAAATAAATAAAACCTAAATCTAAAATAAACTAAACCTAAACCTAAACCTAAACCTAATATAAATAAAATAAAATAAACTAAAAATAAACCTAAACCTAAACTAAAAAATAAAACCTAAAAATAAACTTAAAATAAAAACTTGAAACCTTAACCTAGAAAAATAAAATAAAATCCTAAACCAAAAACTAAAAATAAAAAATAAAACCTAAACCTAAAAAATAAAATTAAAATAAAACTAAACTAAAAAAATAAACCTAAACATTAACCTAAATAATAAATAAAAATAAAAACCTAAACTAAAATAAATAAACCTAAACCCTAAACTGTAAATCCTAAACCCTAAACCCTATATCCTAAACCCTAAACCCTAAACCCTAAACCTTAAACCCTAAAACTAACCGTAAACCCCAAACCCTAAACCTACAACCCTAAACCCTAAACCTTAAACCCTAAAACCTTAAACCCTATACCCTAAACCCTAAACCCTAAACCCTAAAACCATAAACACTAAACACTAGACCCTAAACCCTAAAACCCTAAACATTAAACCAAAAATCCTAAAACTCTACTTGCCTAAACCGTAAACCCCAAACTCTAAACCCTAAACTAACCTTAAACTAACCCTAAACCCTAAGAATGGGTAGAACCTTGACTACAGAACATCATCCAACCAGCTAGCCTAGATCTAGAGGTGGAGGCAGAGGCGCTATCAGTGGTGGTGGGGGATCTGGAGGTGCCGTGGTGGATGGAGGTGGTGGAGGGTGGGAGGAGGTGATGGATGCTACATCCGGTGGTGGTGAGGGAGAAATCAAGGAAATGATGGAGAATCCCTACTGAGGTGGTTCATGGGAGTAGAGAAAAACAATATCTGATATGCTTATGGAAGTGTCTTTACATGAGGATGTACTTATCTAATTTTGATTTGCTCTATGGGTGCTTATTTTTTATCTATCGCTTGTGTCTTAAAAAACTTAGGGTGTTACTTGGTTGATGAAATCAAAAATAAGAAATGTTGAATCTGAATTTATTCTCTGTTAAACAAAACCTTAAACCCTAAACCCTAAACTAAAACTTAAACCCTAAACCTAAAACCTAAAACCTAAACCATAAACCCTAAACCCTAAACCCTAAACCCTAAACCCTTCTAAAAACTCTAAACCCTAAATTTTAAACCCTAAACCATAAACCATAAACCCTAAAACCTAAAACCCTAAACCCTAAACCCTAAACACTAAAACCATAAAATTAAACCTAAAACCTATAACCTTAAACTTCCCAAACCCTAAACCCTAAACCCTAAGCTAACCTAAACCTAAACCATAAACTAACCCTAAACTAACTATAACCCTAAACCCTAAACCCTAGACCTTGAATAAATAAAGATGTCATTAGAGTAGATCTAAAGAATGACCTAATCTTAACATAGTTATGGTAGCTAAAGAAAATGTCTTCAAGAGACTTTTTTACTATTAGAGATTTGAATACCCTAAACCCTTACCCTAAATCATATTATAACACCATATATTATAGTAATAATGTAGCATCATTTATTTGAGCATGTAGTGATGTATTTTTGATGTTATATAATGTTTTAAAATGTTTTAGTATATTATGGTATTATGCCCTATAGTCTATATTAATATAAATCATAAAAATATTTATTTAATAAATCAGATGATGAAATTAGTTAAATTTGAAGTGTGAATTAGGTTGTAGTACCAAAGGTGTGCTATGCCACTTGTAGTCTAAAAAGTAAGATTTTATGTACAAAATAAATATTATATGTTGTAGCATAGTATAACATCATATATCATAATATATTGTTCTACACATTTTAAATTTTTTAGTATTTTAAAATCATGGAGTCAAGCCTACGCTAGCATTATTTATAAAAAATTTAGATTTAGACTTTAAAATGGTGGAATTTGGCCAAATTCATAATAGGTAGAGCATGGCATCATAATATATTGCTTCCATTTAAAATATGTAAGTGATACAACTAAAATATATAGTTATTTATTATTTAGACTAATTTTATGATTTTTATCTTAAGCAATCCCTTGTGATGATGCAATATAATATAATATAATATAATATATATGTATGTATTATAATATAGGATGACATAACATAGTGTAGCATCATGCATTATAACATACTATATTATGTATTATTGTTTAGCATATTTTAGTTTGTTATAGTATGATGTAGTAGAGTTTGTACTGGTATAATTCATAAAAATACTAATTTATAGTCTAAGATGATGGATTTGGCCAAATTTAAGGTAAGCTTTAGGGAACATCATTGGGGGTGTGCTATGGCGTGTCATTTCAGCAAAAGAATGGAATTTTGCATCCAAAATAAATGTTCATTTTTCAACCGAATTTTATAAATTTTTTTGCTTAAAGTAATTCATTTTAAGGTGTAATGTAAGATAATGTATTATATGAAAGCATATTAAAATATAATGTTCATAATAATATAACTTCACATATATATGAATGTGGTGGTGTGTTACTAAATGTTATTGTACATTTTAGTATGTTTTACTTTTATAATAGATTGGGTCAAAACTCACAAAAATTTTAATTTGAAGTTGAGATGGAAGAATTTGGCCAAATTCATAGCACCAAGAAGAAACAAAAATTATGCTATTTTGTACCATTTCAATAGAAAAATAATAATTTTACATCCAAAATGAATCTTATTCATATTTTGAGAAAAGTTTTATTTGTTCCTTTTAAGTGATTCTAATGAGGTGTAATGTTAGACAATATATTATATAATAATAAATTATAATATAACATCATATATAATATAATATAGTGTGTTAATTCACACTATAATATGTTTAGGATATTGTATGCTTAGTTTGAGCTTGCACATCGCAGAAATCATAAAATGCTGATTACAATGTTAAGATGATGTAATTTGAATGAATACATTGTTAGGCTTTCGGTTGAAGTATTAAAGGTGTGCATAAGAGAAGAAATAAGATTTGATGAGATTTCTATGTCAAGGACATGGAGAGAGATCTGCTAGGGGATCATACATGCATTGGACATGACATGTGAGGGGTCTATGTTGAGATCATAGAAGAAAATATCTATTAGGGATAAGATTTGAATTTGATTTGATTATATGATTTATGGAAAGAATATCCACTGGGGATAAGAATCTATAATCCACTAGGGATTAAGATCAAATTGACTTTAATTTGTTTTGTTTTAATTGATGTGGAGGCATATCTGTAGGGCTCAAGTTCACGGGATTATGAACCTTCCACTAGGGAAGCAAGTTCGGGCTATCCGCTAGGGAATAGGATTTGAGTTTGATTTTATAGATGTGTGTGTGGATGTATCTACTAGGGATAAGAGTTTGGTTTGGATTTCTTTGATTTAAACTCTACTGGGGCAGTTGGTTTAATTTGGCTCCACTAGAGCGGTTGGTTTTGAATTTGATTTGTTTGGTTGACTTGTATATATATGATTTGGGGCTCCACTAGGGAGAAGGGTGTGATTTAACTCGACTGGAGAAAATCAAATTGGGTTCAATTTAATATGAGTTAATGTATGGACCCAATCGGTGTGCAATGGACCCACTGAGAAGGTGATATATCAGCCTTGACCTACCTCAGGTTTACAAATCCAAAAGGATAGTCTATCGACTACGGGGTAGAGCCAGCCAACCTAAGTGGCTTTCTTTCGGTGAGCAACGACTATGCTAGGAAGAAGGCATAGCATATTTACATCTTCCAAAGTGAGGAATAATCACTACGGTGACCTGTTGGATGCACAACGAATCGATCCTAACCTAGGTGACATTGAAAGTGAATGTCATGGGACTCAAAAGTAGTCAAGATTAATTTTATCTTAATTTCATGTGATTTAATATGGTTTATTTGGTAGTTTGATTTCAAATTGAGGGAATATCCATTGGGAATGTGAGCTCAAAATTTGATATATTTAACTTATGGACCTTATCTGGATGGACCCATGGAGAAGGGGCTATATCGCTTGTTATCTCATTTACAAATGGAAAGATATAGTCTACTTGCCATGGGGTAGAGCTAGCCAACCTAAGGGGTTGCCTTTCAAGGTGTAATGAAGAAGAAGGTGTAGCGCATATATCTTCTAAAGTAGGAACAACCATCTGGTGGTAACAATAAATCAAACCAAACTTACGAGTGTTGAGTGAATATCGGGGACTTATATCAACTCGAGTAGTATTCCTATAGGGAGTTTTAATGACACCGCCTCTAAAGATAGATACCTACTGGGAAAAGGTACCACTAGGGGTGTGCTCCTAATCCACAAGTGAATAAATATTTTGTTTATATATTTGCGTGGACCCTATTGGTGTACAAGGTACCACACCAAGAAGGGGCTATATCAGCCTTGATCTTTCACAGATTTAATGGACCAAGATAGAATCTGCATATCCACAGGACAGGTTCTCCAATCACATGGGTGGTTACTAGGAGAGGAGAATTGTCCAATCTGATAGTAACCTGAGTAGTGTCTAATGGGGTCATAAAGGAGATGATCCAAATATGGTTCCCCTAAAGGAGGTGCTGTTCGAAGCAGTATCTTGAGCCCATAAAAGAAAGCCTATAGGTGTACGATGGCCAACTCAAGGAGAAAGCATAGCAGACTTACATCTGCCATGATTGGTGTATCCTAAGGTGCGAGAACCAACCAACTAAGGTGTATCCATCAACATGAGTGGTGTATCCATCAGCATAGTGAGAACTAACCAACCTAAGGTGCCCGTCGATATGCAATGATCAACCCGAAAGAAATCATGTACTTTCAACGGAACTGATCATTAGGATAGTTTGTCATCAGTGGAACAACTGCTATCTGACCTAGAGAGAATACTAAGCGAGGAGCCCCTAGGAAGGATTGCACCCATACTTGAAGCAGTCAGGAGGGAAGGAGACACTAGGGGACTTATCCTAAACCTCAAATATACTTGACCCAGTCAATTACGAAGGCTAATCTAAGAAGAAAGCGTAGCAGACTCATATCCTCTTAAATGAAGCCAACCTGAGGTAGCTTACTAGCCACGTAGTAAGGACTACTAAATTAACAAGGTGCTCATCAGTGTGTAGTGGCTTAGTAAGGTAGGAAAGTGTAGCAGACTTACATCCTCCAAAGCAAGAAGACCACTCGGATGACACACTAGTAGGGTAGCACATCACCAACCTAAAGCAACATGAGGCCACTTAGTTATCTCAACTCAAAGTAGCCCAAAACAAAAGATATGTGTTTATTTTATATGTTTGTGTATTTTATATTTTGTCGATGAAGGATAGATGCAACCGGGTTTCTTACACATACCCTAAACACGTAGTAATTCAAAATAAGAATACTTTCAACATGGAAGAGATTCAATTCAAAATGGAATTTTCATTGATGATAATTATTTTCAAACATGATTTATAATATTTTTTAAGTATTGCCTATTGATTAAGCAGCATTCTCCCTTATGATTAATAAGCTGATAAGATCCTCCTTGGTAGGCCTTCTCTATGGTAAAAGGGCCTTCCCAAGTGGGTTCAAACTTGCCTCCCATCTTATGACCGGCAACAATCGGTCTCTTTAGAACTAAAATAAGCTCTCCTACTTGAAATTCTCTAGATCAAACCAACTTGGTGTGAGCTTGAATCATTTTTGCTTTATACAACTCAAGGTTTTGGAATGCCCACATGCGTCTCCCTCCAAACCATCAAGATTTTCTAACCGCAACTTGGCAATCTTTCACAGATCTTGCTACCCATAGCTATCCTTAGTGATGGGAGTTGGACTCTAATGGTAGAATGGCTTTGGACCCATACAATAAGAGAAAAGGAGTAGATTGAGTCGAGTTCTATATGTGGTGCGAGGCAAGGCTTCAACTAAATGCTCATGCCACTATCGCTTGTTGATGTTGAGTGTGTTCTTTAGTATTTGGAAGAGAGTTTTGTTGAAGGCTTCTATTAAGCCATTTGCCCTTGGGTAGAATATCACCAATGTATGTTGTGTCTCCGGAAAGTTATTGATTTCGTTTGAATGCGCATCATTATCGATATAATTCATCGAGGCACTCAACCTATATAATATGGTTCCTAAAAAATTGGAGCTGTACTGGGACCTCTCGAGTGGAATCATCTTCACCCATTTAGAAAAGTAATCAATAGCATGCAAGATGAAATGACCCTTGGAATAAAGGAGGATCAATCACCCACTATGTCTACCCCATCACTGAATGGCCATGAGGCCAATGTAAGATGTAGAATGTTGGGTGGTTGTGTGACCACATCGATATTTGACATTGGTGGCATCGCCTAGCCATATTCATGCAATCTTTGATCATCGATGACCAATAGTATTCTAGTCTCTTGATCATGGTTTTTATCTTTGGACTAGATTGGTTGGGTCCACATAATTGCCTATGAACCTCAGTCATGATCTTATGGGCTTCGTGCTTGTCTAAACAACATAATCACATATGATTGAAAGACCATTGGTATAAGACACCATCCAGAATAACATATGAAAGTGCTCTGTGCTTCATTTGATGGGCTTGGGACTTCTCTTTATTTAGTTTACCTTTATTTAGGTAATCCATGAATGGTTGTCTCCAATCTAACTCCCCGTCCTTCTTGGTAATGGCAACCGCCCTTCAAGAGACTACTTTTGATGAGTTCAATATCAATAAGAGATAAGACTTGTCTATTTTGGACCAGATTGATGGACTCATCCTAACATGCCAACTCCTTGGAAAGCTTAGATAAAGGAAATGCTATGTTTCCACAAGGAATCAGTGTACTTGTGGCAAGTGATGGAGCTTGGGCTTTATAACCTTATAGACCCGGAATTTGGTTGATAATTATGAGAATCCCCAAAGAAGTTGATGTTCTAGAAGCTTAGAGTAATGGAAAACTCTACCCCCTCATATTCATCTTTGTTGTTGGTGCAAATATTGATTAATGAGAATATGAATCTCATCACATCGCGATCTAGAGTTATGAGAACCATTCCTACCCCTGCCTTTCCTAGAATAGTAGATTGTGGTTCTTCTCCTCTTTGAGAGGAAGCCACCTCTTAGCGATGAATGCTAGTATCCCATAAGTTAATGATTTGTTCATCGGGGAGATCATCACTAAGTGGAGAGTTAGCAAGAAGTGGGTGTGCTACTAAGAAATCAAGCAAGACTTGTCCTTTCACGCATGGGGTACAAAGGTAATGTCAAACTGAGAGGATCATGAATCATGCCAACCATCCGGATAGATCATGTCATGAGATACTGGTTTGATCCTAGAGATTAAGTTCACCTTATGAGGAAGCATGCAAGGATGTAACTTTGGGATGCAAATATTAAAGGTGCAATGCTTCTCAATGGTGGATAATTAGCCTAAGGATTAGACGATGGATGAGTAGAGTGCGTTCCTTCCTTCGCTCTTTGGACCAACAAAGCACCAAGGGAGTTGTTTAACCCAGCAGTGTAAAGTATGAGCAGCTTGCCCGGGATAGGGGCCGCTAGAATTTACAGCGTCATTATGTATTACTTGATGTCTTCGAAGGCATGCTCACACTTGTTATCCCACTTGAACTTGGGGTCCTTATTGGCAAGTGGTGAGAATGGAAGACATCTTCCCGATAGATTAGATATAAAGCATTTTGGATATGCCAACCACCCTTGGAATGATTTGAGTTGAGTTAAACTTTTAGGGGGTGGCATTTTTAATATCGACTTGATCTTCTTTGAATCGATTTCGATTCCCTGGTGTTGGACAACAAAGCCAAGGAACTTCTCTGAAACTGCTCCAAATGCACACTTCAAGGGATTCATTTTGAGGTTAAATTGTTTGAACTGTTCGAAAACTACTCTCAAGTCAAAGAGATGGTCTTCCTTTTCTTAACTTTTGACAACGAGATCATCGACATAGTACTCGACTTGATAATGAATGAGTTCGTCAAAGATTCGAGTCTAAAATAAATAAAAACCTAAACTAAAACCTAAGCCTAAACCTAAAAAATATAATAAAATAAACTAATAAAAATAAACTAAAATAAAATAAATAAAACCTAAACTAAACTAAAAATAAAATAAACCTAAGATTAAAAAACCTAAATAAAATAAAAACAAAACATAAAATAAAAATAAAACAAACCTAAAATAAAATAATATAAAACTAAAAAAAACCTAAACCTAAAAAAATAAACTTAAAAATAAAACCTAAACCCTAAACTAAAAAGAAAAACCTTAACCTAAAATAAAAATAAAATAAACAAAATAAAATAAACCTAAACCTAAACTAAAATAAACTAAACAAAAATAAATAAAACCTAAACTTAAACCTAAACTAAATAAAATAAAAAATAAAAATAAATCTAAACCTAAATTAAAAAATAAAGCCTAAAAATAAACCTAAAATAAAAACCTAAAACCTAAACCAAAAATAAAATAAAATGAAGACGTAAATCTAAACCTAAAAATAAAAAATAAAACCTAAACCTAAAAAATAAAAAAATAAAAAACTTAACTAAAAAATAAACCTAAACCTTAACATAAACCAAAAAAATAAACTAAAATAAAAAACCTATACAAAAATAAATAAACATAAAATAAATAAACTAAACTAAATAAAAATAAAAACTAAAATAAACTAAAATAAATAAAAAATATGCTAAGTAAACCTAAACTTTCCAGCTTACTTAATTAAAGAAAAAACCCCAAACACTAATACTTAACCCTAAACCCTAAAAACATAAACCCTAAAACCCTTAATCGTAAATCGTAAACCCTACATCCTAAACCCTAAACCCTAACCCTAAACCCTAAACCCTAAACCCCAAACCTTAAACCTAAACTTAAACCTAATGTAACTAAATAAATTAAAAAATAAATCTAAACCCTAAGAATGGGCAGAGCCTTGATCATAGGAACATCACCGTCAACCGTGCTCAGATCAAGAAGTGAGGCTAAGGTGGAGGAAACGATCATCACAAAGGTGGTGGGGATCTAGAGGCCGTGGATATGGAGGTGGTGGTGAGCATCGGTTATGGAGGTGAGGAGCGAGGATGTTATAGGTGGATCCTGCCACTGAGAGTTGAGTGGTTCTCATGGGAACTAGAAACTAAAGAACAATGACGACCAGCTTAAACACTAAACCCTAAACCCTAACCCTAAAACCTAAACCCTAAATCACAATTCCTAAACCCTAAACCCTCAACTAACCCTGAACCTTAAACCTTAAAAAGCTAAAAACCTAAACTTAAACTAAATAAAACCTAAAAATAAAATAAATAAGAAACCCAAGCCAAGATTAAATATAATAAGAACATAACTAAAAATTAAACCTAACCCTAAACCGAAAAAAAAAATAAAATAAAAAAGAAAAACTAAATTAAAATAAAATAAATAAAAACCTAAACAAAATTAAAAAATAAAAAACCTAAATAAAACAAAAACTAAACCTAAAATAAAAATATAATAAACCTAAATTAATATAAAATAAATACTAAATATAATCCTAAAACTAAAAAATAAACCTAAAAATAAAACTTAAAACAAACAAAAAGTAAAACCTAAACCCTAAACTAAAAAAAAAAATCTAAACCTAAAATAAAAAATAATAAACCTAAACCTAAAATAAAATAAATAAAACTTGAACCTAAACCATAAATAAAATAAAATAAACTAAAAATAATCATAAACCTAAACTAAAAAATAATACCTAAAAATAAACCTAAAACCTAAACCTAAAAAATTAAAATAAAACTTAAACCTAAACCTAAAATAAAAAATAAAAGCTAAACCTAAAAACTAAAATAAAAATAAAACAAAACTAAAAAATAAACCTAAACCTAAACCTAAACTTAAAAAATAAACTAAAATAAAACCTAAAATCTAAACCCTAAACCATAAAACGCTAACCTTAAACATACAAAAGTAAACCCTAAACCCTAAACCCTAAAATCATAAACCCTAAACCCAAAACCCTAAACCCAACCATAAAACCTAAACCCTAAATCACAAATCATAAACCCTCAACTAACCCTAAACCTTAAATCCTCAAAAGCTAAAAACATAAACCTAAACTAAATAAAACCTAAAAATAAAATAAATAAAAAAACCTAAACCAAAATAAAATAAAATAAAAACCTAAACTAAAAATTAAACCTAAACCTAAATTTAAACTTAAAAAGAAAATAAACTAAAAAATAATCTAAAATAAAATAAATAAAAACCTAAACTAAGCTAAAAAATAAAAGACCTAAATAAAATAAAAAAACTAAACCTAAAATAAATATAAAATAACCTAAAATAAAACTAAATAAAACCTAAACTAAAAAAAAACCTAAAATAAACTTAAAAATAAATAAAAATTAAAACCTAAACCCTAAACTAAAGAAAAATCTAAACTTAAAAAAAAAAACCCTAAACATAAACTAAAATAAATAAAAAACTAAACCTAAAATAAACTAAACCAAAACCTAAACCCATAAATAAAATAAAATAAACTCAACATAATACTAAACCTAAACTAAAAAATTAATACCTAAAAATAAACCTAAAATAAAAACCTAAAACCTAAACCAAAAAAATAAAAAAATAAAAACCTAAACCTAAACCTAAAAATATAAAATAAAACCTAAACCTAAAATATAAAATAAAAATAACCCTAAACTTAAAAAAAAAAAATAAACTAAAATAAATAAACCAAAAATAAATAAACTAAATTAAATAAATAAAAATAAAAAATAAACTAAACTAAAATAAATAAAAAATAAACTAAATAAACCTAAACCTACTAGTTTACTTAATTTTAAGAAATAATAATATAAATAAATAAAAATAAATAAATAATCCCTAAACCCTAAAAACCCTAACCCCTAAAGCCTAAACACTAAACCCCAAACCCTAAATGCTAAACCCTAACCCTAAACACTAAACCCTAAAATCGTAAACACTAAAAACCTAAACCCTAAACCCTACACCCTAAACTCTAAGCTATAAGCCCTAAACCCTAAACCCTAAAAACCTAAAACCTAAACTAAACTAAAAACCTTTAAATAAAATAAATTAAAAACTAAACCTAAATCAAATAAAAAGATTAAATAAAATAAAAACCTAAACTAAACCTAAACCTAAAAATAAATAAAATAAAAAATAAAAAATAAACTAAATTAAAATAAATAAAAACCTAAACTAAACTAAAAAATAAAATAGAACCAAAAATAAAACACCTAAAGAAAATTAAAACTAAACATAAAATAAAAATAAAATAAACCTAAAATAAAATAAAATAAAAACTAAATAAAAATGTAAACCTAAAAAATAAAACCTAACACCTAAATCCTAAAGCCTAAACCCTTGACCCTAAACTGTAAATCTTAAACCCTAAATCCTCAACTAACCTTATACCCGAAACCCTAAGAAGCTAAAAACCTAATCCTAAACTAAATAAAACCTAAAAATAAAATAAATAAAAAAACCTAAACAAAAAATAAAATAAAATAAAAACCTGAACTAAAATTTAAACCTAAACATAAGCCTAAACCTAAAAAGAAAATAAAAATTAAAAATTAAAACTAAACTAAAATAAAATAAATAAAAACCTAAACTAAACTAAAAAAAATAAAAAAGCTAAATAAAATAAAAACTATACCTAAAATAAAAATAAAATAAACCTAAAATAAAATAAAATAAAAACTAAATAAAAACCTATACCTAAAAAATAAACCTAAAAATATAACCTAAAAAAAAAAAACCTAAACCCAAAACTAATAAAAAAATTTAAACCTAAAATAAAAATAAAATAAACCTAAACCTAAAATTAAAATAAATAATACCTAAACCTACACCTAAGATAAACTAAATCTAATCCTAAACATAAACCATAAATAAAATAAAATAAACTAAAAATGAACCTAAACCTAAACTAAAAAATAATACATAAAAATAAACCTAAAATAAAAACCTAAAACCTAAACCTAGAAAAATAAAATAAAAACCTAAACCTAAACCTAAAAATAAAAAATAAAACTTAAACTTAAAATATAAAAAAAACTAAACTAAACTAAAATATAAACATAAACCTAAACTTAAACCTAAAAAATAAATTGAAATAAATAAAACTAAAATAAATAATCTAAACTAAATAAAAATAAAAATAAACTAAAATAAAAATAAAAAAATAAAATAAAATAAAATAAAAAAATAAACTAAATAAACATAAACCTACTTGTTTACTTTTTTAAAAAAATAAATAAATAAATAAAACCCTAAACCTAAACCCTAAACCCTAAACCTACAATGCTAAACTCTAATCCCTAAACCCTAACCTTAAACCATGAAATCGTAAACCCTAAACCCTAAAACCTACAACCCAAAATCCAAAACCTTAAACCCCAAACTCTAAACCCTAAACCGTAAACCCTAATTCCTAAAAACATAAAAACCTAAACCTAAACTAAATAAATCTAAAATACAAACCTAAACCTCTAAAAAAAAATAAAAAAACTAACCTAAACCTAATTAAAAAAAATAAAATAAACTTAAACTAATCTAAAAAATAAACCTAAACTAAACCTAAACTATAAAAAACTAAAATAAAAAACTAAAAAAAAATAAATAAACCTAAAATAAATAAACTAGACTAAAAAAATAAAATAAACTAAATAAATAATAATAATAAACTAAAATAAATAAAAAATAAAACCTAAACCAATACTTAAACCAAAAATAAAATAAAAAATAAAAATAAAAAAATTAAATAAAATTAATAAAAAAAACCTAAGATAAACTAAAAAAATAAAATAAACCTATAAATGAAACACCTAAATAAAATAATAACAAACATAAAATAAAAATAAAATTAACCTAAAATAAAATAAAATAAAAACTAAATAAAAATTTAAACCTAAAAAAAACCTAAACCTAAAATAAATAAAATAAAATAAACCCAAACCTAAACTAAAATAAACTAAACTAAAAAAAATAAAACTAAACCTAAACCTAAAATAAATTAAACCTAAACCCTAAACTAAATAAAAATAATAATTTAAAAATAAACCTAAACCTAAACTAAAAAATAAAACCTAAAAATAAACCTAAAATAAAAAAACCTAAACCTAAACTAAAAAAAATAAATAAAACCTAAACCTAAAATAAAAAATAAAACCTAAACCTAAAATTAAAATAAAACTAAATAAATAAACCTAAACCTAACCTAAACCTAAAAAATAAACCAAAATAAAACCTAAAAATCTAAACCTAAACCCTAAAATAACCCTAAACTAAACTAAAATAAACCCTAAACCCTAAAACTAAACCCTAAACCCTAAACCCTAAACCCTAAACCATAAAACCCTAAACCCTAAACTCTAAACCCTAAACCTAAACCCTAAACCCTAAAACCCAAAACCCCAAACCTAAACCTAAACCTAAACCCAAAATAAAAAACTAAACCTAATCCTGAAAAACCTGAAAACCTAAAAACCTAAACCTAAACTAAATAAATCCTTTAAATAAAATAAATAAAAAATAATTTAAAATAAAATAAAATAAAATCCTAAACTAAAACCTAAACCTAATCCTAAAAATAAATAAAATAAAAAATAAAAACTAAACTAAAATAAAATAAATAAAACTTAAACTAAAATAAAAAATAAAATAAACCTAAAAATAAAAAACCTAAATAAAATAAAAACTAATCATAAAATAAAAGCAAAATAAACCTAAAATAAAATAAAATAAAAATTAAATAAAAACCTAAACCTAAAATAAAAATAAAATAAACCTAAACTTAAACTAAAATAAACAAAACTAAAATAAATAAAACCTAAACCTGAACCTAAACTAAATAAAATAAAATAAACCTAAAATAAACCAAAACATAAACTGAAAAATAAAACCTAAAAATAAACCTAAAATAAAAACCTAAAGCCTAAACCTAAAAAAAATAAAATAAAAACGTAAACATAAACCTAAAAATAAATAAAAATAAACCCTAAACCTTAAAAAGAAAATAAAAATAAAACTAAACTAAAAAATAAACATAAACCTAAACCTAGAAAAATAAACTAAAATAAAATACCTAATCTAAAATAAATAAACCAAACTAAATAAAAATAAAAATAAACCTATATAAAATTTAAAAAATAAAATAAACCAAATATATAAAATAAACTAAATAAACCTAAACCTACAAAATTTTAAAAACTAAACCCTAAACTAAACCTAATAAATAAATCCCAATAAACCCTAAACTAACTAAACCCTAAATAAAAACCCTAAATAAACTACCCTAAACCTAAACCCTAAATAAACTAAACCTAAACCCTAAATAAACCCTAAACAATTAAACCTAAAACCTAAACTAAACCTAAACTAAACCTAAACCCTAAACCTAAAACCTAAACCCTAAACTAAACTAAACTATAAACCTAAAACTCCTAAAACCTAAATCTAAAACCCTAAACCCTAAACTAAACCTAAAATTAAACCTAAACTAAACCCTAAAACCTAAAACCCTAAACTATAAAGCCTAAACAATAAGCCCTAAACACTAAACACCAAACCCAAACCTTAAACCCTAACCCTAAAACCCTAAACCCTAAACCCTAAACCCTAAACACTAAACCCTAAAAACCTAAACCAAAACTAAATAAAACCTAAAAATAAAATAAATCAAAAAAACAAACCTAAATAAAATAAAAAAATAAAAAAAAATAAAAACCTAAACTAAACCTAAACCTAAACCAAAAATAAAATAAAATAAAAAATAAAAATAAACTATAATAAAATAAAGAGAAACCTAAACTTAACTAAAAAATAAAATAAACCTAAGAACAAAAAACATTAATAAAATTAAAACTAAACATAAAATAAAAATAAAATAAACCAAAAATAAAATAAAATAAAATAAAAACAAAATAAAACCTAAACTTAAAAAATAAACCTAAAAATAAATAAATAAAATAAAACTTAAACCCTAAACTAAAAAAATAACCTAAACTTAAGTAAAAATAAAATAAACCTAAACCTAAACTAAAATAAACTAAACTAAAATAAATAAAATATAAACCTAAACCTAAACCTATACCTAAACTAAATTAAAATAAACTAAAATAAACCTAAACCTAAACAAAATAAACCTAAAATAAGAAAATAAAACTTAAAATCTAAACTTAAAAAAATAAAATAAAATCCAAAACCTAAACCTATGAAATAAAATAAAATAAATCTCAACTAATCCCTAAACCCTAAACTAACTAAACCCTAACCTAAACCTAAATAAAACAAAACCTATAAACCTAAACCCTCCTAATCCTAAACTAAACCTTAAACCTTAAATCATAAACCCTAAACTCTAAACTCTAATCCTAAACCCTAAACCCTAAAAAAGCTAAACCTAAGCTACACTAAACCCCTAAACCTAAACCCTAAACCCAACCCTAAATCCTAAACCCTAAATCAAAAACCCTAAGCCTAAACCTAAAGTAACTAAATAAACCTAAACTCTAAAACCTAATAAACCTAAACCCAACCCTAAGAATGGCGTAACCTGACGATAGGAACATCATCACAACCGTGCCTAGATTGGCGATGGAGGCAAACGCAGGTGGTAGCTATCAGAAGTGGTGGTGGGGGATCTGAGGTGCCGAGGGTATGGGTGGTGGTGGTCGAGCACCAGGTTATGGATGTAGTGAGGAGCATGGAGGTTAAGCGTGGTGGTGGCTGAGAAGAGATCGGGATCCGCTACCAATATACCAGGTGGTTCTGATTGAACCGAGAAACCAAGAACGGCCAATTTGATCCGCCGCTATGGAACTATGTCTTTATAATAGAGACTATTCTAGTTATCTAGGTTTTTTGATTTGCACTATGCATGCTCATTTTTATATATGTCATCGCTTGTCTTAGAAACTTGTGTGTTACTTGGTTGATAAAATTGAAAATAATAAATGTTATTATTCTCTATTAAAAAAAAGTCAAAAACCCTAAACCCTAAACTAAAACCTGAACCCTATACCTAAAACTTAAAACATAAACCCTAAACCCTAAACCCTAAACCCTAAACACTAAACCCTAAACCCTAAAGCCTAAACCCTAAAACCCTAAACCATAAACTCTTAACCCTAAACCCTAAACCTTAAACCCTAAACACCAAACCCTAAACCCTAAACCTTAAAAAACTAAAAACCTAAACGTATACTGAATAAAATGTAAAAATAAAAAAATAAAAAAACTTAAACCTAAATAAAATAATAAAATGAAATAAAATAAAAACCTATACTAAAACCTAAACCTAAACCTAAACCTAAAAAGAAAATTAAATAAAAAATAAGAACTAAACTAAAATAAAATAAATAAAAACCAAAACTAAACTAAAAAATAAAAAACTTAACTAAAATAAAAATTGAACATAAATTAAAAATAAAATAAGCATAAAATAAAATAAAAATTAAATAAAAACCTAAACATGAAAAATAAACCTAAAAAAAGTTAAAAATAAATAAAAAATAAAACCTAAACCCTAAATGAAAAAAATCTAAACCTAAAATAAAAATAAATTAAACCTACACCTAAACTAAAATAAACTAAACTAAAATAAATAAAACTTAACCTAATCCAAAATAAACCTAAACCTAAACTAAAAAAATAAAACCTAAAAATAAACCTAAAATAAAAACCTAAACCTAAACCTAAAAAAATAAAACCTAAACCTAAACCTAAAATTAAAAAATAAAACCTAAACCTAAAAACTAAAATAAAAATGAAACTAAACTAAAAAATAAACCTAAACCTAAACCTAAACCAAAAAAATAAACTAAAATAAAAACCTAAACTAAAATAAATAAACTAAACTAAATAAAAAAAAAAATAAAAATAAAATGAACTAAATTAAATAAAAAATAAACTAAATAAACTAAATAAACCTAAACCTATGAGTTTACTTAATTTAAAATAAAAAAATAAAAAATTAAAAATAAAAAACCCTAACCATAAACCCTAAACCCTAAAACCTACCCTAAACCTACAACCCTAAACCCTAAACCTTAATATCCTAAACCCTAAACCCTAAACCCTAAACACTTAAGCCATAAACCCTAAAAGATATAGCCCTAAATCCTAAATCCTAAACCCAAACCCCAAACCCTAAACACTAAACCCTAACCCTAAAAACCTAAAAAACTAAACCTAAACTAAATAAAACCTAAAAATAAAATAAATAAATAAACCTAAACATAAATAAAATAATAAAATAAAACCTAAACTAAAACCTATACCTATACCTATACCTAAACCTAAACCTAATTGCTAAAATAAAATAAAGTTTAAAAAACTAAATGAAAATAAAATAAATAAAAACTTAAACTAAACTAAAAAATCAAATAAACCTAAAAATAAAAAACTTAAATAAAATAAAAATTAAACTTAAAATAAAAATAAAATAAACCCAAAATAAAATAAAATAAAAACTAAATAAAACCCTAAACCTAATAAATAAACCTAAAAATAAATAAAATATAAAACCTATACCCTAAACTAAATAAAATAAAATAAACAAAATAAAATAAACCTAAACCTAAACTAAAATAAACTAAAGTAAAATAAATAAAACCTAAACTTAAACCTAAACCCAAAACTAAATAAAATCAAATAAACTAAAAATAAACCTAAACCCAAAGTAAAAAATAATACCTAAAAATAAATCTAAATTAAAAACCTAAAACCTAAACCTATAAAAATAAAATAAAACCCTAAACCTAAAAATAAAAATAAAACCTAAACAAAAAAAAATAAAATAAAATAAAACTAAACTAAAAATAAACCTAAACCTAAATCTAAAAAAATAAACTAAAATTAAAACCTAAACTAAAATAAATAAACCTAAAAAATAAGCTAAACTAAGAAAATAAAAAATAAACCTAAATAAATAAAATAAACTAAAAAATAAATAATAAATTAAAACCTAACCTACTATTTACTTAATTTAAAAAAACACTAACTAAACCCTAAACCCTAAAGCTAACCCTAAACCCTAATCCTACAACCCTAAACCTACAACCGTAAACCCTAAACCCTAAACTCTAAACACTAAAAAACCCTAAACCCTAAATACTAAAAAACCCTAAACCCTAAACCCTATTCCCTAACCCGTAAGACACTAAATCCTAAACCCTAAACCCTAAACCCTAAACCCTAACCGTTAAACCCTAACCCTAACCCTAAACCCTAAACCTAAACCATAAACCCAAAACCCTAAAACCCTAAACCCTAAACCTAAACCCTAAAAAGCTAAAAACCTAAACCTAAACTAAATAAAACCTAAAAAAAAAAAAAAAAAAATCTAAACCTAAATAAAATAAAAAATAAAATAAAATAAACACCTAAACTAAAACCTAAACCTAAACCTAAAAAGAAAATATAATATAAAATAAAATAAATTAAAACCTAAACTAAACTAAAAATAAAAAACCTAACTAAAATAAAAGGTAAACCTAAAATAAATATAAAATAAACCTAAAACAAAATAAAATAAAAATTAAATTAAAATTTCAACCTAAAAAATAAACCTATAAATAAATAAAAAATAAAACCTAAACCATAAACTAAAAAAACCTCAAATAAAATAAAATGAAAAATAAACCTAAACTAAAATAAACTAAACTAAAATAAATAAAACCTAAACCTAAACCTAAAATAAGTTGAACCAAAACCTAAACCCTAAATATGATAAAATAAATTAAAAATAAACCTAAACCTAAACAAAAAAATAAACCTAAAAATAAACCTAAAATAAAAACCTAAAACCTAAACCTAAAAAAATAAAATAAAAACCTAAACTTAAACTTAAGAATAAAAAATAAAAGCTAAACCTATGAAATAAAATAAAAAAAATTAAACTAAAAAATAAACTTAAACCTAAACCTAAAAAAAAAGTAAAATAAAAAACCTAAACTAAAATATATAAACCAAAAATAAATAAACTAAACTAAATAAAAATAAAAATAAACTATATAAAATAAAAAATAAACTAAACTAAAATAAATAAAAAATATACTAAATAAACTAAATAAACCTAAACCTACCTATTTACTTAATTTAAAAAAATAAAAATATATATATAAAATATAAAAAACCCTAACCCTAAACCCTAAAACTAATCCTAAGCCCTAAACCCTGATCCTAAACCTATAACCCTAAACCCTAAACCTTAAAACTCTAAATCTAAACCCTAAACCATAAAACATACAACCCTAAACCCTAAACCCTAAACCCCAAACCCTAAACACTAAACCCTAAACCCTAAACCCTAACAACCTAAAAACCTAAACCTAAACTAAATAAAACCTAAAAATAAAATAAATAAAATTACCTAAACCTAAATAAAATAAAATACAATAAAAAATAAACCTAAACCTAGACCTAAACCTAAACTAAAATGTAAAAATAAAAAATTAAAACAAAAAAAATAAAATAATAAAAACCTAAACTAAAATAAAAAATAAAATAAACCTAAAAATAAAAAACCTAAATAAAATAAAAACTAAATAAAAAATTAAAAGAAAATATACATAAAATAAAATAAAATAAAATAATATAAAAACCTAAACGTGATAAATAAACCTAAAAATAAAAAATAAAACATAAACCTAAAAAATAAAATAAAAGTAAAACTTAACTAAAAAATAGACATAAACCTAAACAATAAACTAAGATAAAAAACCTAAACTAAAATAAATAAACTAAACTAATAAAATAAAAACAAAATAATAAAAAAAAATAAATAAATAAACCTAAAATTTATCTACTTAATTAAAACCCTAAACTAAACTAAACCTAAACCTAAAACTAATCCTAAACCCTAAACCCTAAACCCTAAACCATAAAACTCTAAACCCTAACTCTAAACCTAAACAAAACCCTAAAAACCCTAAACCCTAAAACCTAAACCCTAAACCCCTAAAACATAAACCCTAAACCCTAAAACTAATAAATGAAGACAACATCAACATTAACCTCAGGGGAAGTTGAAGGTATAAGGTGAACAGGGGGGATCTGGAGGTGAGGGATACAGGTGGTGTGGTTGGAGGGTGGTTATGGAGGTGGGAGGAGTGACAGAGGTTAGCATGGTGGTGATGGCTGGAGAGATCGAGGATATGGTGGCAGATCTCGCTACTCAAGAGGTGGTTCTCATGAAACCGGAGAAATCAAGAACCATCACCCAATCTACTACTTAAAAGTGTCTTTATATTAGAGATGGTTCTACTTATGTAGGGTTTTGATCTATGGGTGGTCATTTTTATTTATATCATCGCTTGTGTCTTAGAAAACTTGGGGTGCTACTTGGTTGATGAAATCAAAAAGAAGAAATGTTGAATCTAAATTTGTTCTCTGTTAAAAAAAATTTTAAACCCTAAATTAAAACTTAAACCCTAAACCTAAAACCTAAATCCTAAAACCTAAACCTTATACCCTAAACTCTAAAACCAAAACCCATAAACACTAAACCCTAAACACTAAACCCTAAACCCTAAACCATTAAACACTAAACCCAAAACCCAAAACCCAAAACCTTAAAACATTAAACCCTAAACCTTAAAACCTACAACCCTAAACCTAAATCATAAATCCTAAACCCTAAACCCTAAACCTCAAACCCTAAATTAACCCTAAACTAACCCTAAACCTGAAACATTAAACTAACCCTAAACCCTAAACCATAATCCTAAACCCTAAACCTTGAATAAAGATGCCATTAGGAGTAGATCTAAAGAATGACCTAATCCTAACAAAGTTATGGTAGCTAAAGAAAATTTCTTCGAGAGACATTCCCTTGACTATTAGAGATTTGAATACCCTAAACCTTATACCTAAATCATATTATAATACCATATATTATAGTATAATGTAGCATCATATATTTGAGCATGTAGTGATGTGTTTTAAGATGTTATAAGATGTTTTGAAATGTTTTAGTATATTATGGTATTGTGCCCTATAGTTTATATTAATATAAATCATAATAATATTAATTTAATAAATCAGAAGATGAAATTTGCTAAATTTGAAGTGGGAATTAGGTTGTAGTACTAAAGGTGTGCTATGCCAACTGGAGCCTAAAAAGTAAAATTTTATGTTCAAAATAAATATTATATGTTGTAACATAGTATTGCATCATATATTATAATATATTGTTTCGCTCATTTTAAATTCTTTTAGTATTTTATAATCATGCAGTCAAGCCTACACTAGCATTATTTATAAAAATGTTGATTTAGACTTTAAAATGGTGAAAATTGGCCAAATTCATAATAGGTAGAGCATGACATCATAATATATTATTTTAATTTAATATGTAAAATGATAATGAAAGTAAAATATGCAATTTTTATTCTTTTGACTATGTTTATGATTTTTTATCTTAACCAATCCCTTGTGATGTGATATGCAATATAATATAATATAATATGTTATAGTGTATTATAATATAGGATGCCATAACATAGTGTAGCATCATGCATTATAGCATACTATTGTGTATTACTGCTTGTTGTTTAGCATATTTTAGTTTATTATAGTATGATGTATTAGAGTTTGTACTAGTATAATTCATAAAAAATATTGATTTATAGGCTTAGATGATGGATTTGGGAAATTTAAGGTAAGCTTTAGGAGCATCATTGGGGTGTGCTATGGTGTGTCATTTAATCAAAAGAATGGAATTTTACATCCAAAATAAATGTTCATTTTTCAACCAAATTTTATAAATTTTTTCACTTAATTCATTTTAAGTGTAATTTAAGATAATTTATTATATGATGTAATTTTGTACATATAATATTTATAGATAGATAATATATATATATATATATATACATATATATATATATATATATATATATATATATATATATACATATATATATATATATATATATATATATGAATGTGGTGGTGTGTTATTAAATGTTATTGTACATTTTAGTATGTTTTACTTTTGTTATAATACATTGGGTCAAAACTCACAAAAATGTTAATTTGAAGGTAGAGATGGAAGAATTTGGCCAAATTCATGGCACACCAAGAAGCAACACCAAAATTATGCTATTTTGTACCATTTCTAATAAAAAAATAACAATTTTACATTCAAAATGAACATTATTCATATTTTGAGAAAATTTTGTTATTTGTTCCTTTTAAGTGATTCTAATGAGGTGTAATGTTAAAAAATATATTATATTATAGCAAATTATAATATAACATCATATATTATAATATAATATAGTTTGTTAATTCACACTATAATATGTTTAGCATGATATTGTATAGTTTGAGCTTGCACCATCACAAATCATAAAATGTTGATTACAATGTTAAGATGATGTAATTTGAATGAATACATTGTTAGGCTTTTGGTTGAAGTATTAAATGTGTGCATAAGAGAAGAAATAAGATTTGATGAGAATTCCATGTCAAGGACATGGAGGGAGATCTGCTAGGGGATCACGCAGGCATTTGGACATGACATGTGAGTGGTCTATGTTGAGGGAATAGAAGAAGAAAATATTATGGGGAAAAGGTTTGAATTTGATTTGATTATATGATTTATGGAAAGAAGATCCACAGAAGATAAGAATCTATAATCCACCAGGGATTAAGATAGAATCGACTTTAATTTATTTTATTTTAATTGATGTGGAGGCATATCTACTAGAGATATGCGCTTGAGTCAACTGGGGATCGAGTATATGAATCTTCCACTAGGGAAGCGTGCTATCCACGGGATTGGGATTTGAGTTTGATTTCAGATTTATTTGGGGATGTATCCACTAGGATAAGAAGAGTTTGCTTGGATTTCTTTGATATGGACTCACTGGGGAGTTGGTTTAATTTGGTTCAACTAGGAGGTTGGTTTTGAATTTGATTTGTTTGCTTTGACTTGTTTATATATGATTTGGTCTCCATTGGGAAAATTAGATTGGGTTTAATTTAACTGAAGTTAATGTATGGACCCGATGTGTGATGGACCCAAGAAGGGGCTATAATAGCCTTGACCTACCTTAAGTTTACAAATCCAAAGGGATAGTCTACCGACTGGAGTAGAGCTAGCCAACCTAAAGGGTTGCCTTTTGATGTGCAACAGCTATGCTAAGAATAAGGTGTAGCAAACTTACATCTTCCAATGTGAGGAATAACTCTTGGGGTGACCTGATGCACAAATCAAAACATGACCTAGAATCCGAATGAATGTTGTTGGGACTTATGTCAACTCAAAAGTAGTCAAGATTAATTTTATCTTAATTTCATCTAATTTGATAAGGTTTGTTTGGTTTAGTTTGATTTCGAATTAAGGGCATATCCCCTAGGTATGTGACCTTTGTCAAATTTGATAAATTTAATTTATGGACCATGTCAGTGTGTGATGGACCCACTGAGATGGAGCTCTATTAGACTTATTCTATCTCAGATTTATAAATCCAAAGGGATAATCTACTAGTCATGGGGTGGATCTAGCCAACCTAAGGGGTTGCCTTTCGGTGTGCAATGATTATGCTAGGAAAAAGGCATAGTAGACTTACAACTTCTAAAGCAGGGAACAACTGTTGGGGTGACCTGCTAGAAGCACAACAAATCAAACTAGACTTAGCGGTGACTACTGAGTGAATGCCTCTGAGAATTTATATCAACTCAAGAGTAGTTTGGCAATTCTTATAGGGAGTTTTGCTGACACTACACTAAAGATAGGATACCTGCTTTGGAAAAGGTACAACTATAGGTGTCCTCCTAATCCATAAGTGATTATATATTTTGTTTATATATTTGTGTGGACCTGTTGGAAAAGGGAAGAAAGGGGGCTATGTTAGCCTTGACCTCATTTAATGGACCAAGGGAGAATCTGCACATCCACAGGACAGATTCTCCAACCATAGGGGTGGTTACTAGGAAAGGAAAACTTTCCAATCTGATAGTAATCCGAGTAATGTCTAAATGGGCTTGCAAAGGACGTGATCCAAATATAGTGCCCACAGGGAGGTGCTGCTAGGGGTGTTATCCCGAGTCCTGAAAAGAAAGCCTATAGGTGTACGGTGGCCAACTCAAGGAGAAAGCATAGCATACTTACATCTCATCATGACTGTATCTTAAGTGCGAGAACCAACCAACCTAAGGTGTATCCATCAGCATTAGTGGTGTATCCATCAGTATAATGAGAACCAACCAACCTAAGGTGCCCGTTGGTGTGCAATGATTGATCTGGAAAGAATGTGTGTAGGCTTACAACTTTTCAAGCAGAACTGATCATCAGGATAGTCTATCATTGGTGGGACAGATGCTATCTGACCTAGAGTGACTACTTAGTAGGGAGCCCCAAGGAAGGACTAGACCTAGACTTGAAGTAGTCAAGAGGGAAGGAGCTAGGTAGGACTTATCCTAAACCTCGAATATACTCAACTAGTCAGTGCATGAAGGGTAATCCATGAAGAAAGCATAGCATACTCACATCCTCTTAAATAAAGCCAACATGAGGTAGCTTACCACCACGCAGTAAGCCTACCAAACTAAAAAGGCACTCGTCAGTGTGCAGTGGCCAAGTAAGAAAGAAAAGTGTAGCAGACTTACATCCTCCAATGCAACAAGACCATTGGGGTGACACACTAGGGTTGTCACCTCTAGAGAAGCTACTGAGTGAGTGTCACTAGGGGCATTATCTCAACTCAGAGTAGCCTGAGATAAAAGATATATGTTTGTTTTATATTTTTATGTGTAGTTTGTGTTTGTGTTGTGTCGATGAAGGATAGGATGCCACTGAGGTTCCTTACACTTACCCTAAACACATCATGGAAAATTCAAACAAGAATACTTTCAACATGGAAGAGTGTGGTGTTTATTTTTGAATTTTGTTCGTGTGTGTATATGTGAGGGGACACCACTCAGATCTGAGGATGCACTTATTTAGGTATTGAGTATGACATCAAGGAATAGTGTACTATCTTGAGAGATAGAAGTCACTACCCTATGATAGACTTAATCACCTAATAAGGACCCCTAAGGCCTGATTGGTCTTCAAATATACCTGGGATTTTTCCTCTACTTTACATGAAAAAGTAAAGCAATATTTATTTAAACTAGGTTCATTAAGTTTTCTATGGAGGCAAGTCTCCATAATTAATTACATCTTAAGAAAAATGAATCCCTTAAGAATACTCTCGATTAAAGTAGGTGATTGTTATCTTTGAAGAATTCAAAGATAGGACTTGTATTTTAGAAATTCAAGTAGGACGGATCAAAAGGAGAGAGTTATTATTGATGCCAAAGGAGATGAGTAGGGAGTGCTCATGATACTAGGAAGCTGAGTGAGCACTCCAATATATCCTATCGTTGGGCTTTATATATTTGAAATTGAGGAGATTTATTTATTTGAGTTAAAATTTTATTAGAATACAAGATTGTGGAAATGCCTAAGAGGTGATTTATGCTTGTAGCCCACAAGGAAAATAACCTTAGATCCTAAATCTAGGGAGCTTTAGTGAGGGCCAAAGCATGACTCAAATCTAAGGAAAAAATTGGTATATGGTCTACATCCACAAGAGAGAGTATACTACCCAAATGCTAGACTTATAACTAATAAATGGTAAATGGCTAACCTCCGATGCTTTAAAACTATGTAGGAAAGTCTTATGCTTTTTGCAAGATGGCTAAGCTATTATTATTTAGAAAAGAGACTAAGTCCTTAAACCCACTCCCTAAGAGACTAGAGCATGAGGGGTATGAATAATGACTTAAATATAATACAAATTTTATAATAATTCATTTAGTTTAGACTCTTTATTTTGATAGAGGCTATGAGATTTTGTATGCCTAAATGCATGAGAAATTGGTTATGGGCCAAATCAAAGGGAAAAGAGGTGTACTTCCATCATAGGCTCTTAAAGGTTTATCCCATTCTATCTAACAAAGATGGAAGCCCTCTCTTAACAAGACTGAAATAAGTGGTTATGCATAATATTAAACATACAACATCTAGCTAAGGGGTTGCTAAATATTTTATTATCTTGATTTAATACCTATGTTTTGTATGAGGTTGTGAGTTGTTTTAAGAGTTTAGTTATGAGTTGTTAATAGGATAAAAAATTTATTTTTATCCTAAGAGCCTAATCACATCCAGGCCATACAACAATCACCAATCATAAATAAAGTATGAAAAGGCATGCTTTTTCTAATGCACAAGTTAAACAAATCATCAAACAATTTTATAAAGCTATCCCAAAAGAATAAAAGGTCAATGCAGTCAGGTACTGCCTTATAACCCGAAAAGAAATGTGGTAGCCAAACTCTACCATTATGCAACTCAGATTATAAGAAAATAATTATAATTAAGAGTAATGAATGTTATGGGGGTCTTCATTCTTCATTCTTCTTTCTTCATTTGATTTGTTTCATTTCTTTCTTCCTTTTGGATTGATTTAGATATTCTTACTCCAAAAGCATCACATGGTACATAAGACTTAGTCTTATAACCAATGCTAATCCTAATCCCCATAACACTCATCCTAATACTAATGAAAAATTACTTTAAAAGTAGGAAAATAAATCTAGCTACACTGAAATAAATGTTAGCTAAACACCATACAACCCAAGAAGTTATATGAAAAATTTGGGCAGCACCCACATATGGGTAACCAAGCCCACATGTCCTAACTTGAGTTATACTTGGGCTAAGCAACCGCATAGTAAAAGCATTTATATTTTTATTATGATGACCCCTTAAGCACAACCCTAAAATATATGATTAGGCTAATATCGCCCTAACATCCGTGCACATACACCCTACGCCTAAAATAATACATCATAAAATAAACATACATCAAACCATACACCCCTAACATAAAGCTAGAAATGGTGACTTAGTCTAATGTGTGTGTGAATTAAAGCTTGTGTGGTATGTCCTAACTAGGCTTTAGAGGTTGCATTATTGCTAGTGTGAAGGATTTAATTTATAAAGGGTTGATTTCTCTTTAAATGATTTAATTGATTTGAAGATTTTACTTAGTGTTTTCTTTGTTTCATATGGCCTACACTTAGCAACTAAGTGTTATAAGAGAAGAAAGAGAGGGAATCTCTCTTTCACCCCTACCTTAAGTCACTTCTAAAGTAAGTTAATTAATCAATTTCCTTTAGTGAATGGCTTATTATGTGTTTTAATTAATCCTAAGTTTAGGTTCACTCTAAATGACTTTATGCAGTAAGAAAGACATCTTAAGATTAATTAGAATGGATTACTATCACATAACACATGTTCATTCATTTCTTTCCATCATGTATATCATGCATATGAGTAAATCTTTAGCATATCTGTACATGCAATTTATATTTCTAACACACTTGAATAATAAATGGGTTGGGCCATATTTCAAATGATTTGGAGTTCATTTGGTTTGAATGGCTTCAATTTGACCAATTTAGGTCAAGTTGGGTCAATTTGGGTTTGGTTGACCAATTGGTCAAATTGGGTCAAACCATGGGTTAGGTCAAGTTCAAATGATCATTTGGAGCCTATGGGTATCATTGGTTTTGTTCAATTTGATTTATATTTGGTTTTGGTTCATTTAGGTTCTTTTAGGTCAAATGGGTCAAGTTGACCAATTTGACCCATTTGACTTAATTGGGTTAGGTCATGGGATGGTTTAGGTTTGGTTGATCATTTGAAATATATTGGAAGCTTTAGTTTCAATCAATTTTGGTTTGGTTTGATTTCAAGTTGATTTGACCTTTTAGGTCAAGTCAAGTTCATGGTCAATTTGGATAAGTTGGGTCTAGTTGGCCAAATGAAGCTTTGGTCGTTCAACAAGTGATTTTGAATGAATTTGACCCATTGGCACAATCAATTTCAAGATTTTGACCCATTTTGACTATTTAGGTCAACTTGGGTCAACTTAGGTCAAGTGGCCAATTGGGCTTGGTTTGGCTCAATTGATGGCTTGGTCAAGTTCAATCGTTGGTTATGAATTGGTTTAGATTAATGGTTTCAATTAATTTATCATAGGATGGATTTTGGCTAATTTAAGTTTCATTTGAGTTAAATGTTGACTTGGTCAAAAGCTAGGTTTGACTTGGTTTGACCAAATTTGAGTGATTGATCCTCCTAGGATGATTGTTGCTCATAATGTGAGGCTTAGATGGGCTTAGTTCAATCCAATTTGGGTTGGAATAAAATTTTGCTCAAAAGGTCCTTTAGGTCACTTTGGGTCAAGTGAGCCTAAGTGGGTCAATTTACTTGATCAAGGCTTGATTCAAGTTTGGTTGAACTCACCTATGGACATATGATTGAAATGTAAATCCAATTCCAAGTGATTTGGAGTCAAATGGGTTTTGATTCATTTGATAATTTTAAGTTCAGAAGATGAACAATGGATGATTGACATTTATGTTTATATTTAGGCATGTGATTGAAGAAATGATTGTTTGAAGAGGAAATGATCAGGTTAAGTTCAAGAATTTGGCTTGAAAGATGTAGGTTAGATTTAGGTTAGATTTGGACTTGAGTTTTGAATTTAGTTTTAGTTATTTGAATTTATATTTCATTTTTATTTATGAATATAAATGAGAATATAAATGAGATATGAGAAAATCTTTTGAATTTGAAGTGATTTGTATTTGATTTGAGCTAAGTCCATAAAATGAAATCAAAAAGGCTTAGGAAGGATTTTGGATTTCATGTTCAATCATGGCTTTTAATCATTTGGAATTGATTCATGATTTAAGTTTTGGAGTTAATTTGAATTTGAAGTTGATCTAAATTTGAAGTTGATTTGAAATTGAAGTTTGACTTGAAAGAAGGAAGTAAGGATTTGATTCAATCTATAGGGTAGGCATGTTTTCCTAATACCCTCTAAGTCATGCCCTATTCTTATGGCTAACTCTTCTAAGTATCTAGGGTTATGTTAAGTGTTCACCTAATCATTAGAAGTGTATTAAGACTAAGGAACTCTTAGTGACTAGAGGAGTCCTATGTCTAAGATGAAGAAGTTGAAAGCTCACTCCAAAAGTGAGGTCAACAATGACCCATGATCTATCTCCTCTTGAGCGATAAAGGATGGCTATCGTCCATCAATGGCTACTCGATCCAAGCTCACCCGAGCTTGGATGGAGATGAAAATGATCCCACACCTTTGGGGAAGCACAATAATCAAATCAAATGGTGGAAATCCCAGGACATGGAAATTTCATTCACAAATGACCAAGCTATTTTCATTCAAGGATCGATTTCAATGGCATACCTCATGGGAGCTTATGAGTGGTGGTTCCAACAATTGAGGAAGCTTCGTTTGGTAGAAATGAAGCTCTGTTGAGCCACACGAGCTTTGATTTGGTGTAGTTTGCTTGAAAGACCGATCCATTAGACGTAGGCACTCAGGCTTGGTCCAACTCTACCCTCTAACTGTCAAAATTCTTGGAAAACAATTCATTCTTGGTTGATTGGCTCCAAAGAGGGTGTGTGCTTAGTTGCACTTTAGTGGAGATTTGAGCATATGGGAATCAGATTGAGGTTCCCCTAATTTGGTTTTGGGTAAAATCGAGAATAGAGATTTTGGGGAGCTTGGGAAACCTTGGAAATGGCTTTGGGATTCCTCTCTTTGGATGCTAGGGTTGAATCAAGTGTGAGTGTGTGAGATTGAGTAAGAATGAGGAGGGTTTACCCCCACATTCCTTGGATCTGATGGCCATGGATGATTTGAAATTTTTAATCAAGGGATCACCATGGGGAGCTCAGTTTGGGCAGGGATTCATGTTAGTTGGCTTCCTTTGAGTGGAGGAGGGTGTGAGAGTTGCTAGCAAGAGATTAGTGGGTGTCCTATAGCTTTCCAAGTGTTCCAATGGGAATGGGGAGGTGATTTCTCCTCCCCATGGATCATGGCCGACCCAACCACCTTTGGGTCATGTCAGCCATGGTCCAAGGTGCCTATGTGGACTAATGGTTGGGTGCCAAGTGGCCATGGGGATAGAATGACTCAAAAAGCATGTGTCTTATCTCATGGGATGCCCTAAACCCAAGGACAAAATGGTCATTTGGCTATGGGTTTAGTTTGGGCAGATTTGGGATTAGTAAAAAGTGGGTTAGCCCAAATTTCAAGTGGTTTGGAGTTTGTTTGGTTTGATTTGGCTTGAGTTGATCTATTTAGGATAAATTATGCTAGGTTGGGTCAAGTTGACCAATTGGTCAAATTTGGTCAAACCAAGGGTTGTGTCAAGTTCACATGACCAATTGGAGTGTATTGGTGTCATTGGTTTGATTCAATTTGCTTTGGATTTGGTTATGGCTCATTTGGATTCATATAGGTCAAATGGGTCAAGTTGACCATTTTATTAATTTGACCAAGTGGGTTGAGGTTGCAGTGTTGAGTCAATTCAATGACTAATTTAAAATGATTGTAGGTTTTGGTTTTGGTTTAATTTGAAATTAATTTGGATTTTGGCTAATTTGACCCTTTGGTCAATTTGGCTAGGATTGATCAAGTTGACCAATTGTCAACCAAGCTGATTATAACTTTGGTCAAGTTCAATGAGTGATTTGGATTGGACTTGAGCTATTAGTTGCAATCAAATTGGATCAAATCATGATTTGACCCATTTTGGATTTTTAGGCCAATTTGGGTCAACTTGGGTCAAATGGCCAATTAGGCTTGGTTTGGCTCAAGTGAAGGTTTGGTCATGTTCAATCATTGATTATGAGTGGGTTTGAATCAATGGTTTTAATCAATTTGGCATATGGTGGATTTTAGCTAGTTTGGGTTTCATTTGGGCAAAGTGTTGACTTGGTCAAAGGCTAAGTTTGACTTGGTTTGACCCAATTTAAGATAATTGATTAACCTAGGATGATTGTTGATCATGTTGTGAGGTTTGGATGGGCTTAGTTCAATCTAATTTGGGTTGAATTAGAACTTGGCTCAAAAAGGTCTTTTAGGCCACTTTGGGTCAAGTGAGCCTAAATGGGTTAATTGGCTTGATCATGGCTTGACTCAGTTTAGTTGAACTCACACATGAGCCTACGATTGAAATATAAATCCAATTACAAGTGGGTTTGGATACAAATGGGTTTTTGTTCATATGATAATTTTAAGTCAAAAGGGCTAACTTGGGTTTGATTTGGGTTAGCTTGGATTAAGCTTGATGATTGTAGTTTAAGTTTATATTTGGGTATGAATTTTGAATTGGTTTGGGTTTCATTTAGGCAAGTTCAAAAATTTGGCTAAAAAAAGAAAATTGGAAATTTGATTTGATTTGGGTTTCAATCATTTGGAGTTTTGGAATTGATTTATGATTTGGAATTTGATTTGAGATTGAATTTGATAATTGAGAAAATCAATTGGATTGGGATTGATTTGAATTTGGTTAAGCTAAGTCCATATGATAAAATCAAAGGGCTTAGGAAGGGATTTTGGAATTTGAATTGATGGGTTTCAATCATTTTAGAGTTTGGAATTGATTTGGAATTTGGATTTGAATTTGAGGTTTGAAAGAAGGAAGCAAGGATTTGGTTCGATGCTATAGGGTAGGTGAGTCTTCCTAAATCCTTAAGGCACAACCTATCCATAAGGCTAACTCTTCTAAGTCTCTAGGGTTAGGTTAAGTATTCACTTAATCACTAGAAGTGTCTTAAGACTAAGGAACTCTTAGTGTCTATAAGAATCGTAGATCTATGATAAGGAAGTTGAGAGCTCACTCCAAAAGTGAGGTCGACAAAGAGATTTAATTTGAAATGGAATTTTCATTGTTGATAATTACTTTTAAACATGATTTATAATATTTCTTTAAGTAGAGCACGTTGATTGGAAGCACTGGGCGCAATCCCTTATGATTAATAAGCTGATAAGATCCTCCTTGGTAGGCCGTCTCTATGGCAAAGGGGTCTTCCCAGGTGGGTTCAAACTTGCTTCCCATTTTACGACGAGCAATAATCTGTCTTATTAGAACTAAAATAAGCTCTCTTACTTGAAAAGCTCTAGGACGGACCAACTTGTTGCGAGCTTGAATCATTTTATCTTTATATAACTTGAGGTTTTGGCATGCCTGCAGGCATCTCACCTCCAAACGTTAGAGCTCTTCTAACCACAACTTGGCATTATTTGTGTTTGTGATCTTGCTACCACAACTATCCTTAGTGATGGGAGTTGGACTTCTAATGGTAGAATGGCTTTGGACCCATACACTAAGGAGAAAGGAGTAGACTGAGTTGGAGTTCTGTATGTGGTGTGGTAGGCCCACAAGGCTTCAACTACTCATGCCACTATCTCTTTTTGTTATCGAGTGTCTTCTTTAGTATTTGGATAAGAGTTTTGTTGAAGGTTTCTGCTAAGTCATTTTCCCTCAGGTAATTGATGGTAGAATATCTCTAATCAATATTGTATCTCAAGGAAAAGTTGTTGATCTCGGTGCTCTTGAATGCAGTACCATTATTAGATATAATTCATCAAGGCACTCTGAACCTATATATGATATGGTTCCTAAAAAACTAGAGCACATGCTAAGCTCTGACCTCTCTGTGCAGAATCGTCTTCGCCCATTTAGAAAAGTTGTTAGTGGCAGCTATGATGATCTGATGACCCTTGAAAGAAGGCACTGTGTATTTGATATTGGTGGCATCGCCTAGCCATATCCATGCAATCTTTGATCATCGATGGTAGTATCTTAGTATTCCATCTTTGAACCTGATTGGTTGGCTCCACATAATCTTGTGTGTACCTCAGTCATGATCTTATGGGCTTCATGCTTATTTAAACAACATTATCGAATATGATCGAAAGGCTGCTGGTGCAAGACACCATCCACAAGAGTGTAGGAAAGTGCTCTCTACTTCATCTGATAGGCTTGAGACATCTCATGAGGTAGTTTGCCTTTATTTAGGTAATCCATGAATGGTTGCCTCCAATCTAACTCCTTATCCTTCTTGGTAATGGCAACCTCCTCTACAAAGTGAGTAATTTTTTATGAGTTCAATATCAATAAGGGACAAGACTTGCCTATTTTAGACCTTTATTAATATGGACTCATTCTCTAGACATGCCAACTCCTTGGCAAGCTTGGCTAAAGTATATGCTACGGTATTCTCTCCTTGAGGAATCTTATAAATGGTAACCTATGGGATTTGGGCCAATAACTATATGGTGTACTTGTGCTACTAATGAGGCTTGGGCTTTATAATCTTATAGGACACAGTGATTTGGTTGATAACTAGTTGAGAATCCCCAAAGATGTTGATGTTCTGGATGCTTAGAGTAATAGCTAACTGTAGATCAATAATCAGAGCCTCATATTCGACTTAATTTTTGGTGCAAGGATTGGACATATGATATGAGAATCTCATCACATCATTGTCTAGAGTTAAGAGAACTATCCATACCTCTGCGTTTCCTAGAATAGTAAATTATGGTTCTTCTCCTCTTAGAAGGGAAGCCGCACCATCAAAGTACATCCCCCAATGGTGAATGCCAGTATCCCTTATGTTCATAATTTAATCATCGGGGAGATCATCACTAAGCAGAGAGTCAACAGGAAGTGGGTGTGGTGCTAAGAAATCTGCTAGCCTTATCCTTTCACCGCATGAATAGGTATGAAGGTAATGTCAAACTACGAGAAGATCATGGACTATCATGCCAACCATCTAGATAGTGTTAGTCATGTTATAAGATACTAAAGTAGATTGATTCTAGAGATTAAGTTCACCTTATGAGAAAGCATGTAGTGATGTAGCTTTTGGGATGCAAAAATTAAAGCTAGGTAATGCTTCTCAATGGGTGGATAATTAGCCTCAGTAGGGATTAGATGATGTCTAAGGTAGTAGAGTGCATTTTCCTTCCCTTTATCATTGGCTTGGGGCACCAAAGTACCAAGGGAGTTATCTAACATAGCAATGTAAAGTATGACCAGCTTGCCTGGGATATGGGCTATTAGAATCGGCGGCGTCATCAAGTAATGGTTGATGTCTTGAAGACATGCTCACACTTGTAGTCCTACTTGAACTTGACATCATTTTTGACAACCGATGAGAATGGTTGACATCTTCCTGATAGGTTGGATATAAAGCATCTTAAATATGCCAACTGCCCTTGGAATGATCTGACTTGAGTTAAACTTTTAGGGGGTGTCATTTCTAATATCGCCTTGATCTTCTCCAGATTAATTTCGATTCCCTAGTGTCAGATAACAAAACCAAGGAATTTCCCTGAAGCTACTCTGAATGCACACTTCAGGGGGTTCATTTTGATGATAAATTGCCTTAACTGTTTGAAAACTACTCATAAGTGAAAGAGATAGTCTTCTTTTTTATCTACTTTTGACCATAAGATCATCGACATAGCACTCAACTTAATGATGAATGAGTTCATCGAAGATTTGAGTCATAGCTCGCTGGTATGTAGCACCAACATTTTTAAGGCTGAAAGGTATGACCTTATAGCAATAGACTTCGATAGGGTTCTAAAAGTAGTGTTTCTTTCATCTTCAGGGGCCATCTTTATTTGGTTATATCTAGATGAGCCATCCATGAAAGAGAAGACTGCATGAGATGAGGCAATGTGCATCATCAGCTCTGGGATTGATAGTGGAAATTCATCTTTTGTACATGCCTTATTTAAATCCCTAAAATCAATGCATATGTGAATTTGGCCATTCTTTTTCTTAACTAGGGTGACGCTGGCTAACCAAGTAGTGTATTTTTGTTACCGGATGAAGCTAGCATCGATCAGTTTCTTGACTTCATAAATGACCTGTTGTTCTATGTCTAATCGCATGCGTCTAGGAGCTTGCTTAATAAGGTTAGTAGTAGGCTCTATTGCTAGTTTATGGACCCTATGTCAGGAGCTATTCCAAGCATCTCTTCATAATTCCATGCAAAGTAGTCCTTAAACTCAGTCAATATCCTAACTAAGTCATTGGCTTCAATTTCATTCAACAAAGATCTGATGTATGTCAAGCATGAATCTTCTTCAGTTCTTAAGTTGATTTCCTTGAGCTTGTTGATGGTTGACTTGATTTCTTATTTGAACTAAGGAGGTGCATCATTGACTTTAAAATCATTTGGATCATATGAAATTTCTAAGCACAACTCCTCATATGAGTTAATATGATTTGAAAAGAACTTATTAGATTCCAAATGATTGGTGATGACTTAACATCAATCATCATCATTGACTAGACCCACTAATCAATCCTACCCTCTTGATTGAGATTTTTGCATCTTCTTTCATATTCTTTCATAGTAGTCCGACCTGTGCTTTGACCAAGTATGTAGGATTAACCCTTTCTTTGCTAAATTATGAACAGAAGTCAAGTACCAATCAAAAGGTAATTCTATTAAATATTTATATGAATCATCCTCAAGTTTTACATCAACTTCATGACTTGAGGATGATGCTCTCAAAAAGAATCTTTGAGTCTTCACACTTGTGGATGACTTAGGCACTTCCTTAACTACCAAACCTCAACTTTTTGAGAGGAAAGTGGGGTTAGAGCTAAGGTTCCCAACTGATGCCTAACTGTTTCACATATAGACTTCGATATACTTATGGTTTGCTTTGGAGCCCAGTCTTCATCGCTATCTAGCTCAAGTGTTACCTCCAACGGAATCTACTGCTAAGAAGAGTTGACTAGTGTGCTAACTATATAAGACTCATCATATGAACTTGATTCTAAGTCTATATGGATAGCCGGTGTACTCCTGGTAGCTGGGACATATCTTTTATTGGGTGTCCAATAAGGAAGTTTTCCACCCCTAGGACTACTTTTGAACTAGCCTCTTCCTCTGCCTAGTTGAGGTCAAGTCATCCTACCCATATGTTCGAAGGAAGTAATGAATTGTAAGTGGAATCTAATGTCATCCTCCACTTCCTCCTCCAAGTCTATTTTTGCTCCCATTTATTTTCTTTTTCATTTTTTCTTTTTTTTCCTTTTTTTCTCTTTATTTTTCTTTTTTCCTTTTCTTTTATTTTTTATTTTTAAACTTTGGACAAGTTCAGAGAATAGACTTGTTGATTTTGAGGGAGGTAGTAAGCCGTATCTTCATATATGCCTACCCCGTGAACTGTAAATGGCTTAAGATCTCCTTTGACACAGTAGATGATCCCACCTCTCACAAACTTCATACATTGATGTAGAGAGGATGTAACTATGTTGTTCTCATGTATCCATGGTCTCCCAAGCAAAGCGTTGAAAGATGTATCCAAGTCTATAATGTGAAACTTGGCTTTGGTCTTCCAATCATCTATCTCCAAGGCTAACACTATGGAGCCTAAGACATGTTGACCTAACTTTTGGAGATTCAATCTTCCCATCTTAGACTTAGGATTCTTTTAGACACTAAGACTTCTAGTCATAAGATACTTCTAACAATTAGGTAAACACTTAACCTAAGCCAAATACTTAGGGTTAACCATAAGATTAGGTTATGCCTTGGATTAGGATAATCCACCTACCCTACAACCCAAATCCAATCCATGTTCACCTTCTCAAACCAAACATCACCAATTCCAAATCCAAACCCAAATTCCAAAACCAAATGATTGAAGCCCATGATCAAATCCAAATTGAAACCCTTCCTATGCCATATGACCTATCCCATGGACTTAGCCAAATATTAATCCAAATCAATCCAAAACAATTAATTTTCTAATAAATTTATATCTTCAATCATATTCTAAATAAATCAAATCTACATTCAAATGATCAAACTAAATCAAACTAAATCAAATTAAATCAAAACCCTTCCTAAGCCATATGACCTATCCCATGGACTTTAGCCAAATCTTAATCCAAATCAAGTCAAACTAAATTGATTTTCTATAAATCATTCATATTTTCAATAATCTTCACAAATTTAAATGAAATATACATTTAAATCATCAAAACTAAATCAAACCAAATCAAAATCCAAACCTAAGCCACATGACCCAACTCCATGGACTTAGCCAAAATCCTTCTCATTCCAAACCAAATTCAATTGATTCTCATGAATCAATCATACCTTCAATCATATTCACAAATAAATAAAAATCTATAATCATCAAGCAAAACCAAAATTAACCCAAGTCAAACCCAACTTAACCCTTTTGATTAAATGTTCAAATGAACCAAAGCCCATTTGAACCCAACTACAATTGAATTTATATATCAATCCCAAATCCATATATAAACTCAACTAAATCAAACTCAAATCAAATCCAATTAAACCAATAGTCCACTTGACCCAAAGTGGCCAATTTGACCTATTTGAGCCTAGTTTTAATCCTACCAAAATTGGATTGAACAAAGCCCATCAAAACCTCTCATCATGATTGTTGATCACCCTAGATTGACCAATTGTCACAAATTAGGTCAAACTAAGTCAACATGGTCATTTGACCAAGTCAACCAACCTTAACCCATATAAACCCAAACTAGCCAAATTACAACCTAAGCCAAATCCCTTCAAACCTATGATTCATACCAAATAAAAATCAATATTTGAATATGAATTGACCTTTAGTTGAGTCAAATCAAACCCAATTGGCAATCTTGACCCAAGTTGACCCAAATTGATCTAAAAAACTAAATTCGATCAAATCAAAATATAAACTAAATTGATTGCAACCAATGGCTCAAGTTCATTCCAAATTGATTGTTGAACTTAACCAAAGCCATGATTAGACCCACTTGACTACTTAGCCCAAATTGACCTAAAGGTTCAAGTTGGCTAAATCAAAACTAAATCCAAATTAACTAAAAAACCAAAGCCTACAATCATCTTCAATCAAACTAAACCCAAACCAATACCCAACTCAACCCAATTTGGCCAATTTGGTCAAATTGTTCAACTTAACCCATTTGACCCAAATGAATTCAAATGAGCCAAAATCAAATATAAGCCAAACTAAACCAAACCAATTGAGCCAAAACATCCTGAGTAATCAAATAAACTTGACCCAACCCTAGGTTTGCCCCAATTTGACCAATTGGTCAACTTGACCGAACCTAACCCAATTTGACCAAAATGAGTCAAATTGAGAAAAACCTAGCCAAATAAACTCCAATTGACTTCAAATTTGGGAAAACCCACTTTTGGCTTATTTCAAATCTAACTAAATCAAATCCAATGCTAGATGATCATTGTATCCTTATGTCAAGGGAATCACATGAGATAAATCACCCATGTAAGTGGTCATTTACATTCCTTGACCACTTAATACTCTTTTAATGGTCCACTTAGGCACCTAACAACCCTAATTTGGTGGTCCATGAAAGAGGTAAAATCACCTTGCCCTCCCCATTAGAGCATTTGAAACCCATAGGAAACCCATGGTTCCTCCTTGATAGCCACCTCCGCACCTCAACCAACCAAGCTGAGCATACTCACCTTCTCCCTACCACCAATGAATCCCTGAGATGACTGAACGGCCACTAAAGCCAAACTTGATCCCACCATCTGATCAAGATGAAAGGGGGTATACACCCCTCTTATCCACTCAAATGCACACAAAAATTATTCTTGAGAGCCCTAGCTACTTAAGATGAACTGCTAAAGCCATTTTCTGAGTTCCAAAGCTCGTTCCTCAATCAAAAAATGCCATTCCCATCTATCTTGAAATAGGACACTCCCATTTTTGACCTAACTTCCCCATTTTTCCATCAAACTCAAATTTACTTCGCACACACCATCCATAGGCCTCATCGAGCAAGAATGAATCATCTCCCAAGCTTCCTGAGCACCAGGAGACAAAGTCAAGCCCAAATCAGATTCATGTGGACGTCATGGAATTTATCCAATTGCTGTTGAACAGGGCTTCATCTCCACTAGAGGAAGCTTCCAAAATTGTTCAAGCCATCGATCTTGAGCTCTTGCAAGTTATTCTTCCAAAAATGATCCTTAGGTAAAAATATGTTGGAGATTTTTTAAGTAAACTTTCACCTCGTGTGATCTTGACCATTTGATCCCCTCCGATTGATGTCATGAGGGTGTGGGATCTTTTTGGTGTTGATCCAAGCTCAGGTAAGCTCGAATCAAGTGAGCAATGGGGGAAAAAATTTCATTTTTCCTCACTCAAGTGATGTTAGATCCTGAACCATCTATTCTACATAATCAAAATGGAAGGTCATGATTAAATCTGCTAGATCGATCTGATTTAATCCTATTAAGCTATGGGATTAATCAGTCTTTATCTTACCACGTAGGCATTGGTAGGATAATTTTAAATAACCAATTTCTCATGCCACATGGAATGTGCATCCAAACGACCCATTTGCCAAATAGATTAGGCTTTAATTTGGTTTAATTAATCATTTTTAAAGGTTAAACTTTTGAAAATCATAGAAAATCATAGATAAATCAAAAAAATTAAAATAAATACTCATTTTAAAGGTATTTTGGAGGAGAATTAATTAAAAATGATCTTAATTAATTTTAAATAGTAACTAAGGTTTAATTATAAAATTTATTAGCTTAATTACTCCTTAATTACTTGAGCAATTAATCCCAAATTTTGTGGGTTAATTTAATGGGCTGACCTCTGCCTCCCATGATTTTCTTGAGATTTAGTGGTCACTTAATAAGAAAAATTGACAAATGAAACCTTAACTATTCTTTTAAGTTAATTAATGATTAATTAATCCCATGAAGAGTAATAAATTGGTTAATTAAGTTTATTAATTATTGTTCAATACTAAGTGAACTAAGGAATATGGTTGGGACCCCTATCCCTAAGTTCATTTCAACCTTTTTTAAAATAAATTTAATTAAGATTTAATTAATTAATTAAATTAATTAATCAAATTGAAATCAACATCACATCATACCTTAATTAATTAAATCATGGTGTAGATATTTAGGTGTTTAATAACCTAAAGGAGTTTGATGAAATTATGGTTAGTCCACATGTGGGAAAATCATAAGAGTGATTGATTAAGTTCCTTAATCTAACTAACTATTAATCATAAGCCAATTGCATTAGCCCCTTTTATTTCCTAGGATCATTGCAAGTTTATTTTCTATGCATATCATGTTGGCTCATAATTATTTAGTTAATTACTTTAAGGTGACATAGATAAGGGTAATTAATTAATCTAATTAAGAGTACAACTTAATTGACCCATAAAATCAACTTAATTACATTTCCTTAAATTTGATCAAATCACCAATGTGGGAATAAGTTTAAAACAACAAGTGATGATTTCTCTTCTCCTCTTTAAATCAAATCAAATCCAAAACTTAATTAATAAAGAAGCTTTGTTTAGCTTTAAATAATCTTATTTGATTTGATTGTCCTTAAGAACTAGTTTGGTTGAATGAATCACATGCTTATATTTGAGCCTCTTTCCAATCATGTTAAATTTGGTATGTCATTTCAATTCATGCCCATCTTTAAAAATCAAGTAAAATAAAATGGATTTCCTTTATGTAAGTTTGCATGTGTTGATTTAATTTAATATATGTTTGTCTACTATCACTATTAAATCCAAATGTATTTTCAAAAGCTTATAAATGAGTAATAATATGTTATAATGTTTGCTATAAATACATAAGAAATGCATGTGCTTATTGCTTAAGTGTATGAATGTTAAGTTCTTTTTCCTCTATTCATGTGTTGATTTATATAAGATTGAATGATAATGGGTATATAGTCTGACATCCTAAAAAAACACGAGGTTTAGCCCCAAAGAGGTTATTTGATTACCTCACATCCCTAGTTTAACAATGGGATGTACCTATTTTATTTCATTCTTATGTATTTCAACATTAGAATTTGGTTAGAGCTTTAATTCATATATATAAATGATTTAATCAAACAAAATATACAATCTATGCATGATTTTCTTTCCCTCATTTATGTATACATCCATGTGTGGCCAATACAAGCAACTATATAGTATGGACATCCTGAGAATACGAGGCTTTAGTTAACCCCAAGGAGGTCATTTGATTACCTCATTTCCCTGGTTTAATAATGACATGTACTTGCCTATATCATTGTACATGTATATGTATATGTTATTAGTGAATGAAAAATCCCATTTTACATTAAAATTGCATGCATTCATTATTGACTAAGTGGTTGAATTAATTAGCCATATGATTTGGAGCTTACTTCTTATGTTCATGTATACAAATTTACATATGTTTGAATGCAAATGGGTATATAGTCTAGCAATCCTAAGAATATGAGACTTTAGCTAGCTCCAAGGAGGTCATTTGATTACCTCAAATCCCTGGTTTAACAATGACACATGCCTATTTAATTTCATTCTTACGTCCTTTTTGTATAATAATTTGGATAAAATTTTTAAATTAATATGTTTAAACAATTCAATCAAATAAAATATAAAGTCTAAACATACACATACATTCATCATTTAAGTGTGCTAAAATATGTTACATGTATAGATACACTTAATATTAAATCATATGCATGTTACATGTGATGGAAAGGAATGATTTAATATATGTCATGTGGTAGTAATTCAATTAAATTAATCTTACGATGCCTTTTATTTTGAATAGGATTATTTATAGTGAACCTAAACTTAGGATTAATTAAATCATTTAATGCCATTCACCAAAGGGAAATAAATCAAATTAATATACTTTAGAAAGTAACAAGGTAGGGATGAAAGAGGGCAATCCTCTTTTCCTCTCTTTATAACACTTAGTTTCTAAGTGTAATCAAATGAAACAAAAGAAAACATAAATTAAAATTCTCAAATCAATTAAACTACTTCAAGTGAAATCAACCTTTCATGTTAAATTAAATCCTTCTACACTTACCTAATACAACACTAATGCCTAATAAGACTTACCACACAAGCCTTAATACACACATTAGAATTAAGTCACCACTTCTAGCTCTAAGTTAGGATGGTATATGATGTGATGTATTTTGTTTTATGATGTATTAGATTGGATGTTAGATGTATCTTCAGATGATGATCCAATATTAGCCTAATCATATTTTTTTGTAGGGGATTATGCTTAAGGGACACTTAAAAATAAATGTGAATGCTCTTTTTTCATGTTGCTTAAAACCATAAGCATAACCCAAGTTAGGATAGGTGAGCTTAGTTATCCATGTGTAGGGTACTAAGTCAAAATTATAAATACAATTGCTTATGATTATATGTATATTTAGCTAACCTATATTTTTTAGGTGTAGTTTGATTTACTTTTCCCACATAAATTTAATTTTTGTAATAGAAATTAGGATTAGGGGGATTAGGATGAGAAACCAAGGCTTTGTCTGGGTGCCTGTGATGCCTTTGAAGCAAGAACCATCCAAATAAAAGAAAGGATCAAATCAGAAATGGAGATATGAAGAAAGAAGACCCCCATAACATTTAATATAGTTATAATTATTCTTTCATAATCCAAGTTGTATAAGGGAAGAGCTCAGCTACCTATCTCTTCTCTCTTCGTCGCATTTAATTGTAGACCGGCCTTTTGTTCTTTTATGATAGTTTATAAAATTGTTTAATGTTATGTTTACATTGTGCATTAGGATGGCATGCTTTTCATAGTTTTTTAAATGATTGATGATTTAATGTGTGGCTTGGATATGATTAGGCTCTTAGGATAAAAATAACTTTTCTACCCAACTAATCACTCATAACTAAATTTTAAACAACTCATAACCTTATCATAAATCCTAAGACTTAAATAAGATAATTAAAAGATTTAGCAACCCCAAAACTATATGGTTGTATGTTTCACATCATGCATGCATATTCTTTCTTTCTTGAACATGAAGGATCTCCATCCTTGCACGATAAAGGAATGCTTGACTTATGAGGGCATCCCTTATGGTGGAGAACACCATCTTCTAGTTGATTTGACCCATAACTTTTTTCATCATGCATTTAAGCAAAATAAATCCTAAAGCCTCTCTCAAAATGTTGTGTCTAAAATAAAATAAATTTTGAAAAGATTTTACAACTATAGATTAAGTTATATGCTCATAGCACTCATGCTCTAGTCTCTTAGGTAGTGTCTTTAGGACTTTAGTCTCTTTCTAATTAAATAACTACCCTAGCTATCTTGTAATTCATAAGACTAGGATGTTTTTAAAATCATAAGAGGAGTTAGTGGCCACTCTAGAGTTTATAAGTCAAAAGTTGGACAATTTATTCTCTTATGGAGGTAAACCCTTATGTCCACTTTGCTTAGATTAGTCATGCTTTAGCTGCATTAAAGCTAAGATTTAGATCCAGGTAGCTATTTTCTTTAGCTACAAGCATAAATCATCACCTCTTAGAATTCTCATAACCTTGTGTTGGATTATAAGCAATAATCTAATTAAATTTCAACTCAAAATATATAAATCTCCTCAACTTCAAAATTATAACGCCCAACCATAGGATATATTGGAATGCTCACTAAGCTTCTTAGTATCATGAGTATTTCCTACTTATTTCATTTGAATTCCAAAAATAAGTCTTCTCCTTGAACATTCCAAATTGATTTTCCAAATATAACCAACTTTGATTTTAAACCTTGAAATCTTTGGAGATGATAATTGTCACTTTAATGTATTCTTAGAAATTTATTTCCCAAGATGTAATTAACTAAGGAGGCTTGCCTATAGGAACATAAGAACCGAAATATAAACCCTACTTTATTCTTCCATAGTGGGGAAAAATCTTACATCAAGACCCATCTTGGATTAAGAGTCCCTATTACGTGATTAGGTCTATTGTAGTACATCATACTTAAATGTTGCACCCGATCACCGTATTATCACCTCTTCTCTGATCATGGTGTCCCCCATACATCCAAAAAATAAACAAATACAAGACCTTCTCTATTCATTGAATCCTCTCAACATCATCCTTTCTTTTGCAATTAGAGATGTCCATCCTCAAGTAGGCTTCTTAGACTCCATACATTGGTCTAGAACTCTAGATTTCTACCAACATCCACTATAATTTAAAGAGGTGTGCTTTTGTCCCTTGAGTAAGTCTCATTAATGAATGAAACTCTAACATGTTTTTCAAGTGGCATGCCTCTCTTTATGTTGTTGCTATTTGGATCAAGTAAGGCCTTGATTGGAGATTCCCTCATCTCTTTGGATAAGACAAGGGCATCGTACATGATTAACTTAGTTGGAAACTTTCTAAGGTGAGCTAGAACATTGTAATCAACTATAGCTTGGTCCTCCACAAGTGTATCCATGGGTGGAGCATCCTATTGAGGGGCTATATACTCATTAGAACCAATGACTTTTTGCTTATCATGCTTAGAGGTAGAACTTTACACCCTGTAGGTTGACTTGCCACTTCTTGAATGATGATTTGTCCTACCTTCTCATCAAGCATACACTTCTCTATGGGATCCTCTTAATAACTCTAAGTCAATGTCAAGAGGTGAACATGATTAATTCAGAGAAAGATAGTCCAACTCTGAACAAAAAGAAAAGGAGCAGAACTACTATAGCTATTATTTTTACTTAGACTTGGAGAGCTTTGAATATGAATAAAATCAAAGGGGACTATCTACGTAGTGGCAAAGTTCTGATCCTTTTCTTTTTATCAACTACAAAGAAAAGGACCAATGATCTACGCTTAACTGTCTTTACATATGGTTCTACTTTTGCTTTTGATTTGCTCTATGGGTGCTCATTTTTTATCTATGTCATTGCTTGTGTCTTAAAAAACTTGGGGTGATACTTGGTTGATGAAAATGAAAAGAATAAATGTTGAATCTGAATTTGTTCTTTATTAAAAAAAAACTTTAAACCCTAAACCCTAAACCCTAAACATAAACCTAAAATCCTAAACCCTAAACCCTAAACCCGAAATCCTAAACCCTAATCCCTAAACCTTAAACTCTAAACCCTAAACCTTAAACCATAAATCCTAAAACCCTAAACCCTAAACCTAAGCCCTAATCCATAAAAACATAAATCCTAAACCATAAACTCTACAACCCTAAACCATAAACCCTAAACCCCAAACCCTAAACCTTAAACTCTAAACCCTAAATTAACCCTAAACCCTAAACCCTAAACCCTAAATCCTAAACCCTAACCCTAAACCCTAAATCCTAAACCTTGAATTAAGATGCCATTAGGATTATATCTAAAGAATGACATAATCCTAACAAAGTTATAAGATTTAGAAAATGTCTTCAAGAGACTTTCTTTTGATTGTTAAAGATCTAGACCTAAACCTAACCCAAAATCATATTATATTATCATATATTATAGTAAATGTAGCATCATATATTTGAGCACATAGTGATGTGTTTTTTGGATGTTATAAGATGTTTTGAAAAGTATATTATGGTATTGTGCCCTATATTCTATATTAATATAAATCATAAAATATTGATTTAATAAATTAGATGATGAAATTTATTAAATTTGAAGTGGGAATTAGGTTGTAGTACCAAAGGTGTGCTACACCACTTGTAGTCTAAAATGTAAGATTTTATGTTTAAAATAAATATTATATGTTGTAGCATAGTATATTGTTTTGCACATTTTAAATTCTTTTAGTATTTTACAATTATGCAGTCGAGCAACACTAGTAATATTTATAAAAATGTTGATTTATACTTTAAAATAGTGGAATTTTGCTAAATTCATAATAGGTAAAGCATGACATCATAATATATTACGCTAAAATATGTAAGTGATAAAATTAAAATATATAATTTTTTTATTAGACTAATTTTATGATTTTTTTCATAAGAAATTCCTTGTGATGTGATATGCAATATAATATAATATAATATGTTATAATGTATTATAATACAGGATGCCATAATGTAGTGTAACATCATGCATTATAGAAAACTATTGTGTATTACTACTTGTTGTTTAGTATATTTTAATTTGTTATGGTATGATGTAGTAGAGTTTGTACTAGCATAATTCATTAAAATACTCATTTATAGCCTGAGATGATGGGATTTGACCAAATTTAAGGTAAGCTTAAGGGAACATTATTGGTTGTGTGATATGGTGTGTCATTTAATCAAAAGAATGAAATTTTGCATTCAAAATAAATGTTCATTTTTCAACCAAATTTTATAAATTATTTACTTAAAGTGATTCATTTTAAGATGTATTGAAAGATAATATATTATATGAAAGCATATTAAAATATAATGAACATAACAAAATAACTTCACATATATATGAATGTGGTGGTGTGTTACTAAATGTTATTATACATTTTAGTTTATTTTACTTTTATTATAATACATTGGGTCAAAACTCACAAAAAATGTTAAATTGAAGATGGAAGAATTTTAAATTCATACACCAAGAGAACACCAAAATTATGCTATTTTGTACCATTTCTAATAGAAAAAATAACAATTTTACATCAAACATAAACATTATTCATATTTTGAGAAAATTGTGTTTTTGTTCTTTTAAGAGATTTTAATGAGGTAATGTTAGACAATATGTTATATTATAGAAAATTATAATATAACATCATATATTATAATATATAGTGTGTTAATTCTCACTATAATATAAGTTAGATGATATTGTATAGTAAATTTGAGCTTGCACCATCACAAATCATCATAAAATGTTGATTATAATGTTGAGATAATGTAATATAAATACATTGTATTTTGTTAAAGTATTAAAGGTAAGAGAAGAAATAAGATTTGATGAAAATATGTCAAGGACATGGAGAATCTTTTATCACATGCATTAAATGATATGTATCACATAAGAAGAAAATATTTATAAGGTTTGAATTTGATTTGATTATATGATTTATGGAAAGAAGATCACATAAGAATCTATAATCCAATTAATTAAGATCGAATTGACTTAATTTATTTTATTTTAATTGATGTAGGCATATTTTAGAGATATTTGAGTCTTTGGGATCAAGATGAACCTTCTACTAGTAAGCAATATATATGGGATTGGATTTAAGTTTAATTTCATAAATTATTTGGAGATGTATCCATGGGAATAAAAGTTTGTGATTTCTTTGATTTAGACTCTACTAGGGATCTTTAATTGCCCACTATATTGGTTTAATAATTTGTTTGATTGACTGTATATATTATTTGGGGCTCCATTGTGAGAAGGTGATTTAACCCATTGGGAATATCGAATCTAATTTATGAGTTAATATATGGTTTATAAATGAACCCACAAGAAGGGCTATATCATCCTTGACCTATGTGTTTAGAAATAAAGGCATAGTCTATCACCTAGAGCTAAAGGGTTATTTTTAGTGTGTAACATGATGCTAAAGAAGGCATATTACATCTTCCAAAGAGAGGAACAACCAATATGACCTATATGCACAACAAATCAAATAACCTACAATAAAATATGCCACTTATGTCAACTCAAAAATAAGAATATTTTTTTCTTAATTTCATGTGATTTGATATGGTTTGTTTGATTTAGTTTGGTTTAATCAGGGCATATCCATTTGGGATTTGAGCTTAAATTTGATTGATTTAATTCACCATATTGGTGCAGATGAACACCGATAATTATATCGACTTGTCCTATCTAAATTTACAAATAAATATTTTACATCAAACATAAACAAAAGGGGTTGCCTTTATGTGCAAGAAAATGAAGAAGGCATAATAGACTTACATCTTCTAAATGGAACAATGACCTCTTGGTAGTACAATAAATCAATAACTTATGGGTGACTACTAAAATGTATGGAACTTATATCAACTCAAGAGTAGTAAATTCCTATAGGGAGTTTAATCTTTAAAATGTGATGAGCATGGGAGAAGGTATCGCTAGTGATGTCCTCTTAATCAACAAATTAATATATATTTTGTTTATATGTTTGTGTGGACCCTGTTGGTGTACGAGGGACCACACTGAGAACATCCACTGGGGATAAGGTTTGAATTTGTCGAGGGCATAGAAGAAGAAAATCTGATGGGATAAGGTTTGAATTTGATTTGATTATATGATTTGTGGAAAGAAGATCCACTGGGGATAAGAATCTATAATCCACTAGGGATTAAGATCGAATTGACTTTAATTTATTTTATTTTAATTGATGTGGAGGCATATTTGCTAGAGATATGGGCTTGAGTCTGCTGGGGATCGGGAAGATGAACCTTCTACTAGTTAAGCAGATTCAGGCTATCCGCTGGGGATTGGGATTTAAGTTTAATTTCATAAATTATTTTGGAGATGTATCCATTGGGAATAAAAGTTTGGTTGGATTTCTTTGATTTAGACTCTACTAGGGGATTTGGTTTAATTTGGCTCCACTAGGGAGGTTGGTTTTGAATTTAATTTGTTTGATTGACCTGTTTATATATTATTTGGGGCTCCATTAGGGAGAAGGGTGTGATTTAACTCCAGGGAATATATTGGGTTTAATTTAGTTTGAGTTAATATATGGACCCTTTGTGCAAATGAACCCACACGAAGGGGCTATATCATCCTTGACCTACCTCGTGTTTAGAAATCCAAAGGCATAGTCTATCGATGCGGGTAGAGCTAGCCAACCAAAGTTATTTTTAGTGTAACGATGATGCTAGGAAGAAGGCATAGTAGACTTACATCTTCCAAAGTGAGGAACAACCACTGGGATGACCTATTAGGTGCACAACAAATCAAACCTAACCTAGGGCAACTACTGAGTGAATTCCACTTGCCACTTATGTCAACTCAAAAGTAGTCAAGATTATTTTTTTCTTAATTTCATGTGATTTGATATGGTTTGTTTGATTTAGTTTGGTTTTGAATTGAGGGCATATCCATTTGGGATTTGAGCTTGATCAAATTTGATTGATAATTTATGGACCCATGAATCCATCGATAAGGGGTTATATCAAACTTGTCCTATCTCGCATTTACAACCGGGGATTGTCTAAGCCATGGGTAGAACCAGCAACCTTTGCCTCATGTGCAACGACCGTAGAAGAAGGCATAATAGACTTACATCTTCTAAAGCAGGGAACAACTGCTGGGGTGACCTCTTGGTAGTACAATAAATCAAACCCGACTTATGGGTGACTACTAAGTGAATGCCATAGGGAACTTATATCAACTCAAGAGTAGTCAGGAAATTCCTATAGGGAGTTTTGCGGATACTGGTTTAAAGATAGGATGACTGCATGGGAGAAGGTATCGCTAGGGATGTCCTCTTAATCAACAAATGAATATATATTTTGTTTATATGTTTGTGTGGACCCTGTTGGTGTATGAGGGACCACACTGAGAAGGGGCTATGTCGGCCTTGACCTATCTTTGATTTACTAGACCAAGGGAGAATCTGCACATCCATAGGATCGATTCTCAAACTACAGGGATGGTTATTAAGAAAGGGGAACTTTCCAATTTGATAGTAACCTAAGTAGTGTCTAAATGGGGTCACAAAGGATGTGATCCAAATATAGTGCCCATAGGGGATGTGATGCTAAGGGCGTTATCGTGAGCCCTGGAAAAGAAAGCATATAGGTGTATAGTGGCCAACTCAAGGAGAAACCGTAGAATAGTTACATATGCCAATTAGGTCAAATCAAAATATAAACCAAATTGTTTGCAACCAATGGCTGAAGTTCATTCCAAATTGATTGTTGAACTTGACCAAAGCTATGATTGGACCAAATTAAACCCAATTGACCTAGTTAGCCCAAATTGACCTAAAGGTTCAAGTTGGCCAAAATAAAAACCAAATCTAAATTAATTGAAACTAAAGCCTACAATCAAGTTCAATTGGTCAACTAAACCCAAAGCAACACCCAACCCAAGCCAATTTGGCCAATTTAGTCAAATTGGTCAACTTAACACATTTGACCCAAATGAATTCAAATGAGCCAAAATCAAATCTAAGCCAAACTAAATCAAACCAATTGAACCAAAACATCCCAAATGATCATATGAACTTGACCTAACCCTTAATTTGACCCAATTTGCCCAATTGGTCGACTTGACCCAACCTAACCCAATTTGACATAAATGAGTCAAATTGAGCCAAAACTAACCAAATCAACTCTAATTGGCATGAAATTTGGGCCACTTTTGGCTCATTTCAAATCTGCCCAAATGAAATCCATTGCTAAATGATCATTCTACTCTTGGGTCAAGGGGATCACATGAGATAAATCACCCATGTAAGTGGTCATTTTCCTTCCTTGGCCACTTGGTACTCTCCCAATGGTCCATCTAGCACCTAGACACACTCAACCTCACCCAAGGGGTGGTTGGGTTGGCCCTGACCCATGGGAGGTGAAATCACCACACCCTCCCCATTGGATCATTTGTAACCCATAGCACACCCATGATTCCTCCTTTGCATCCACCTCCACACCTTCAACAAACCAAACCAAGCCAACTCACCTCCTCCCTAGATGGATGAGACCCACTAGAGGCCAAACCCACTACACCATCTAATCAAGATGAAGGGGTATACACCCCTGTTTCCACTCAAACACACACACAATCATTCCTTAGAGCCCTAACTACCCAAGATGAGTCGCTAGAGCCATTCCCTAAGCTCCCAAGCTTGTTCCTTGATCAAAAAAATGCCATTCTCTATCCCAAATAAGACACTACCATTTTTTCCATAAAACTAAAATTAATTTTGCACACACCTTCCTTAGGCCTTGTTGAGAAAGAATGAATCATCTCCCAAGCTTCTCGAGCATTAGGGGTGGGATTTTAATCAAAGGTGAGCTCCAAATAGTCGGTTCATGGCCTTCTTAGCGAACGTTAAGGAATTGTTCCAATTATTACTCAATAGGCCTTCATCTCCACTAGATGAAGCTTCCTCAATCATTCGAGCCACCGGTCTTGCACTCCGATGAGGTATGCTTTCAAAATTGATCATTAGCAAATTGGAGCTTTTGAAGAAAACTTGTATCTATCATGTGATCTTGACCATTGGATCCTCCGATCGATGTCGGAATGTGTGATCCTTGAGTTGGAGCAAGTTTGATCAAGTGAGGAATGGCACACTCCATTCTCCTTCACTCGAGTGATGTTAGATCACACACCATCCATTCCATGTGATCAAACCGACCCAGGATTAGATCTGCAAGATCAATCTGATTTAATCCTATTAAGCTATGGGATTAATCATAGTCGTCTGATCTTAGATCGGACAGTTGATTAGAAAATGCATCCGCCGCCACCACGTAGGTGCTGAGTAGGATAAGTTTTAAGTAGCCAATCCTATGGCACCACATGGAAAGCACACCGTGTCAGCGTGCCACATGGAGCCAACAAGATTAGGCTTTAATTAGGTTTAATTAATCATTTTTAATGGCTAAAACTTCTAAAACCATAAAAAATCACAGAGAAATAAAAAAAATGTAAATAAATAGTCATTTTAAAGGTCTTTCGGAAGAGAATTAGTTAAAAATGATCTTAACTAATTTTGAATAGTAATTAAGGTTTAATTGATTAATTAATTTCTTTTAATTACTTGAGCAATTAATTCAAAATTTTTGGTTAATTTAAGGGATGACCTCTCTGTGATTTTCTTGGGATTTTTTGCCCACTTAATTAGGAAAACTCACTAATTAAACCTTAACTATTCTTTTAAGTTAATTAATGATTAATTAATCCCATGAATAATAATAAATTGGTTAATTAAGTTTATTAATGATTGTTCAACAATTACTGTAATAAGGAAAAAGGTTGGGACCCCTTTCCCTAAGTTCATTTCACCCTTTTTATAATGAAATTAATTAAGATTTAACTATTTAGTTAAATCACTTAATCAAATTGGAATCATATTTAAATCCACCTTTAATTAAATCATGGGGTAGATCTTTAGGTGTTTAATAACCCAAAGGAGTTTAATGAAATTATGGTTAGTCCACATGTGTGGGAAAACCATAAGAATAATTAATTAAGTGCTTTAATCTAATTAACTATTAATCATGACCCAATTGCATTAGGCCCCTTTTATTTCTTAGGAACATTGGAAGTTTATTTTCCATGCATATCATGTTGGCTCATAATTATTTAGCTAATTACTTTAAGGTGATAAGGGTAATTAATTCATCTAATTAAGGGTTCAACTTAATTAACCCATAAAATCAACTTAATTACATTTCCTTAAATTAAATCAAATCACTAATGTGGAATGGGTTTAAAACAATAAGTGATGATTTCTCTTCTCCTCTTAAATCGATCAAATTCAAAACTTAATTAATAAAGAAGCTTTGGTTTGTTTTAAATAATCTTATTTGATTTGATTATCCTTAAGAACTAGTTTGGTTGAATGAATTACATGCTTATATTTGATTGTCCTTTTCAATCGCTTAAATTTGGTATGTCATTTGAACTCTTGCATCCATCTTTTCAAAATCAAGTAAAATAAAATGGATTTTCTTTATTTAAGCATGCATATGTTGATTTAATTTAATATATGCATGACTATTATCACTATTAAATCCAAATGTATTTTTCAAAAGCTTATAAATGAATAATAATATGTGTTATGATGGTAGTTATAAATAAATAAGAAATGAATGTGCTTATAGCTTAAGTGTATGAATGTTGAGTTCTTTTCTTCTATTCAAGTGTTGATTTATATAAGATTGAATGGTAATAGGTATATAGTCAGGACATTTCGAGAACACCTGGCTTTAGCTAACCCCAAGGAAGTCATTTGATTACATCACTTCCCTCATTTGTTACTTGGTTGATGAAATCAAAAAAAGAATTGTTGAATCAATTTGTTCTCTAAAAAAAACCAAAACCCTAAACCCTAAACTCTAAACAAAACCCCTAACCTAAACCTAAAACTTAAACCCTAATAAACCCTAAACCTAAAAACCCTAAACCCTAAACCCTAAAACCTACAACCCTAAACCCCAAATGCTAAACCCTAAACTATAAACCCTAAAACCCTAAAAACCTAAACCTAAACCTTAAAATAAAATAAATAAATAAAAACCTAAACCTAAATAAAATAAAATAAAAAATAATAAAACCAAACCTAAACCTAAACCTAAACCTAAAATAAAATAAAAAAAAATAAAATAAAATAAATAAACTAAAAACCTAAATAAAATAAAAACCAAACGTAAAATAAAAATAAAATAAAATAAAATAAAATAAAATAAAAACTAAATAAAAACCTAAACCAAAAAATAATTAAAAAATAAAACTTAATCCCTAAACTAAAAAAAAACCCCAAAACCTAAAATAAACAAAATAAAATACACTCAAACTTAAACTAAAATAAATAAAACCTAAACCTAAAATAAACTAAACTTAAACCTAAACCTAAACTAGATAAAATAAAATAAACTAAAAATAGACCTAAACCTAAATTAGAAATAAAAACCTAAAAATAAACCTAAAATAAAAACCTAAAACCTAAACATAAAAAATAAAAAATAAAAACCTTAACATAAACCAATAACAACAACAAGCCTTTATCCCACTAAGTGGGATAAGATAAAGCCAAAACGTAAAAAATAAAATAAAAATAAAACTAAATTAAAAAATAAACATAAACATAAACCTAAAACCTAAAATAAACTAAAATAAAATAAACTAAACCTAAAATAAATAAACAAAACTAAATAAAATAAAATAAAAAATAAAATAAAAATAAATAAACTAATAAAAAAATAATCTAAATAAACTAAATAAACCAAAACCTATGGGTTTACTTAAATCTTTTTTTAAAAAAAAAACATAAACCCTAAATCCTAAACCCTAAACCCTAAAACTAAATGTAAAACCTAAGCCCTAAAAAACCCTAAACCCTAAAAAACTAAACCCTAAAGCCTAAACCCTAAACCCTCAATCCTAAACCCTAAAACCCTAAACCCTAAACCTAAACCATAAACCATAAACCCTAAACCTTAACCATAAACCCTAAACCCTAAAACCCAAAACCCTAAACCTTAAACCCTAAACCATAAAAACCTAAACTAAATACAAAATAAAAATAAAAATAATAAAAAAATAAAAACCTAAATAAAATAAAATATTAAAATAAAATAAATACTTAAACTAAAACTTAAACCTAAACCAAAAATAAAATAAAATAAAAAATAAAAATAAACTAAAATAAAATAAAGAAAAACATAAACTAAACTAAAAAATAAAATAAACCTAAGAATAAAAAACCTTAATAAAATAAAAACTAAATGTAAAATAAAAATAAAATAAACCTATAATAAAATAAAATGAAAACTAAATAAAAACCTAAACCTAAAAAATAAACCTTAAAATAAATCCTAAAAATAAATAATAAAAAAACTTAAACCCTAAACTTGAAAAAAGAAGCTAAACTTAAAATAAAAATAAAATAAACAAAATAAAATAAACCTAAACCTAAACTAAAATAAACTAAACAAAAATAAATAAAACCTAAACCTGATCCTTAAAATAAATAAAATAAACTAAACTAAAAATAAACCTAAACCTAAACTATAAAATAAACCTAAAAATAAAGCTTAAATAAAAATTTAAAACCTAAACATAAAAAAATAAAATAAAAACCTAAACCTAAACCTAAAAATAAAAAATAAAACCTAAACCTAAAAAATAAAATAAAATTAAAACTCAATTGTAAAAACCTAAACCTAAACTAAAATAAAACCTAATAAATAAATTAAAAATAAATAAAATAAAAAAATAAACCTAAATAAAAATAAAAAATAAAATTAACTAAAATAAATAAAAAATAAACTAAATAAACCTAAACTACCAATTTACTTAATTTTTAAAAAAAAACCTTAAACCCTAAATCTAAACCCTAAACCCTAAAGCCTAAAACTAACCCTAAATCTAAAATCCTAAACCTATACCCATAAACCCTAAACCCTAAACCATAAACCCTAAACACTAATCCTAAACCCTAAACCTTAAAGGTATAAATCCTAAAACCCTAAACACTAAACCCTAAACCCTACACCCTAAACCTTAAACCCAAAACCCAAACCCTAAACCTAAACCAAAAGTGATTAAATAAATTAAATATTAAACCTAAACCCTAAAATCTAGTAAACATAAACCTAAACCTAAACTCTAAGAATGGGCATAACCTTGATGATAGAACATCGAGTCAAGCTTAAAGAAGGGAGGCAAAAGTGAGAGGCAAGAGTGAGTGGTGGGGGGATCTGGAGGTGCCGTGAATATGGAGGTGGTGGTCGAGTAGTGAAGTGGAGGCTGAGGAGGAGGGAGGTTACCACCGTGGTGGTGAGAGGGAGAGATCATATGATGGTGAATCCACCGAGAGGTTGGGGTGGTTCTAATGGGAACCGGAGAAACAAGAATACATCCGATATCGCTTATGGAACTGTCATTAGTAGAGACGGTTCTAGCTAGATTTTGATTTGCTCATGCTCGTTTTTATCTATGTCGCCACTTGTTTCTAGAGAACTGGTGTGTTACTTGGTTGATGAAATTGAAAAGAAGAAATGTTGAATCAGAATTTGTTCTCTATTTAAAAAAAACCAAAAACCCTAAACCCTAAATAAAAACCTGAACCCTAGACCTAAAACCTAAACCATCAACCATAAACCCTAAAACCTAAAACCTAAACCATAAAACCCTAAAACCCTACCTAAACCCTAAACCCTAAAACTTAAACCCTAAACCCTAAGCCCTAAACCCTAAACCCTAAACCTTAAACCCCAAACCCTAAATCCTAAACCCTAAACCCTCAACTAACCCTAAACTGTAAACCCTCAACTAACCCTAAACCCTAATCCTTAAATCCTAAAAAAGCTAAAACCAAAACTTAAACTAAATAAATAAAACTTAAAATAAAATAAAGAAAACCTAAATAGAAATAAAATAAAAATAAAATAAATAAAACCTAAACTAAAACCTAAACTTAAACCTAAACCTAAACCTAAACCTAAAAAGAAAATAAAATAAAAATAAAAATATAAAATAAAATAAAATAAATAAAAACCTAAACTATACTAAAAAAATAAAAAAATAAATATAAGAAAAACTAAACTTAAAATAAAAAATAAAATAAACCAAAAATAAAATTAAATAAAAACTAAATAAAAACTTAAACCTAAATAAATAATAAAACCTAAACTCTAAATTAAAAAGAAAATCCTAAACCTAAAATAAAAATAAAATAAACTTAAACTTAAACTAAAATAAATAAAACCTAAACCTAAACCTAAAATAACCTAAACCTAAACCCTAAATAAAATAAAATAAGTTAAAAATAATCCTAAACTTAAACTAAAAAATAAAACCTGAAAATAAACCTAAAATAAAAACCTCAAACCTAAACCTAAAAAAATAAAATAAGAACCTAAACCTAAACCTAAAAATAAAAAATAAAACTAAAGCCTAAAAAATAAAATAAAAATAAAACTAAACTAAAAAATAAACTTAAACCTAAACCTAAACTTAAAAAATAAAATAAAATAAAAAACCTAAAATAACATAAATAAACTAAACAACAATAAGCCATTATCCCACTGCTACCACATGAATCCTTTGTCTCCATTGTGTCCTATTATGTGTCAAATTCTCATTCAATTCAAGTATAGTAAGGTCATTTTTTATACATCTTAACCATGTCTTTTTTGGTCTACCTCTACTTTTCCTAACATAAGGCAAATCTTATGCATCTACTCTCTTAACTGGGTCATTGGACAGCCAACCCTTTATGTGGCCAAACCATCTAAGGCCACTCTCTCTAATTTTATCTACCACCGGAGCTACTCCAACTTTTTCTCGAACATACACATTTCACATTTTATCTCTAAGAGTAAAGCCACTCATCCACCTGAGCATCGTCATCTCTACAACACTTAACTTAGTCTCATGCTTCTCTTTTATTGGCCAACATTCTACACCATAAGTCATTGCAGGTCTTACCACCATCTTATAAAATTTTCCCATAAAAGTGATACTTTTCACAATATAGCCGATGCATTCCTTCACTTCAACCATCCAACTTGAATTCTACTAATAACATCTCCAACTATTTCACCATCATTTTGAACAATAGAGCCTAAACATCTGAATCGCTCAATCTTTTTAATGACTTGTTCACCTAATGTCACAACACCACCATCAGAATCTCTACAACTAAAATTACACATAAATAAACTAAACTAAATAAAATAAAATAAAAAAATAAAATAAATAAAATAAAAATAAAATAAACTAAAATAAATAATAAACTAAACTTAATAAAAAAAATAAAATAAAAAAATATAAAAATTGTAAACCTAAACTCTAAACCTACAACCCTAAACCCTGAACCTAAACCCTAAACCCTAAACCCCAAACCCTACGCCCTAAACTCTAAAACCCTAAACCCTAAACCCTAAACCCTAACCCTAAACCCTATAACCTACAACCATAAACCCTAAACCCTAAACCCCAAACCCTAACCACTAAACCCTAAACCCTAAAAACCTAAAATCCTAAATCTATATAAAATAAAAAATAAAATAAAATAAAAACCTAAACTAAAACCTAAACCTAAACCTAAACGTAAAAGTAAAATAAAATAAACTAAAATAAAATAAATAAAAACCTAAACTAAACTAAAAAAATAAAATAAACCTAAAAATGAAAACCTAAATAAACTAAAAATAAATGTAAAATAAAAAAGAAATAAACCTAAAATAAAAACTAAATAAAAACCTAAACCTAAAAAATAAACCTAAAAATAAATAATAAATAAAACCTAAACTCTAAACTGACAAAAAAAAACCTAAACCTAAAAAAAAAAAACCTAAACCTAAACCTAAAATAAACTAAACCTAAACCCTAAACTAAATAAAATAAAATAAATAAAAAAATAAACCTAAACCTAAACTAAAAAATAAAGCCTAAAAATAAACCTAAAATAAAAACATAAACTTAAACCAAAAATAATAAAATAAAAACCTAAATGTAAACCTAAAAATAAAAACTAAAACCTAAACTTTAGAAAAACATAACAAAAAATAAACATAAACTTAAACTTAAACATAAAATCTAAACTTAAATAAAAAACCTAACTAAAATAGAAAACTTAAACTAAAATAATAAAAAACTAAAAATAATAAACCTAAATAAAAGAAAAATAAAATAAATTAAAATAAATAAAATAAATAAAATAAATAAATAACTACTTTAATTTAAAAAATAAAACCCTAAACCCTAAACTCTAAACCAAAAATCCTAAACCCTGAACCCTAAACCTATAACCCTAAGCCCTAAACCCTAGACCCTAAACCCTAAAAAACCCTAAACCCTAAACCCTAAACTAACCCTAAAGCCTAAATCCTAAAGCCTAAACCCTAACCCTAACCCTAAACCCTAAACCCTAAAACCCTAAACCCTAAACCCTAAATTAAGACTAAACCCTAAACTATAAACCCTAAACCCTAAACTAACCATAAACCCTAAACCCTAAACCGTTACTCTAAACCCTAAACCCTAAAACCCAGCTCTAAAACCATAAACCATAAACCCTAAATCCTAAACCCTAAACCTTGAACCCGAGAAACATAAAAACCTACACCTAAACAAAATAAAACCTAAAAATAAAATAAATAAATAAAACCTAAACCTAAATAAAATTAAAAATAAAATAGAATAAAATCTAAACTAAAACCTAAACCTAAACCTAAAAATAAAATAAAATAAAAAGTAAAAATAAACTAAATAAAACCTAAGCTAAACTAAAAAATAAGATAAACCTAAGAATAAAAAACCTAAATAAAATAAAAAATAAAAATAAAATAAAAACTAAATAAAAACCTAAACTAAAAAATAAGCCTAAAAATAAAACATAAAAAATAATTAAAAAATAAAAACTAAAATAAAAATAAAATAAACAAAACAAAATATACCTAGACATAAAGTAAATTATATAAAACCTAAACCTAAACCTAAACCTTAACTAAATAAAATAAAATAAACTAAAAATGAACTTAAACCTAAAATAATAAATAAAACTTAATAATAAACCTAAAATAAAAATCGAAAACCTAAACCTAAAAAAAATAAAATAAAAACCTAACCTAAACCTAAAAAAAAAACTAAAACCTAAACCTAAAAAATAAAATAAAAATAAAACTCAACTAAAAAATAAACCTAAACCAAAAAAATAAAATAAAAATAAAAAGCAAAACTAAAATAAATAAACCTAAAATAAGTAAATTAAATTAGATAAAAATAAAAAAATAAACCTAACTAAAAAAATTAAAAAATTAAACTAAATAAACTAAATAAACCTAAACTTATCAGTTTATTTAATTTAAATAAAATAAAAATCTAAACCCTAAACCCTAAAACTAACCCTAAACCCTAAATCCTAGAACTCTAAACTACAAAACCTAAACCCTAAACCCTAAACCTTAAACCCTAAACCCTAAACCCAAAAACCTTAAACTTAAAACCCTAAAAACCCTAAACCCTAAAAAACCCTATAACCCTAAACTATACCTAAGCGCTAAGAATGGGAAGAACCTTGATGGCAGGAACATCACCATCAACTAGGCTCAGTCTAGATTTAGCGGTGTTGGAGAAAGTGGAGGCGGTAGTTACCGCAATGGCGATGGGGGATCTAGAGGTGCTGGTGGATATGGAGGTGGTGGTTGGAGGTGGAGGAGGGAGGAGCTGACAGCTTATAGGTGGTTGGGATGGCAAAATCGAGGATATGATGACGAATCCCACTACTTGAGATGCGGGGGTGGTTCTGATGGGAACTGGAGAAACTAAAGAATGATCGATCCAATCTGCTGCTTATGGAACTATGTCTTTATAGTAGAGATCATTCTACTTATGTTTGGTTTTTAATTTGCTCTGTGTTATCTATCTCATCGCTTGTGTCTTAGAAAACTTGGGGTGCTACTTGGTTGATGAAATCAAAAAGAAGAAATATTGAATATGAATTTTTTCTTTATTAAAAAAACCTAAACCCTAAACCCTGAACTAAAACATAAACCCTAAACCTAAAGCCTAAAGTCTAAATCCTAAACCTTAAGCCTGACAATCCCTAAACCCTAAACACTAAAAGCTAAACCCTAAACCATAAACCTTAAACTCTAAACACTAAACCCTAAACCCTAAACCCTAAAACAATAAACCCTAAACCATAAAACCTACAACCCTAAAACCTAAACCCCAAATCCTAAACCCTAAACCCTAAATCTTAAACTAACCTTAAACCCTATACTAACCCTAAACCCTAAACTAACCCTAAATCTTAACTCAAAACCCTAATCCTTAAACCTTGAATAAAGATGTTATTAGGAGTAGATCTAAAGAATGACCTAATCTTAACATAGTTATGGTAGTTAAATAAAATGTCTTCAAAAGACTCTCCCTTGACTATTAGAGATTTGAATACCTAAATTCTAACCCTAAATCAAATTATAATACCATATATAATAGTATAACATAGCATCATATATTTGAGCATGTAGTGATGTTTTTTTGGATGTTATAAGATGTTTTGAAGTGTTTTAGTATATTATGGTATCTATAGTCTATATTAATATAATAAAAAAATTAATTTAATAAATCAGATGATAAAATTTGTTAAATTTGATGTGGGAATTAGGTTGTAGAACCAAAGATGTGCTACACCACTTATAATCTAAAAATTAAGATTTTATGTTCAAAATAAATATTATATGTTGTAGCATAGTATAACATCATATATCATAATATATTATTTTGTGCATTTTAAATTCTTTTAGTATTTTACAATCATGTAGTCGAGCCTACACTAGCATTATTTATAAAATTGTTTATTTAGACTTTAAAGTGGTGGAATTTGGCCAAATTCATAATAGGTAGAGTATGGCATCATGATGTATTGTTTCAATTTAAAATATGTAAGTGATACGATTAAAATAGATTTCTTTTCATTGTTTAGACTAGATTTATGATTTTTTTATCTTAAGCAATCCCTTGTGATGTGATATGCAATCTAATATAATATAATATGTTATAGTGTATTGTAATATAGGATGCCATAACATAGTGTAACATCATGCATTATAGCATACTATTGTGTATTACTACTTGTTGTTTAACATATTTTAGTTTATTATAGTATGATGTAGTAGAGGTTGTACTAGTGTAATTCATAAAAATATTGATTTATAGGCTAAGATGATTTGACCAAATTTAAGGTAAGCTTTAGGGAACATCATTGTGCTATGGTGTGTCATTTAATCAAAAGAATGGAATTTTGCATCTAAAATAAATGTTCATTTTTCAACCAAAATTTATAAATTTTTTGCTTAAAGTGATTTATTTTAAGATGTAATGTAAGTTAATATATTATATGAAAGCATATTAAAATATAATGTACATAACAATATAATTCACATATATATGAATGTGGTGGTGTGTTACAAAATGTTATTGTACATTTTAGTATGTTTTACTTTTGTTATAATACATTGGGTCAAAACTCACAAAAATGTTAATTTGAAGATTGAGATCGAAGAATTTGGTCAAATTCATGGCACACGCCAAGAAGAAACACCAAAATTATATTATTTTGTACCATTTCTAATAGAGAAATAACAATTTTACATCCAAAATGAGCAATATCCATATTTTGAGAAAATTTTGTTATCTGTTTATTTTAAGTGATTCTAATGAATGGTAATGCTAAACAATATATTATATTATAACAAATTATAATATAATATATATTATAATATATAATAATTTTAGCATGACATTGTATAATTAGTTTGAGCTTGCACCAACAAAAATCCTAAAATGTTGATTACAATGTTAAGATGATGTCATTTGGACGAACACATTATTAGGCTTTTGGTTAAAGTATTAAAGGTGTGCATAAGGGAAGAAATAAGATTTGATGAGAATTCCATGTTAAGGGCATGGAGGGAGATCCTAGGGGATCACACATGCATTGGGAATGACATGTGAGGGGTTTATATCGAGGGCATAGATGAAGAAAATCTACTGGAGATAAGTTTTGAAGTTGATTTGATTATATGATTTGTGGAAAAAAGTTTCGCTTGTGATAAGAATCTATAATACACCAGGGATTAAGATCGAATTGACTTTAATTTGTTTTTTTTAATTGATGTGGAGGCATATCTGCTAGAGATATGGGCTCGAAGTTCCTGATTAGGGGAATATCACTGAAGCTGTCGCTATCTGGGATTGGGATTTGAGTTTTATTTAATAGATTTGTTTGGGGATGCATCCACTGGGAATAAGAGTTTGGCTGGATTTCTTCGATTTTGTTCTATTGAGGGAGTTGGCTTAATTTGGCTCCACAAGGGAGGTTGGTTTTGAATTTGACTTTTGCTTGACTTTTTTACATATGATTTAGGGCTCCACTAGGGAGAAGGGTGTCATTTAACTCCACTGGGAAAAATTAGATTGTGTTTAACTTAATTTGAGTTAATGTATGGATCCAATCAGTGTGTGATGAACCCACTAAGAAGAGGCTATATCACACATACCTCATACAAATCCAAAGGGAGAGTCTACTGGGTAGAGCTAGCCAACCTAAGGGGTTTCCTCGCATGCATTGTGCTAGGAAGTATGCATAGCAGACTTACATCTTTCAAAGGAAGGAATAACCACTGGGGTGACCTATTGGATGCACAATAAATTGAACTTGACCTAGGGCAACCACTAAGTGAATGTAGTTGGGGACTTTTGTTAACTCAAAAGTAGTCAAGATTAATTTTATCATAATTTTGTGTGATTTGATATGGTTTATTTGGTTTAGTTCATTTTTGAATTGAAGGCATATCTGTTCAAGATGTGAGCTCGATAAAATAGATTTAATTTAATTGGACCATGTCGTGTGCAATGGACCCACTAATAAGGGGCTATATCTTTGTCTTATCTTATTTACAAATCCGTAGTGATTGTATATTGGATGTGGGGTAGAGCTAGCCAACCTAAGGGGTTGCCTTTCAGTGTGTAATGGCTATGCTAGAAAGAAGGCATAGCAGACTTAAATCTTCTAAAGAAAGGAACAATCATTGGAGTGACCTATTGGTAGCACAATAAATCGAACCCAACATAGGGGCGACTACTGAGTGAATGTCGTTGGGAACTTATATCAACTCAAGGGTAGTTATATAATTCCTATTGGGAGTTTTGCTGACACCTAAAAATAGGATACCTACTTATGAAAAGATATTGCTAAGGGTGTCCTCCTAATCCCAAGTGAATAAATATTTTGTTTACATGTTTGTGTGGACCTTGTTAGTGTGCGAGGGACCACATTGACAATGGGCTATATCAGCCTTGAGTTATCAAAAATTTACAAGACCAAGTGTGAATCTACACATCCACAGGATGGATTCTCCAACCACAGGGGTGGATTCTGGGAAAGGGGAACTGCCTAATCCAATAGCAACCCAGGTAGTGTCTAAATGGGGTTGCAAAAGATGTGATCCAAATATAGTGCCCATAGGGGAGGTGCTTCTAGGGGCGTTATCCTAAGCCCTAGAAAAGAAATATTATAGGTGTACGGTGGCCAACTCAAAGAGAAAGTGTAGTAGACTTACAACTGCCTTGAGTGGTGTATCCTAAGGTGTGAGAACCAACCAACCTAAGGTGTATCCATCAGCATGAGTGGTGTATCTCTCTGTATAGTTAGAACCAACCAACCTAAGGTGGCCGTCAGTGTGATGATGATCAATCTTGAAAGAAAGCATGTAGGCTTACAACTTTCCAAGTGGAATTGATCATCGGGATAGTCTATCATTGACGGGACATATGCTATTTGACCTGGATTGACTACTAAGCGGGGAGCCTCGAGGAAGGACTGGACCCACACTTGAAGCAGTCAAGAAGGAAGGAGCTGCTATGGGACTTATCCTAAAACTCAAATATACTCGACCCAGTCAGTGCACAAAGGCTAATCCATAAATAAAGCATAGTAGACTCACATCCTCTTAAATGAAGCCAACATGAGGTAGCTTACCGGCCATGCTGTAAGGCCTACCAAACTAACAAGCTCTCATTAGTGTGCTATGGCCAAGTAAGGAAGGAAATCATAGTAGACTTACATCCTTCAAAGAAAGAATACCACTAGGGAGACACACTAGTAGGGTAGCACGTCAGCCCGACCTAGAGGAGCTACTGAGTGAGTGTTGCTAGGGCGTTATCTGAACTTAGAGTAGCCCAAGATTAAAAAAATATGTGTTTATTTTATATGTTTGTGGGTAGTTTGTGTTTATGTTGTGTCGATGAAGGATAGGACACCGCTCAAGTTCCTTACACCCACCCTAAACACATCATGGCAAATTCGCAAACAAGAATGCTTTCAAGATGGAAAAGATTGAATTTGAAATGGAAGTTTCATTGATGATAATTATTTTCAAACATGATTTATAATATTTCTTTAGGTAGAGCCAGTTGATCAGAAGTAATGGGCACTATCCCTTATGATTAATAAGATGATAAGATCCTCCTATGTAGGCCTTCTATATGGAAAAATGGCCTTCCTAAGTGGGTTCAAACTTTGCTCCCATCTTATGACGAGCAACAATCAGTCTCCTTAGAACTAAAATAAGCTCTTCTACTTGAAAATCTCTAAGATGGAGCAATTTGTTGTGAGCTTGAATCATTTTAGAGTTGTACAACTCGAGGTTTTAGCATTCTTGTAGACGTCTCTCCTCAAAACCTTTGAGCTCTTCTAATCACAACTTGGCATTTTGCTCTGTTATGATCTTGCTCCCACAACTATCCTTAGTGATGAGAGTTGAACTTCTAATGGTAGAACAGCTTCAGACCCATTCACTATGGAGAAATGAGTAGACTGAGTTGGACTTCTATGCAGTAGGCCCACAAAGCTTCAACGAACTGCTCATGCCACTATCGATATTATTGTCGAGTGTCTTATTTAGTATTTGGATGAAAGTTTTGTTGAAGGCTTCTACGAGCCACTTTCTCGTAGTTGATGGTAGAATATCTCCAATCTATGTTGTCTCCGAAAGTTTTGATCTCGTGTTGAATGCATACCATTATCGAATATAATTTTCAAGGCATTCCGAAACTATATACGATATGGTTCCTAAAAAAATAGAGCACATGCAAGGCTATGACTTTGAGTAGAATCGCCTTCCATTTGGAAAAGTAGTCAGTAGTAGCTAAGATGAATTGATGACCCTTAGAAAATGAGGATCAATACCCACTATGTTGGTACCCCAACTGATGGCCATGAGGAAATGTAGGAGAATGAATTGGTTGGTCTAGATAACATGCATTTGACATTTGACATCACCTAGCCATATCCATGTCTTTGATCATCTGACCGAGTATCCTAGTCTCGATCTTCTTCATCTTTGGATCGGATTAGTTCCACATAATCTCGAGTCTCCTCGATCAAGATCTTACAGGCTCCGTGCTTGTGTAAACAACGTAACCATGATGATCAAAAGAAAACTAGTTTAAGACACCATCCATAAGAGCATTGGAAACCGCTTCATCTAATGGGCTTGGACTTCTCGAGATAGTTCTCCTTTGAGTAATCCTAATCCATGGTTACCTCCACCCTAACTCCTTGTCCTTCAATGGCAACCTCCCCTTCAAGAGAGTACTTTTTGATGAGTTCAATATCAATAAGAGATAAGACTTGTCTATTTTATACCTTTATTGATATGAACTCATTATCCGCATGCCAACTCCTTCGCAAGCTTGGCTAAAGCATACGCTACGGCATTCTCTCCTCGAGGAATCATATAAATGGTAACATCTAGGATTTGGGCCAACAAGTTAATGGTGTAGTTGTGGTAGTGATGGAGCTTGGGCTTTATAACCTTATATGGCCCAACAAATTGGTTGATAACTAGCCTAGAATCCCAGAAGATCTTGATGTTCTGGATGCTTAGAGTAATGGCTAACTCCAGACCATCAATCTGGTTTAAGGATTAGACAGATGATATGAGAAACTCATCACATCATGGTCAGTTAAGAGAACTATTCCTAAATAGATTGTGGTTCTTCTCCTCAGAGGAAGCCGCACCATCAAAGTACATCTCCGGTGAATACTAGTATCCACTAATGATTTGTTCATCCGGGAGATCATCACTAAGCAGAGTCAGGAACCGGGTGTGCTAAGAAATCGCGCTTATCCTTTCACCGCAGGGGATGAAGGTAATGTCCGTGAGAGGATCATTGACCGTGCCAACTATTTGGATATTGTCACCGTGTCATGAGATATTGGATTGATAGAGATTAAGTTCACCAGGATGTAGTGTTGTAGCTTTTGGGATGTGAAGATTAAAGTTAGAAAATGCTTCTCAATGGGTGGATAAGTAGCCTCAACAGGGATTAAATGATAGTTGAGGTAGTAGAGTGCATTTTAGCTTTGGCCAATAAAGCACCAAGGCTCTAACATAGCGGTAAAGTATGAGCAGCTTGAGATAGGGCGAGAACGATAATTACATAATGCTTGATGTCTTCGAAGGCATTCTCACACTTGTCATCCCACTTGAACTTAAGAATGGCTGACATCTTCTCGATATGTTAGATATAAAGCATCTTAGATATGCCAACCACCCTTGGAATGATCTGAGTTGAGTTAAACATTTAGGGGTGGCATTTCTAATATCTCCTTGATCTTATTCAGATCAATTTCAATTCCCTGTTGTCGGACAACAAACCCAAGGAATTTCCTTGAAGCTACTCCAAATGCTCACTTCAGGGTTCATTTTGAGGTTAAATTATCTTGACTATTCAAAAACTACTCTTAAGTCAAAGAGATGGTCTTTCTTTTCTCTACTTTTGACCATGAGATCATCAACATAGCACTTGACTTAATGATGAATGAGTTCGTTGAAGATTCGAGTCATAGCCCACTGGTATGAGGCACCTTCATTTTTAAGGCTGAAAGGCATGACCTTATACAATAGATTTCGATCGGGGTTCTAAAAGCAATATTTCTTTCATCTTCAGGGGCCATTTTTATTTAGTTATATCTAGATGAGCCATCCATGAAAGAGAGACTGCATGAGATGAGGCAATGTTCACCATCAGCTCTGAGATTGGTAGTGGAAATTCATCTTTTAGACATGGCTTTTTTAAATCTCTAAAATCTACACATATGTGAATTTGACCATTATTTTTCTTAACTGAGATGATGCTTGGTAACCAGGTAGGGTATATTTCTTCTTGGATGAGGCCATCATCCATCAGTTTCTTAACTTCATAAATGACATGTTGTTTTATGTCTAATCGCATGCATCTAAGAGCTTGCATGATAGGGTTAGCAGTAAGCTCTATTACTAGTTTATGGACTGCTATGTCCGGAGCAAATCCAGGCATCTCTTCATAACTCCATGCAAAGCAGTCCTTAAGTTTAGTCAATAGCCTAAGTCATTGGTTTCAATTTCATTTAATAAAAAACTGATGTATGTCGGGCGATCCTGTTGATTTTTCCTTGAGCTTGTCGATGGTTGACTTGATTTTTTTGAACTGGTGGTGCATCTTTGACTTCAAAATCATCTAGATCTAGTCATTAAGTGTGATTTGAAAAGACCCTATTTATAAAATGATTGCTAATAATTAAATCAGTTTTGATTTGTTTTATTTCAAGTAGTTCTTTGTGCTTTGATATGGGATTAACCATTTCGCTAAATGCAAGTACCAATCAAAAGGTAATTTTATTAAATCTTTATATGAATCATCCTCAAGTTCTTCATCAACTTCTTGACTTGAGGATGATGCTCCCAGAAAGAAACTCTGAGTCTTCACAGCTGTGGATGACTTAGGGGCTTCCTTAACTACGTAACCCTCAAGTTTTTGAAAGGAAAGTAGAGTTTGAGCTAAGGTTCCCAACTGATGCCTAACTGTTTCATATATAGACTTGGATACACTTATGCTTTGCTTTGGAGACCGATCTTCATTATTATTTGGCTCAAGTGTCACCTCCAAGAGAATCTACTATTGAGAAGAGCTGGCCGGTGTGCTACCCATATAAGAGTCATCTTATGAACTAGAGTTTAAGTTTATATGGATTGTAGGTGTACTCTTGGTAGCTGGGACATATATTCTATTAGGTGGCCAATAAGGATGTTTTCCACCATTGAGACTACCTCTGAATAAGCCTCTTCCTCTGCTTGGTGGAGGTCAGGTCATCCTACCCATATGTTCGAATGAAGTAATGAACTATGAGTGGAATCTAATGTCGGGCTCCACTTCCTCCAACTCTATTTGCCCCTTTAATTTTTTTTTCATTTTCTTTTTCTTTTCTTCTTTTTCTTTTTTTTCTTTTTCTTTTTTTTTTCTTTTATTTTAAACTTTAAAGCCAAATATACTTATTGATTTTGAGAGAGGTAGTAAGCCATATCCTCATATATGTTGACCTCATGAACTGTAAATGGCTTAAGATCTCCTTTGACACAATAGATGATCCCATCTCTCACAAAATTCATACACTGATGTAGAGAGGATGAAACTATGTTGTTCTCATGTATCCATGGTCTCCAATGCTGAAAGATGTATCCAAGTCTATAATGTGAAACTTGGCTTCCAATCATCTATTTCCATGGGCAACACTATGGAGGCTAAGGCCTATTGACCTCACTTTTGGAGTGCGGATTCAATCTTCCCATCTTAGACTTAGGAGTCTTTTAGACACTAAGCCTTCCCTAGTGATAATACACTTCTAATAATTAGGTAAACACTTAACCTAAGCCTAAAGACTTAGAAGGGCTAACCATATGTTAGGTTATGCCTTAGGGATTAGGATAATCCACCTACCCTACAACCAAAATCTAATCCTTATTCACCTTCTCACCAAACCCCAAGCTCAATTCAAACATCGAATTCAAATCCAAACCCAAATTCCAAAACCAAATGATTGAAGCCCATGATCAAATCCAAATTTGAAGCCCTTCCTAAGCCATATGACCTATCCCATGGGCTTAGCCAAATCTTAATCCAAATCAATCCAAAATCAATTGATTTCCTCATATTCAATTTATTTTCTCAATCATCTTCCAAAATATAACTCAAATTGACATTCAAATGATCAAAACTAAATCAAATTAAATCAAGACCTTTTCTAAGCCATATGACCAATCCCATGGAATTAGGAAAATCTTAATTTAAATCAAGTCAAACTCAATTGATTTTCTCACAAATCAATCATATTTTCAATCATCTTCATAAATTTAAATGAAATATACATTTAAAAAATCATCAAAACTAAATCAAACAAAATAAAATCCAAGCCCACTTGAGCCCCATACATGGACTTGGCCAAATTCCTTCATTCCAAAACTCTAAATTCAATTGATTTTCTCACGAATCAATCATACCTGCAATAATATTCACAAATATAAATGAAATATACAATCATCAAGCTAAACTAAAATCAGCCCAAGTTGAACCCAACTTAACCCTTTTGACTTGAAAGGTTGAAATAAACCAAAACCCATTTGAACCCAAGCCAATTGCAATTGAATTTATATATCAATCCCAAATCCATATATAAACTCAACTAAATCAAACTCAATCCAAAATCAAGCCAACTAAACCCAATTGGTCCACTTGACCCAAAGTGGCCAATTTGACTTATTTGAGACAAGTTCCATTCTTACCCAAATTGGATTCAACCATGCCGATCAAACCTCCCATCATGATTGTTGATCACCCTAGGTTGATCAATTATCACAAATTGGGTTAAACCATGTCAACTTGGTCATTTAACCAAGTCAACTCCTTAACCCATATGAAGCACTAGCCAAATTGCAACTAAGACAAATCCCTTGAAACCAACGATTCATACCAAATCAAAATCAATATTTGAATATCACTTGACCTTCGATTGAGTCAAACCAAACCCGATTGGCCCTCTCGACCAAAGTTGACCTAAATTGACCTAAAAGACCAATTAGGTCAAATCAACATATAAACCAAATTGTTTGCAACCAATGGCTGAAGTTCATTCCAAATTGATTATTGAGCTTGACCAAAGCTATGATTGCACCAAATTAAATAAATAAATCCTAACCCTAAAAATAACCCTAAACCCTAAACCTACAACCCTAAACCCCAAACCCTAAACCCTAAAACCATAAACCCTAAACTTTAAACCGTATACCCTAAACCGTAAAACCTATAACCCTAAACACCAAACCCTAAACCCTAAACCCTAAACACTGAACCCTGAACCCTAAAAACTTAAAAACCTAAACCTAAACTAAATAAAACCTAAAAATAAAATGAATAAGAAAAACCTAAACCTAAATAAAATAAAGAAATAAAATAAAATAAAATTTTAAACTTAAACCTAAACCTGAACCAAAATATAAAAAAATAAAAAATAAAAACTAAACTAAAATAAAACAAATAAAAACATAAGCTAAACTAAAAAATAAAATAAACCTAAAAATTAAAAACCTAAATGAAATAAAAAGTAAACATAAAATAAAAATAAAATAAACATAAAATAAAATAAAATAAAAACCTAAACTTAAAAAATAAACATAAAAATAAATAAAAACTAAAACCTAAACCCTAAGCTAAAAAAAAAACTGAAACATAACATAAACAAAATAAATTAAACCTAAACCTAAATTAAAACATACTAAACTAAAAAATTAAAACCTAAACCTAAACTTAAAATAAACTAAACCTAAACCCTAAACTAAATAAAATAAAACAAACTAAAAATAAACCTAAACCTAAACTAAAAAAACCTAAAATGAACCTAAAATAAAACCTAAAATCTAAACAAATAATAATAATAAAATAATAAACTAAAAAAAAATAAGCATAAACCTAGACCTAAACCAAAAAATAAATTAAAATAAAAAACCAAAACTAAAATAAATAAACCTAAAATAAATAAACTAAACTAAATAAAAATAAAAATTAAACATAAATAAAAAAAAATAATCTAAAATAAAAAAAACTAAACCTACCAGTTTACTTAATTTAAAAAAAAACCCTAAACACTAAACCCTAAACCATAAATCCTAAACTCTAAACCCTAAAACTACAGATCTAAACCCAACAACCTAAACCCTAGATAAAATAAATAAATAAATAAAACTCTAATCTTAAACCCTAAACCCTACAACTAACCCTAAACCATAAACACTAAACCTTAAACCTACAAACCCTAAACCATAAACCCTAAAACCCTAAACCCTCAACCCTAAACATACAACCCTAAAACCAACAACCCTAAACCCCAAACCCAAACCCCAAACCCTAAACCCTAAACCCCAGACCCTAAACCCTAATCCCTAAAAACTTAAAAACTTAAACCTAAACTAAATAAAACCTAAAAATAAAATAAATAAAGAAACCTAAACCTAAATAAAATAAAATAAATAAAATAAAATAAAAACCTAAACTATAGCCTAAACGTAAACCAAAACCTAAAGCTAAAAATAAAATAAAATAAAAACTAAACAAAAATAAATAAATAAAAACCTAAACTAAACTAAAAAATAAAATAAACCTAAAAAGAAAAAAACTTAAATTAAATCAAACCCAAATGTAAAATAAAAATAAAATATACCTAAAATAAAATAAAATAATAACTAAAAATAAATAATAAATAAAACCTAAACCTAAACTAAAAAAAACCTAAACCAAAATAAACAAACTAAAATAAACATAAACATAAACTAAAATAAACTAAACTAAAATAAGTAAAACCTAAACTTAAACCTAAAATAAACTAAACCTAAACCCTAAACTAAATAAAATAAAATAAACTAAAAAGACATAAACCTAAACTAAAATATAAAACCTAAAATAAATAGAAAATAAAACCTTAACCTAAACCTAAAAAATCAATTAAAACCTAAACCTAAACCTAAACCTAAAAAACCTAAACCAAATAAATAAAATAAAAATAAACTAGAAATAAACATAAACCTAAACCTAAACCTAAAAATAAAACTTAAACTAAAGTAAATAAAACTAAAATAAATAAACTAAACTAAATAAAAATTAAAAAAAAACCTAAATTAAAATTCAAAATAAAATAAATAAAAATAAATAAAAAGCAAACTTATTAAACCTAAACCTATCGATTTAGTTAATTTTTTCTTTTAAAAAAAACCCTAAATCCTAAACCCTAAACCTTGAACCCTAATAACCCTAATCACCATACATGCATACTAGGCCTAATACAAATCTAAACCCCTAAACCCTCCCTAACCCATTTACTAACCCTAGGCAAAACCACCCAGCTAAAACCTAAAACTACACTAAACCCTAAACTAAACTCTAAACCCTAAACCACCCACCTTAACCCTAAACTCTGGACCCTAAACCCTAAAATCCTGGCCCTAAACCCTACCACCTTAAACTCTAAACCCTCATACACTAAAAATCTAAAATCTAAAACTAAACTAAATAAAACCTAAAAATAAAATAAATAAATAAACTTAAACCTAAATAAAATAAAAACCTAAATTAAAACCTAAACCTAAACCAAAAAATAAAATAAACTAAAATAAAATAAATAAAAACCTAAACTAAACTAAAAAAATAAAATAAACCTAAGAATTAAAAAACTTTAATAAAATAAAAACTAAACATAAAATAAAAATAAAATAAACCTAAATATAAAATATAAACTAAACTAAAAAAATAAAATAAAAATAAAACTAACCTAAAAAAACATAAACTTAAAAAATAAACTAAAATAAAAATTCTAAACTAAAATAAATAAACTAAAATAAATAAAACTAAAAATAAAGATAAAATAGAAATAAACTAAAAAAAATAAAATAAACTAAATAAACCTAAATGTACAATTCAATTTTAAAATAAACCCTAAATCCTAAACCTAAACTGAGCTACCCTAAACCACAAGACTAACTCTAAACTCTCTACCTTAAACTACTCAGAACCCTAAACCCTACCACTGGCCATGAGCCTAACCCTGGCCCTAAACCTAAATCCTAAACCCTCCCACTCTAAATGACCTGAGCCCCAAAAATCAAAACCATAAAAGCATAAACACCACCCTAACCTCTAATCCTAAAAACCAAACCTAAATCCTAAACCTGGGCCCTAACAACCTAACCTAAAACTAAACCCTAAACCCTCCCTAAACCTAAAATAACCCTAATACTAAACCTTCCAAACCCTAAACCCTAAACTGTAAACCCTAAACCTTAAACCATAAACAAAAAGTATCTTAATAAATTAAAAAATAAACCTAAACCCTAAAACCTAATAAACCAAAATCCTAAGAATGGGCATAACCTTGATGATAGGAACATCACCCTCAACCAGGATCAGTCTAGATCTGCAACATCACCCTCAATCATGATTAGTCTAGATCTGGCAGTGGAGACGAAGGCGGAGGCGATGATTATCATAGTGGTGGTGGGGGATCTAGAGGTGCTGGTGGATATGGAGGTGGTGGTATGACCAGTGGTGGTTAAGGAGGCTAGAGGAGAGATGGAGGTTACAGCCGTGGTGGTGGCGGAGGGAGAGATTGGGCATATGATGGTGGAACACGCTACTCGAAAGGCCAAATGGTTATGATGGGAACTGGAGTAACTGAAGAATAGTCGATCCAATCTACTACTTATGGAACTATCTTTGCATTAAAGATGATTCTAGTTATCTAAGGTTTTTGATTTGCTCTATGTTCATTTTTTATCTACATCAATGCTTATGTCTTAGAAAGCTTTGCGTGTTACTTGGTTGATGAAATTAAAAAGATTAAATATTTAATCTTAATTTGTTCTCTATTAAAACAAAACCAAAAACCCTAAACCCTAAACTAAAAATTGAACCCTAGACATAAAACCTAAACCCTAAATCCTAAACCCTAAATACTAAAAGCCCTAAACCCTAATACCTAAACCCTAAACCCTAAACCTTAAAACCCTAAACCCTAAACCCTAAATCGTAAAACTTATAACACAAAACCCTAAACCTTAAACCCCAAACCCTAAACCCTAAAACCTAAACCCTAAACCCAAAACCCTAAAACCCTAAAACCCTAAAAACCTAAAGTAAATAAAACTTAATAATAAAATAAAATAAAAACCTAAACCTAATTAAAATAAAATAAAAACCTAAACTAAAACCTAAACCTAAACCTAAACATAAAACAAAATAAAAAATAAAAATAAACTAAAATAAAATAAATAAAACCTAAACTACTTAAAAATAAAATACCAAGATAAAATAACAATTACATAAAATAAATATAAAATAAACATAAAAAAAAACTAAATAAAACTTAAACCTTAAAAATAAACCTAAAATAAATAAATAAATAAAACCTAAACCCTAAACTAAAAAAAAAACCTAAATCTATAATAAAAATAAAAGAAATAAAATAAAATAAACCTAAACCTTAGCTAAAATAAATACAACCTAAACCTAAACCTAAAATAAACTAAACCTAAACCTAAACCTAAACTAAATATAAAAAATAAAATAAATTAAAATAAACCTAAACCTAAAAAATAACCTAAAAATACCTAAAAAATAAACCTAAAAGAACTAACTAAAAAAAACTTAAACCTAAAAAAATAAAATAAACTAAACTAAAAAAACAAGATAAATCTAAACCTAAACCTAAACTAAAATAAAAAAATCTAAAATAAATAAACTAAACTAAATAGAAATAAAATAAACCTAAATAAAAATAAAAATAAAATATACTAAAATAAATATAAACTAAATAAAACTAAACCTACTTTGTTTTTTTTAAAAAAAACTCAAAACCCTAAATCCATAACCTAAACCATAAATCGTGACCTCACGGACCCCCCTAAACCCAAACTGGCATGAGCCAATGACCCTCTGACCCTAAACCTAAACTAATCCTAAACCAACCACCTGAAACTCCCAAACCCTGGACCCCAGATCTAAAACACTAAACCCTCCAATAACCCTCCTAAACTACCACATGCTGCAAGCCTAACTACCCTAAATTGTTCCTCTCTGCTAAATCGAAACCCTAAGCCTGGGCCCTAAACCTAAACATTAAACCTCAAGATCCTAAACATTAAAGCTGACTGGGCCACCACCCTGACCCTAAACCACACCAAAACCTAAACCTACTAAATAAAACTTAATAATAAAATAAATAAATAAAACCTAAACCTAAAACTAAATAAATAAAATAAATAAAACTAAACTAAAACCTAAACTTAAACTTAAAATAAATCAAAATAAAAATAAAAAACTAAAATAAAATAAATAAACACCTAAACTAAACTAAAAAATAAAAGGGGGATTTACATACATACCACACAATTCTTATGTATTTACATATCTAACACATAAACTTCAATTTTACAAATATAACACCCTAATCTTCAATATCACATCATAAATACCACTTTATTCACTTTTTAGAAGTGAAATGGACCTTTTTAAGCATAGAAAAGTGTTAGATAAGTAAATATCTAACTTTAGGTGTTAGATATGTAAATACATAAGAATTGTGTGGTATGTATGTAAATCCCCCAAAATAAAATAAACCTAAGAATAAAGAACCTATATAAAATAAAAAGTAAACGGTAAAATTAGAATAAAAATATCCCAAAATATAATAAAATAAAAACTAAATAAAAACCTAAACATAAAAAATAAACCTAAAAATAAATAAAAAATAAAACCTAAACCCAAAACTAATAAAATCTTAAACTTGAAATAAAAATAAAATAAACAAAATAAAATAAACCTAAACCTAAACTAAAATAAATACAACCTAAACCTAAACCTAAAATAAACTAAGCCTAAAACTAAACCTAAACTAAAAAATTAAAATCAATTAAAAATAAGCCTAAACCAATACTAAAAAATAAATCCTAAAAATAAACCTAAAATAAAAACCTAAAACCTAAATTAAAAAATAAAATAAATACTTAAACCTAATCCTAGAAAAAACTTAAACCTAAAAAATAAAATAAAAATAAAACTAAACTAAAAAATAAGCATAAACCTAAACCTAAGCCTACAAAATAAACTAAAATAAAAACTTAAAGTAAAATAAATAAACCTAAAATAAATAAACTAAATTAAATAGAAATAAAAAATAAACTTAAATAACAAAAATAAAATAAACTAAAATAAATAAAAAATAAACTAACTAAACTAAATAAACCTGAACCTACTAGTTTACTGAACTTTTTTTTTAAAAAGAACTCTAAACCCTAAACCATAAACCCTAAATCCTAAACCCTAAACCCTAAAACTAATCCTAACCCCAAAACCATAAACCTAAAACCCTAAACCCTAAAAAAACCCTAAACACTAAACCCTAACCCTAACCCTAAATCTTAAACCCTACAACAACAACAACAACAACAAGCCTTAATCCCACTAGGTGGGGTCGGCTACATGAATCCTTCGTCTCCATTGTGTCCTATTATGTGTCAAATTCTCATCTAATTCAAGTATACTAAGATCATTTTTTATACATCTTAACCAAGTCTTTTTAGGTCTACCTCTACCTTTCTTAACATAAGGCAAATCTAATGCATCTACTCTCCTAATGGTCATCGGACGGTAGGCTTTATGTGGCCAAACCATCTAAGGCGACTCTCCCTAATCTTATCTACCACTGAGCTACTCCAACTTTTCCCGAACATACTCATTTTGCATTCTATCTCTCAGTAAAGCCACTCATCCACCTAAGCATCCTTATCTCAGAACTTAACTTAGTCTTATGCTTCTCTTTATTGGCCAACATTCGCACCATAAGTCATTGCGGTCTTACCACCATCTTATAAAATTTTCCCTTAAGTTTAAGTGGAACTTTTTATCACATAATAGGCCGGATGCATTCCTCCACTTCAACCATCCAACTTGAATTCTACTAATAACATCTCCATCTATTTCACCATCATTTTGAACAATAGAGCCTAAATATCTAGATCTCACTCTTATTAATGACTTGATAACCTAAAGTCACAACACTATCACTAAAACTTCTACAACTAAAATTACACTCCATATATTCAGTTTTAGATCTACTTAAACGAAAACCTTTAGACTCTAAAGTTGACCTCCATAATTCAAGTTTTGTTGGACTCCTCTCTAGTCTTATCAACAAGAAGAATGTCATCGACAAAAAGCATACACCAAGGTACATCTTCTTGTAAATGCCTCGTAAGAACATCCATAACTAAAGTAAAAAGATAAGGGCTTAATGTTGATCCTTGATGTAATCTAACTGAAATAGGAAAATATTTTGTCAATCCTCATTGTGTTTGGACACAAGTAACAGCTCTAGTATACATATCCTTAATGACTTGAATATAACCAATATTAACTCCTTTTTGTTCTAGAACTCTCCAAAGAACATCTCTTGAGACTTTATCATAAGCTTTCTCTAAATCAATAAATATCATATGTAGATCCTTCTTACTTTCTCTATGCTTCTCTATTAAACCTCTTAACAAATGTATAGCATCCATAGTAGATCTACGGCATGAAACCAAAGCGATTGAGAAACTTACGTATCACATCGTAACCTATGCTCAATTACTCTCTCCCATAATTTTAATGTATGGCACATTAACTTAATTCCTCTATAATTTGCACACTCTTGTGCATCACCTTTATTCTTAAATATAGGAACCAATAGACTCTTTCTCCACTCATCTGGCATCTTTTTAGTCTTTAAAATAACATTTAAAAGATTTGTAAGCCAAGAAATTCCTTGATCTCCTAAATATTTCCACACATCTATTGGAATATTATCAGATCTCTTCTTTTCCACATTTCATTTTCTTTAAAGCTTCACTTCTTCAGATTTACTAACGATGATAGAAATGAAATTCTCTATTTTGTTTAGGGTATTAAGGTTGCTAAAATCAATCGTACTTTCAGATCCTTCATTGAAAAGTTTATCAAAATATCTCATCCACCTAAATCTTAAACCCTAAACTAAAATAAATAAAAACTAAAATATACTAAACCTAAAACCTAAACTAAATAAAATAAAATAAACTAAAGATAAACCTAATCCTAAACTAAAAAATAAAACCTAAAAATAAACCTAAAATAAAAACATAAAACCTAAACTTAAAAAATAAAAATAAAAACCTATACTTAAACATAAAATTAAAAAATAAAATTGAAACTTAAAAAATAAAATAAAGATAAAACAAAATTAAAAAATAAACATAAACCTAAACCTAAACCAGAAAAAATAAACTAAAATAAAATCCTAAACTAAAATAAATAAACCTAAAATAAATAAACCCTAAACCATAAACCCTAAACCCTAAACTAAACCCTAAGCCCTAAACCCTAAACTAACCATAAACCCTAAACCCTAAACCCTAAAAACTCTAAGCCCTAAAAACTCTAAATTTTAAATTACCCTTAAACCCTTAGCTAAACCTAAACTTTAAACCCTAAACCTTAAACCCACAAAACCATAAACCCTAAAGCCTAAACACTAAAGCTTAAACCCTAAACCCTAAACCCTAAACCCTAAACCCTAAACTCTATACCTTAAAAACCTAAAAACTTAAACCTAAACTAAATAAAACCTAATAAAAAAATAAATAAATAAACCTAAACCTAGAAAAGAAATAAAAATAAAAAAAATAAAAACCTAAACTAAAACCTAAACATAAACCTAGAAATAAATCAAAGTAAAAAATAAAAAATAAAATAAAATAAAATAAATAAAAACCTTAACTAAACTAAAAATTAAAATAAACCTAAGAATAAAAAATCTATCTAAAACAAAAGGTAAACATAAAATTAGAATAAAAAAATCCTAAAGTAAAATAAAATAAAAATAAATAAAAACCAAAACCTAAAAAATAAATTTAAAAAAAAAATAAATAAAAAAATAAAACCTAAACCCTAAACTAGAAAAAAATCTAAACCTAAACTAAAAATAAAATAAATAAAATAAAATAAACTTAAATCTAAACTAAAATAAATAAGACCTAAACCTAAACCTAAACATGAAATAAACTAAACAAAATCTAAAAACTAAAAATAAAATAAAATAAAATAAACCTAAACTAAAAATAAAATCTAAAATATAACTAAAAATACCTTAAACCTAGACCTAAAAAACTAAAATAAAAACCTAAACCTAAACATAAAAATAAAAAAAAATAAAGTGTAAACCTAAAAAATAAAATAATAATAAAACTCAACTAAAAATAAACCTAAACCTAAATAAATGAATATAATAAACCTAAACTAAAAAAACTATATAAAAATAAACCTAAATAAAAATAAAATATAAAATAAACTCTAATAAAAATAAATAAACTAAATAAACCTAAACCTACCAGCTCTTAATTTAAAAAAAAAAACCTAACCCTAAATCCTAAACCCTCTAAACTCTAAACCTTAAACCATAAACCCTAACACCTACCCCTCCTAAACCACTCCTAAACTCAAATCCTAAAATCCTACCCCTAAACCCTAAACCTACAACCAAACCCTAAACCCCAAACCACCCTAAATCCCTAACCTAAACCCAAACAACTAACCTAAACCACTAAATCATAAATCCTAAGAATGGACATAACCTTGATGGCGGGGAACATCACAACCCGCTCAATCTAGATCTGGCGGTGGACGTGAAGGCGAAGGTGGTAGTTGTCGCAATGGTGGTGGGGGATATTGAGGTGCCGGTGGATAAGGAGGTGGTCGTCAGAGTAGTGGTGGTTATGGAGGCAGGAGGAGACGAGGAGGTTACAGCTGTGGTGGTGGCGGATGGAGAGATCGGGGATATGATGGTGAATCCTGCTACTCGAGAGGTGGGGGTGGTTTTAATGGGAACTAGAAAATTTGAAGAAAGGCTGATCTGATGTGCTGCTTATGGAACTATTTCTTCATAGTAGAGACTATTCTACTTATCTAGGGATTTTGATTTGCTCTATGGGTGCTCATTTTTATGCAGGTCGTCGCTTGTGTCTTAGAAAACTTGGGGTCCTACTTGTTTAATGAATTCGAAGAGAAGAAATATTGAATCAGAATTTGTTCTCTTTTATAAAAAACTTAAACCATAAACCCTAAATTAAAACTTAAACCCTAAACCTAAAACCTAAACTTTAAACCCTAAACCTTAAACCCTAAACCCTAAACCCTAATTCCAAAAACCTAAAAAGCTAAAAAGTTAAACCTTAATTAAATAAAACCTAAAAAGAAATTAAATAAAAAACCTAAAATGAAAATGATATAAAAATATAATAAAATAAAAACATAAACTAAAACCTAAACCTAAACTTAAACCTAAACCTAAAAAACAAAATAAAACTAAAACTAAACTAAAATAAAATAAATAAAACCTGGACTAAGATAAAAAATAAAACCTAAATAAAATAAAACTAAACATAAAATTAAAATAAAATAAATAAAAATGAAATAAAATAAAACTAAATAAAACCTAAACCTAAAATAAACCTAAAATAAAATGAAACTAATATCTAAACCCTAAACATCATAAAAAAAACCTAAACCTAAAATATAAATAAAATAAACCAAAAACTATACTAAAATAAATAAAACCTAAACCTAAACCTAAAATAAACTAAACCCAAACCTAAATGTAAACATAAACAAAATAAAATAAGCTAAACTAAAAATAAACCTAAACCTAAACTAAAAAAATAAAACCTAAAAATAAACCTAAAATAAAAATCGAAAACATATCCCTAAAAAACTAAAAAAATAACCAAAACCTAAAACTAAAAATAGAAAATAAAACCTAAACCTAAAAAATAAAATAAAAATAAAACTCAACTAAATAATAAACCTAAACCTAAAAAAGTAAACTAAAATAAATATCCTAAACTAAAATAAATATAAATAAAAAATAAACCTAAATAAAAGTAAAAAATAAAATAAACTCAGATAAATAAAAAATAAACTAAAAAAATCTAAACTTATCAGTTTACTTATTTAAAAAAACCCTCCCTAAATCCTAAACTCTAAACCCTAAACCCTAAAAGAAACCCTAAAACATAAAACCTAAATTGAGAACCTTAAACCTACAACCCTAAACCCTAAACCATAAACCTAAACCCTAAACCCTAAACCTAAACCTAAACCTAAACCCTAAAACCTAACCCTAAACCCTAAACCCAAAAACCTTAAACCCTAAACCCTAAACCCTAAACCCTAAAACCTACAAAACTAAACCATAAACTCCAAACCCTAATCACTACACTAACCCTAAACCCTAAATGCTAAACTAACCTTAAACCCTAAACCCTAAGAATGGGCGAACCTTGATGGCAGGAACATCATCATCAACTAGGCTTAGTCTTGATATGGTGGTGGAAGCAAAGGCAGAGGAGATGGTTATCGCAGTGGTGGTGGGGGATCTGGAGGTGGTGGTTGGAGCAGTGGTGGTTATGGAGGTGGGAGGAGCGATATAGGTTACAACTGTGGTGGTGATGGAGGGAGAGATCGAGGATATGATGGTGGATCCAACTACTGAAGATGTGGGTGTTTTTGATGGGAATTGGAGAAACTAAAGAATGGTCAATCTGACTGCTTATGGAAATGTGTCTTTACAAAGAGAGATGATTCTACTTATCATGGTTTTGATTTGCTCTATGGGTGCTCATTTTGTATCTATGTCATCACTTGTGTCTTAGAAAACTTGCTACTTGGTTGATGAAATAAAAAAGAACATATGTTGAATCAATTTGTTCTTAAAAAAAACCTTAAACCCTAAACTAAACTAAAACTTAAATCCTAAACATAAAACCTAAACCCTAAACCTTAAACCCTAAACCCTAAAAACCCTAATCACCAAACCTTAAACCCTAAACTCTAACCTCAAAACCCTAAACACTAAAACCCTAAACCCTAAACCCTAAACTCTACAAACCTAAAAAACTAAACCTAAACTAAATAAAACCTAATAATAAAATAAATAAAATACCTAAAACTAAACCCTAAGACCATAAACCCTAAACCTTAAAACTTACAATCATAAACCCTAACCCCAAAACCTCAAACTCAAAACCCTTAAACTTGAACCCTAAACTAACCCTAAATAAACCCTAAACCCTAACCCTAACCCTAAACCCTAAATATTAAACCTTGAATAGAGATGTCATTAGGAGTAGATCTAAAGAATGACCTAATCCTAACATAGTTGTGGTAGCTAAAGAAAATGTCTTCAAGAGACGTTCCCTTAACTATTAGAGATTTGAATACCCTAAACCATATTATAATACTGTATATTATAGTACAATGTAGTATGTTATATTTGAGCATGTAGTGATGTCTTATCAGATGTTATAAGATATTTTGAAATATTTTAGTATATTATGGTGTTGTGCCCTATTGCCTATGTTAATATAAATCATAAAAATATTGATTTAATAAATTAGATGATGAAATTTGTTAAATTTAAAGTGGGAATTAGGTTGTCATACCAAAGGTGTGTTATGCCACTTCTAGTCTAAAAGTAAGATTTTATGTTCAAAATAAATATTATTTGTTGTAGCATAGTATAACATCATATATCATAATATATTATTCTGCGCATTTTAAATTCTTTTAGTATTTTACAATCATGCATTCAAGCGCACTAGCATTGTTTATAAAAATGTTTGATTTAGACTTTAAAATGGTAGAATTTGGCCAAATTCATAATAGGTAGAGCATGGCATCATAATATATTATTTCAATTTAAAATATGTAAGTGATATGACTAAAATATATAGTTTTATTATTTAGACCAATTTTATGATTTTTATCTTAAGCAAGCCACTTGTGATGTGATATGAAATATAATATAATATAATATGTTATTATAATATATAATGCCATAACATAGTGTAGCATCATGCATTATGGCAAACTATTATGTATTAATACTTGTTGTTTAGCATATTTTAGTTAGTTATAGTATGATGTAGTAGAGTTTCATAAAAATATTAATTTATATGTTGAGATGATGGGATTTGGCCAAATTTAAGGTAAACTTTAGAGAACATCATTGGGGTGTGTTATGGTGTGTCATTTAATCAAAAGAATGGAATTTTGCATCCAAAATAAATGATCATTTTCCAACCAAATTTTATAAAAATTTTTCTTAAAGTGATTCATTTTAAGGTGTAATGTAAGATAATATATTATATGAAAGCATATTAAAATATAATGTACATAACAATATAAGTTCACATATATATGAATGTTATTATACATTTTAGTATGTTTTACTATTGTTATAATACATTGGGTCAAAACTTAGAAAAATGTTAATTTGAAGGTTGAGATGGAAGAATTTGGCCAAATTCATGGCACACACCAAGAAGCAACACCAAAATTATGCTATTTTGTACCATTTATATTAGAAAAATAACAATTTTACATCCAAAATGAACATTATTTATTATTTTGAAAATTTTTAGTTATTTGATCTTTTTAAGTAATTCTAATGAGGTGTAATGTTAGACAATATATTATATTATAGCAAATTATAATATAACATCATATATTATAAGATAATCTTGTGTGTTAGTTCACACTATAATATGTTTAGCATGATATTGTATAGTTAGTTTGAGCTTCCACCATCATAAATCATAAAACGTTGATTACAATTCTAAGATGATGTAATTTAAATGAACACATTATTAAGATTTTGGTTGAAGTATTAAAGGTGTGCATAAAATAAGAAATAAGATTTGATGAGAATTCCATGTCAAGGACATGGTGGGAGATCCGCTAGGGGATCACACATGCATTGGACATGACATGTGAGGGGTCTATGTTGAGGGCATTGAAGAAGAAAATCTTTTGGGGATAAGGTTTGAATTTGATTTGATTATATGAATTATGGAAAAAAGATCCGTTATTAATAAGAATTTATAATCCACCAGGGATTAAGATTGAATCAACTTTAATTTATTTTGTTTTAATTGATGTGGAAGCATATCTACTAGAGATATGGGTTCGAGTTCGCTAGGGTTGAGTATATGAACCTTTGACTAGGGAAACAGGTTCGGGCTATCCGCTGGGGATTGGGATTTGAGTTTGATTTCATATATTTATTTGGGGATGCATCCACTAGGAATAAGAGTTTGGTTGGATTTCTTTGATTTAGACTCTTCTGGGGGAGTTGGTTTAATTTGGCTCCACTAGAGAGGTTAGTTTTGAATTTGATTTGTTTGCTTGACTTGTTTATATATGATTTGGGGCTCCACCGGGGAGAAGGGTGTGATTTAACTCCACTTGAGAAAATTAGATTGGGTTTAATTTAATCAAAATTAATGTATGGACATTATCGGTGTGCAATGGACCCATTGAGAAGGGGCTATATCAGCCTTGACTTATCTCAAGTTTACAAATCTAGAAGGATAGTCTACTAGCTATGGGATAGAGCTAGCTAACATAAAGGGTTGCCTTTCGGTGTGCAACAGTTGTGCTAGGAAGAAGGCTCAGTAGACTTACATCTTTGAAAGCGAGGAACAACCACCACGGTGACCTATTGGATTTACAAAAAATCAAACCTGACCTAGGGAGACTACTGAGTGAATGCCACTGGGGACCTATGTCAACTCAAAAGTAATTAGGATTGATATTATTTTAATTTCATGTGATTTGATATGGTTTGTTTGGTTTAGTTTGATTTTGAAAGGGCATGTCCTCTGGGGATGTGAGATCGATCAAATTTGATAGATTTAATTTATGGACATGTCAATGTGTGATGGACCCATTAAGAAGGGGCTATATCAAACTTATCCTATCTCAAATTTACAAATCCAAAGAGATAGTCTATTAGCCAACCTAAGGGGTTTCCTTTCAGCGTGTAATGGCTATGCTAGGAAGAAGGCGTAGCAGACTTACTTCTTCTAATGTAGGGAACAATAGTTGGGGTGACCCGTTGGTAGCCCAACAAATAAAACTTGACTTAGGGGTGACTACTAAGTGAATGTCGTAGGGGACTTATATCAACTCAAGAGTAATAAGGAAATTCCTATAGGGAGTTTTACTGACACTACCCTAAAGATAAAATACCTGCATGGGAAAAGGTTGCACTAGGGGTGTCCTCCTAATCCACAAGTGAATACATATTTTGTTTATATGTTTGCATGGACCCTGTTGGTGTACGAGGGATCACACTAAGAAGGGGCTATATCAGCTTTGACCTATGTCATATTTACTAGACCAATGGAGAATCTAAACATCCATAGGTTGGATTCTCCAACCACAGGGGTAGTTATTAGGGAAGGTGAATTGTCCAATCTGATAGTAACTCGAGTAGTATCTAAATGGGGTCGCAAAGGATGTGATCCAAATATAGTGCCCATAGGGGAGGTGCACGGTGGAAAATAAAGCTAGGGGTGTCCTTCTAGGGGCATTATCTTGAGCCTTGGAAAAAAATTCTTATAGGTGTATGATGTCCAACTCAAGGAGAAAGTGTAGCAGACTTACATCTACCATGAGTTGTGTATCCTAAGGTGCGAGAGCCATCGAACCTAGGGTGTATCCATGAGCATGAGTGGTGTACCCATCAGTATGGTGAGAACCAACCAACCTAAGTTTCCCGTCGATGTCCAACAATTAATATGGAAAGAAAGCCTTTAGGCTTACAACTTTTAAGTAACCATCATCGGATAGTCTCATATGGGACATATGCTATCTAACCGAGCGACACTGCGGAGCCCGAGGAAGGACGGGACCTAGACTTGAAGAAATCAGGAAGGAAGGAGCCATTAGAGAACTTATCCTAAACCTCAAATATCCTTGACCCAGTCAGCGAACAAAGGCTAATCCAAGAATAAAATGTAGTAGACTTACATCCTCTTAAATGAAGCCAACATGAGTTAGCTACCCATGCAAGAAGGCCTACCAAACTAACAAGGAACTCATCGGTGGTGGCCAAGTAAGGAAGGAAAGCATACCGGCTTACATCCTCCAAAGCAAGAAGACCACCGGGTGACACATTAGGTAGACATCGACCTAGCAGCACCGAGTGAGTGTCGTTGGGGGCATTATCTCAACTAAGAGTTTCCCAAGATAAAAGATATATGCTTATTTTATATGTTTATGTGTATTTTGTGTTTTTGTTGTATCGATAAAAGATAGGATGCTGCTCGAGTTCCTTACACCTACCCTAAACACATCGTGTACTTCAACATGAAAGAGATTGAAAGAATACTTTCAAACATGAAAGAGATTTAAGTAGAACATGTTGATATTTTGATTTTCATTAAGCTAATAAAATCTTCCTTGGGCCTTCTCTATGACAAAAGGGTCTTCCCAAGTGGGTTCAAACTTGCCTCCCATTTTACGACGGGAAACAATCGATTTCCTTAGAACTAAAATAAGCTCTCCTACCTGAAAAGCTCTTAGATGGACCAACTTATTATGAGCTTGAATCATTTTATCTTAGTACAACTTGAGATTTTGGCATGCTCGTAGCATCCCTCCTCCAAACCTGAGCTCTTCTAACCATAACTTGACATTCTGCTTTGTTGTGATCTTGCTACCCACAACTACCCTTTATGAGGGGAGTTGGACTTATAATGGTAAATGGCTTTAAACCCATACACTAAGAAGAAAGGAGTAGAATGAGTTGAAGTTCTATATATGGTGCAATAGGATCACAAGGCTTCAACTAACTGCTCATGACACTATCGCTTGTTATTAATGAGTGTCTTCTTCAGTACATAGATGAGAGTTTCTTTGAAGGCTTCTGTTAAGCCATTAGCCCTTAGGTAGTTGATGGTAGAATATCTCCAATCTATGCTGTGTCTTTGGGCAAAGTTGCTGATCTCGGTGCCCTTGAATGTGGTACCTTTATCAGATAAAATTCATTTAGGCACTCCAAACCTATATACGATATGGTTCCTAAAAAATTTGAGCACATGCTGAATTGTGGCCTCTCTGACCAGAATCACCTTCGCCCATTTGGAAAAGTAGTCAGTAGCAAGTAAGATGAATCGATGCCCCTTGGAAGAAGAAGGATCAATCAGACCCACTATGCCGTTACCCCAACACTCAAATGACCATGAGGCCAATGTAGGATGTAGAATGTTGGGTGGTTGGTGTAAGACTACACCATGTATTTGACATTGGTGGCATTGCATAGCCGTATTCATGCAATTTTTGATCATCGATGGCCAGTATTATCCTAGTCACTTGATCTTGGATTTCATCTTTGAACCAGATTAGTTAGCTCCAAATAATCTTGAGTGTACCTCACTCATGTTCTTATGAGCTTCACGCTTTTCTAAATAATGTAACCACATAAGATTGGAAGACCGTCGATACAAGACACCATCCACAAGAGCATAAGAAAGTCCTCTTTGCTTCTTCTAATGGGCTTGAGACTTCTTATGAGGTAGTTTGTCTTTATTTAGGTAATCCATGAATGGTTTTCGCCAGTCTTACTCCTCATCCTTCTTGGCAATGGCAACCTCCCCTTCAAGAAAGTACTTTTGATGAGTTCAAGGGATAATACTTATCTATTTTGGACCTTTATTGATATGGACTCATCCTCCAAACATGCCAACTCCTTGGCAAGCATGGCTAAAGAATATGCTACATGTTCTCTCCATGAGGAATCTCATAAATGGTAACCTCTGGGATTTGGAACAATAACTATATGGTGTACTTGTGGTAGTGATGGAGCTTGGGCTTTATAACCTTATAAGACCTAGTGATTTGGTTGATACCTAGCTGAGAATCCTAGAAGATGTTGATGTTCTAGATGATTAGAGTAATGACTAACTCCAGACTAGCAATCAGAGCCGCATATTCCACTTTTTATTGGTGCAAGGATTGGAAAAATGATATGAGAATCTCATCACATCACAGTCCGGAGTTAAGAGAACTATTCCTACCCTTGCTTTTCCTGGAATAGTAGATTATGGTTCTTCTCCTCTTTGAGAGGAAGCTGCACCATCAAAGTACTTCTCCCAATGGTGAATGCTAGCATCCCTTAAGTTCTTGATTTGTTCATTAGGGAGATCACCACTAAGCGAAGAGTCAGCAGGAAGTGGGTATGACGTTAAGAAATCTATTAGCACTTATTCTTTCACTACACAGAGAGGTACGAAGGTAATATCAAATTACATAAGGATCATGGACCATCGTGCCATTCATTCGGATAGCATCAAATGTGTCATGAAAAACTATAGTGAATTGATCCTAGACATTAAGTTCACCTTAGAGGAAGCATATAGTGTAGCTTTGGGATGCAAAGATTAAAGTATGCTTCTTAATGGGTGATAATTAGCCTCATAGATTTATTTAGGTTTAGATTTAGGGATAATCTTAACCCAATTGGTCCACTTGACCAAAGTGGCCAATTTGACCTATTTGGGCCAAGTTATAATTCTACTCAAATTGGATTAAACCAAGCCCATCAAAATCTCTCATAATGATTGTTGATCACCCTTGGTTGATAAATTATCACAAATTAGGTCGAACCAAGCCAAATTGGTCATTTGACCAAGTCAATCCCTTAACCCATATGAACCCAAGCTAGCCAAATTGCAACCTAAGACAAATCCCTTGAAACCAATGATTCATACCAAATCAAAATCAATATTTGAGTATGACTTGACTTTCAATTGAGTCAAACCAAATCCAATTGGCTCTCTTGACCAATGTTGACCCAAATTGACCTAAAAGATCAAATTGGGTCAAATCAAAATATAAACCAAATTTATTGTGACCAATGGCTCAAGATCATTCCAAATTGATTGTTGAACTTGACCAAAGCCATGATTGGACCCAATTGAACCCAATTGACCTACTTAGCCCAAATTGACCTAATGGTTCAGGTTGGAATAAATCAAAACCAAAACCAAATTAAGTGAAACCAAAGCCTACAATCATCTTAAATTAGTCAACTAAACCCAACCCAACACCCAAGCCAATTTGGCTAATTTGGTCAAATTGATCAACTTAACCCATTTTACCCAAATGAATTCAAATGTGCCAAAATCAAATCTAAGCCAAACTAAGCCAAACCAATTAAACCAAAACATCCCAAATGATCATATGAACTTGACCCAGCCCTTGGTTTGACCCAATTTGACCAATTGGTCAACTTGACCCAACTTAATCCAATTTGACCTAAATGAGTTAAATTGAGCTAAACCTAACCAAATCGACTACAATTAACTTGAAATTGGGCTAACCCACTTTTGGCTCATTTTAAATCTTCCCAAATTAAATCTAATGCTAAATGATTATTGTTCCTTTAGGTCAAGAGCATCACATGAATGAAATCACCCATGTAAGTGGACATTTCCATTCCTTGGCCACTTAGTATTCTCCCAATGGTCCACCTAGGCACCTAGGACACTACCCACCCTGACCCAATGGGTGGTTTGGTTGGCAATGACCCATGTGAGGTAAAATCACCTCATCCTCCCTATTGGAGCATTTGAAACCCATAGGACACCCATGATTCCTCATTGGAAGCCACCTCCACACCTTCAACCAAGCAAGTCGAGCTAACTCACCTCCTCGTTGCCACCCACAACTCCTTGAGATGACTAAATGACCACTAAAAGCTAAACCTGATCCCATCATCCGATCAAGATGAAGGGGGGTATACACCCCCTCATTTTCACTCAAACACAAAAAAAAATCATTCTTAGAGCTCAAGATGAGCTAGAGCCATTCCCTAAGCTCCTAAGATCATTCCTCAATCAAAAAATGCCATTCCTATCCATCTTGAAATAGGACACTCCCATTTTTGACCTAACTTCCTCATTTCTCCATCAAATTTAAATTAACTTCACACGCACCTTCCCTAAGCCTCGTCGAGCAAGAAAGAATCATCTCTCAAGCATCCCGAGCACCAAAAGTGGGGCTTCGATCAAAGTTGAGCTCCAAATCATCGATTCATGGCCTTCTGAGTGAATGTCAAGGAATCGATCCAATTGCTGCTCAACAGGGCTTCATCTCCACTAGATGAAGCTTCCTCAATCGTTCAAGCCACCATCTCTTGTTCGTGAGGTATGCTTCCAAAACTGATCCTTAGGCAAAATTGGGTTTAAGATTTTTGAAGAAAACTTGCATCTCATGTGATCTTGGCCAACGATCCCCTTCGATCAATGTCGTGAAGGTGTGGGATCCTTTTGGAGTTGATCTAAGCTGAGGTAAGCTCAGATAAAGTGAGTAATGGTAGATTAACTCCATTCTCCCTCACTCAGATGATGTTAGATCACGCCCATTCTCGCATGAATAGAATGGACCATGATTACATCTACTAGATTGATATATAATATAATCTTATTAAGCTATGGGATTAATCGTAGCCATCCAATCTCGGAGAGCATAAAAAAGGCGCCAACCGCCACCAAGTAGTAAGTTGGATAAGTTTTAACCAATCCACCTGCCACGTAGAAAGCACCACATGGCCAATAGGATTAGTCTTTAATTATGCTTAATTAATCATTTTAATGCTCAAAACTTCTAAAAATCATAAAAAGTTATAGAGAAATAAAAAAAATGCAAATAAATACTCATTTTAGAGGTATTTCAGAGGTGAATTAATTAAAAATGATCTTAACTAATTTTAAATAGTAATTAAGGTTTATTTAAGGTTTAATTACAAAATTAATTAACTTAATTACTTAAGCAATTAATCTTAAATTTTGTTGGTTAATTTAATGGGATGACCTCTGCCACCCATGATTTTCTTTGAATTTATTGCTCACTTAATTAGGAAAATTAACTAATTAAACCTTAACTACTCTTTTAAGTTAATTAATGATTAATTAATCCCATGAATAGTAATAAATTGGTTAATTAATTTTATTAATCATTGTTCAATCGTAAATGAACTAAAGAATAAGGTTGGGACCCCTTTCCCTAAGTTCATTTCACCCTTTTTTAAAATGAAATTAATTAAGATTTAACTAATTTATTAAATCATTTAATCAATTTGAAATCTTAATCACATTAGATCTTAATTAATTAAATCATGGGGTAGATATTTAGGTGTTTAATAACCTAAAGGAGTTTAATGAAATTATGCTTAGTCCACATGTGTGGGAATAACATAAGAGTAATTAATTAAGTTCCTTAATCTAGTTAACTATTAATCATGAGCCAATTGCATTAGGCACCTTTTATTTCCTAGGATCATTGCAAGTTTATTTTCCATGCATATCATGTTGGATCATAATTATTTAGTTAATTAATTTAAGGTGACATAGGTAAGGGTAATTAATTCATCTAATTAAGGGTTCAACTTAATTAACCCATAAAATCAACTTAATTACATTTTCTTAAATTAAATTAAATCACTAATATGGGAATGGGTTTATTTAAATAGCAGAGTATTTCTCTTCTCCTCATTAAATCAAATCAAATCCAAAACTTAATTAATAAAGAAGCTTTGGTTTTCTTCAAATAATCTTATTTGATTGGATTGTCCTTAAGAACTAGTTTGGTTGAATGAATCCCATGCTTATATTTGATTATCCTCTTTCCAATAATGTTAAATTTGGTATGTAATTTGAATCCATTCATCCATCTTTTCAAAATCAAGTAAAATAAAATGGATTTCATTTATGTAAGCTTATATGTGTTGATTTAATTTAATATATGCAAATCTATTATCACTATTAAATCCAAATGTATTTTCCAAAAGCTTATAAATGAATAATAATATGTGTTATGATGCTAGTTATAAATACATAAGAAATGCATGTGCTTATAGCTTAATTGTATGAATGTTGAGTTCTCTTTCCTCTATTCATGTGTTGATTTATATAAGATTGAATGGTAATGGGTATATATAAATGATTCAATAAAAAAATATAAACAATCTTTGCATGGTTTTCTTTCCCTCATTTATGTATACATCCATGTGTGTCAAAGAAAAGCAAGTATATAGTCTGGACATCCCGTGAATACGAGGCTTTAGTTAGCCCAAGGAGGTCATTTGATTACCTCACTTCCCTGGTTTAGCAATGACATGTACTTGCCTATATTTTTGTACGTGTATATGTATATGTGATTAGTTAATGAAAATCCCATTTTACATTAAGATTGCATGCATTCATAATTTACTTTTGGTTGAATTAATTAGCCATATGATTTGGACTTACTTCCTATGTTCATGTATATGAATTTACATATGTTAGAATGCAAATGGATATATAGTCTGGACATCATGAGAATATGAGGCTTTAGCTAGCTCCATGGAGGTCATTTTGATTACGTCACTTCACTGGTTTAACAACGGCACATGCCTATTTAATTTCATTCTTATGTCCTTTTCTATAAGAATTTGGATAAAGTTTTAATTTAACATGGTTAAATAATTCAATCAAATAAAATATAAATTCTAACCATACACATACATTCATCATTTAAGTGTGCTAAATTATGTTGCATGTATAGATACACTTAGGATTAAGTCATATGCATGTTACATGTGATGGAAAGGAATGATTTAATATATGTCATGTGGTAGTAATTCAATTAAATTAATCTTAAGATGCCTTTCATTTTGAATATGATTATTTAAAGTGAACATAAACTTAGATTAATTAAATCATTTAATAAGCCATTCACTAAAGAGAACTAAATCAAATTAATATACTTTAGAAAGTGACTTAAGGTAGGGATGAAAGAGGGCAATCCCTTTTCCTCTTTATAACACTTAGATGCTAAGTGAAATCAAATGAAACAAAAGTAAACAAAACTAAAATTCTCAAATCAATTAAACTACTTCAAGTGAAATCAACCTTTCATGTTAAATTGAATCTTTCTACCCTTAGAAAATACAACACTAATGCCTAACAAGACTTACCACACAAGCCTTAATACATACATTAGAATTAAGTCACCACTTCTAGCTCTAAGTTAGGACAGTGTATGATGTGATGTATTTTTTGTTTTGTGATGTAATATTTTAGATTAGATGTTAGGGTATATGCTTCGTAGATTAGATGATAGGCCAATATTAGCTTAATCATTGTTTTTTCCAGGAGATTATGCTTAAGGGATTCTTAAAAATAATTGTAAATGCTCTTTTTGTAGGTTACTTATTTCCTTAAGCATAATCTAAGTTAGGACAGCTGGGCTTAGTTACACTTGTGTAGAGTGCTAAGTCCAAATTATAAATACAATTTCTTAGGATTATATGTATATTTAGCTAGGCTCTATTTTGTAGGTGTAGTTAGATTTAATTTTCCTACATAAATGTAATTTTTGCAATAGTAATTAGGATTAGTGCTGTGGTGGATTAGGATGAGCAGTGGCTAGAAAGGTTTGTCCTGATTGCTATGATGCCTTTAATCAAAGAAGGAACCAAATCAGAATTGGAGATATGAAAAAAGAAGACCCCAATAGCATTTAATATATTTATAATTATTCTTTCATATTCCAGGTTGTATAAGGGTAGAGCTCGGCTACCCATCTTTTCTCTCTTAGGGTTGCACGGCGGTACCCGACCACACTAGCATTTTATTATTTTATGATAGTTTATATAATTGTTTGATGTTATGTTTGCATTGTGCATTAGGATGGCATGCTTTTCATAGTTTCTTAAATGATTAAAGCTTTAATGTGTGGCTTGGATACAATTAGGCTCTAAGGATAAAAATAACTTTTCTACCCAACTAATCACTCATAACTAAATTTTAAACAACTCATAACCTCATTATAAAGCCTAAGACATAAACAAGATAATTAAAAGATTTAGCAACCCTTAGCTATATATAGTTGTTTCACATCATGCATGCATATTCTTTCTCTCTTGAACATGAAGGATCTCCATCTTTGCATGATAAAAAAATGCTTGACCTGTGAGGGCATCTCTTGTGGTGGAAAATACAATCTTCTAGCTGATTTGACCCATAACTTATTTCATCATGCATTTAGAAATAAGAAATCCTAAAGCCTCTATCAAAATGATGTCTAAAATGAAATTAAATTTAAAAAGATTTTGCATCAATAGATTAAGTTATATGCTCAACCATGCTCTCATCTCTTAGGAGTGTGTTTAGGACTTTAGTCTCTTTCTAATTAAATACTCTAGTTATCTTGTAATTCATAAGACTACATGGTTTTAAAATCATAGGAGGAGTTAGCGACCACTTTAGGTGGTTATAAGTCCAGAAGTCAGACAATTTATTCTCTCTTGTGGAGGTAAACCCTTATGTCCACTTATTGCTTAGATTAAGTTCATTCTTTATCTCTTACTAAAGCTCCCTAGATTTAGGATATGAGGTAGCTATTTCCTTCTGGCTATAAGCATAAATTCTCACCTCTTAGGCATTCCCACAACCTTATATTACTAGATTATAAGCCCTAATAATCTAATTAAATTTCAACAAAAAACATAAAAATCTCCTCAACTTAAAAAATTATAAATCCCAACCATAAGATAGATTAGAATGCTCACTAGGCTTCCTAGTATCATGAGCATTTCCAACTTAATTCATTTTGATTCCAAAAATATGTCTTTTCCTCAAACTTTCCCAATTCATTTTCCAAATACAACCAATCCTTTGATAGTCTAACCTTGAAATGTTTGGAGATGATAATTGACTACTTTAATCGAGAATATTCTTAGAAAATTTATATTTCCTAAGAAATAATTAACTATGGAGGCTAGCCTCCATAAGGAACTTAAGAACCTAGTTTAATATAAACCCTACTTTATTCATTCATGTAAAGTAGGTGAAAAATCTTTAGTACATTTGAAGACCCATCATGCTTTAGGAGTCCTTATTATGTGATTAGGTCCATTATAGGGTGATGCCTCTATCTTTCATGATAGTACATCATACCTCAACATTATACTCGATCAGCTCAAAAAGTACCCCCCTCCCTACAATATTGGTCCATACATCCAAATAAACACCATAAGGCCCTCTCACCTTGTTCATTGAATCATTCTAACATCATCCTTTCTTTTTGGAGTTTGAAGATGTCGATCCTCAAGTAGGCGAGGGTTATTAGACTCATAATGTTGACTGATACACCTGGGTCAACCAGAACATTGGACAACCTATATCTGCCAACATCCACTATAATGTAAAGTGGTGATTGTGCCCTGTCATCCCTAGGAGTAAGTCTTCATTGTTGAATGTAACTTCTAAGTTGTCCTTTGAGTGGCAAGCCTCTTCTTTAATAGCAGTCAGCTAAGCTAAGCATATCTTTAGATCAAGTTAGGCCTTGATTAGAGATTCTTCATCTTTTTGGATAAGACAAGGGGGTCATATATACTTAACTTAGCTGGAAACTTTCTAAGGTGAACTAGAACATTGTAATCAACTCTGGCTTGGTCCTTCATAAGCGTATCCATGGGTTTCCAGCTATCCGCTCACGGAACCAATCACTTGCTTACTACAGGTGCTACCAAGGAGGTAGAACTTTGTCACCTGTAGATTGACTTGTAGAATGGTTATACCTTTTCATGCATACATACAATTTCTTTTATGGGATCCTCAAAGTCAGTTGACTCCAAGTCAATCTCAAGGTGGTGATTGATTCAAAGAAGGATAGTTCAACTCTAATCGAAGGAAAGAATCAAACTACTAGATCGTCATTTGTATTTAGACTGAGAGAGCATTCAATAAAAATAAAATTAGAAGTAGACAATATATAAGTAGAATCTTTCTTCATTAATTTCTTTTGGGTGGAGGTACATAATAAAATCAAGTAAAGCAAGGAGTAAATTTAGTGCCCTAATCATAGATGTTTCTTGGTATAAGAAGAGCTAGCGCGAAGAGGTGATTTGCTTGATGGAGAATCTTGGACTTGGTGGCTATTCTTGGACTATCCCAGGCAAGTATGGTGAGCTGCTGCTGATGCTGGGATGTCACCTTCCTTGAGTTATCCTTTGCAACTAGCAAACCTTCATTAGTGTTGGAGGTTTGAGCTATTTCAGGCACCTATAAGGAAAGCTTCTTGATCTTAGAAATGATATTCTTAGAGGTTTGGGATAGGGAGATATCCTAACCTTCTTTAGTGTTAAGATGATCGCAAGTATCCCCAAGGATTACTCTAACAAAATTGGATGGTTATTCTAATAAGTATTCCTTAGGGATAACTATGGATCCCAACTTGTAGCTACCCACAAGCTAGTCTTTAAAAGTGATACAATCATCTAAGACATGGCCTAAGATGTGGTGGTAGGGGCAATAGCTAGGATCATTGCTCTTGCCCACCTCCTCTAGCCTCTTAGGCTTTGGTAACTGAAAGTCAAGTTTCTTTAAGAGATTCTTAAAGATTTTTCTAACTATCTCCCTCATGAATGAATATGGCTTATTCAATATATTGGAAAGAGTAGGTGGAAAGTACTTACCTGGTGATGGATATGAATACCGCAGCTGGGTAGGCTATTGAGGTGATGGAAATGGTCATTGTGGCAGTTGCAGTGGCCGGTATGATGGCCGAGGTGGTGGTAAATAAGGCTGCTAAGCTTGTAGTCTCTCATACTAAACTCTGGCTAGCTACTTCCCTTTGTCCACTAACACAATTGTCCATGGCTTCTTCTCAAACACCTTCTACAGCTTGGGCCTAAATGATTAGTTGAGAAAAGGCAATTGTTTAGCTTCCTCTTGTAGGTTAGTTGCCTTGTTGATTAATTTCTCGAATATTTTAATGGTAAAGCTCTTAAGCATGAAAGTGACTGGGCCATAGATATTCTTGAGAAGAATCTAAATGGCATGTTGTTCGGATAGCTGTGATTCACATTTCATGCTCAGGTTGTGCCACTTAAGAATGTAATCAACAAGGGACTCATTGAGTTTCTATTTCTCTTCAATGAGGTCACATACAGTCACCCTCTACTAAGCTCTAGCAAACCTCTTGATGAAGAGGTGCTCCAACTCAGCAAAAGTCTTCACCAAATTATTAGGCAGTTCGGTGTACCAATCAAATGCAATACCTAACAGAATACTAACAAAATGTTGAAGAGGAGTGCATTGCTACCATCGGTGTTGCAGCAGCCAGCTCAAAAAGTGTGCAATGTGTTATCGTGGGTTCCCACTACCATCAAATAACTTGAAGGATGGTGGCACAAAACCTTAAATAAAATAGAAACTAAACAAAAACCTAAAACTAAGAAATAAACTTAAAAATAAAACTAAAAAATAAATAAAAAATTAAACCTAAACCCTAAACTAAAAATATCCTAAACCTAAAATAAACAAAATAAAATAAACATAAACCTAAACAAAAATAAATAAAACCTAAACCTAAACCTAAAATATACTAAACCTAAACCCAAACCTAAAATAAAATAAACTAAAAATAAACCTGTGCTTCGTTCGGTTACGTGCTAAATAATCTGTAAACAAAAATAAAACCTAAAATGCAAACCTAAAAAATAAATAAAAATAGAAACTAAAATAAAATAAAATAAACTAAAAAAGGAAAATAAAAATAAAACTAAACTAAAAAATAATAAAAACTAAACCTAAACCAAAATATAAAAAAATAAAAACCTAATTTAAAATAAATAAACAAGACAAGATAATAATAATAAATAAACCTAAATAAAAATAAAAAATAAAATAAACTAAAATAAATCAAAATAAACAAAATAAACCTAAACTTATGAGTTTACTTAATTAAAAAAAACCTAAACCCTAAACCCGAAACCCTAAATCCTAAACTATAAACTATAACCCTAAACCATAAAACTAACCCCAAACTAAACCCTAAACACCTAAACCCTAAAAAAAAATAAACTCTAAACTTTAAACCCTAACCCTAAACTCTATACCCTAAACCCTAAAAGCCTAAACCCTAAAACCCTAAACCCTAAACCCTAAAAAACTAAACCCTAAACCCAACCCTAAGCCTTAAACCCACTCAACCCTAAACCTAAAATTGTAAACCTAAACCCTAAACATAAAGAAAATTTCTTTCTCTCTCCTTAATATTTTGGGTGCTTTGGTGAATTTTGTTTCTCCTGTGGAGGCGTGTCCCCTCTATGGCTTTTTTGTGGCAATTTTGGCTATTTCTTCCATTTTGGATATTTGGCTTCTCTCTGCATGTTGATCATGGTTGCAATTTCTACTTCCTCATGGGGAAATCCTAATAATTTACTCCATTAATGTTTCTAGCTCTTTAGGGGTTTCTAGCTTCAATCCATCGCTGGCTTTGAAATCATTGGAGGATGTTCTTGCTAGTAAGGCTTATTGTACTAGTGAGTCTCTCAAGCTTATTTTGACTTCCTTCCAGGGTGTACCCATGATAATGTGTTCTGATTAGATTATGGAAAGGCTTGCAAAGCCTTTTGAATTTACATTGGTGGGTAAATTTACTTTGCATCATCCAACTTTGGAGAATATTCAATCTTTCTTCCATAGCTTGAAAATCTTTGAAATTTTTTCTATCAAATTGATCAATTCCACGTGATGTATTAATCCTTTCTAACAATTTGGATTACACTATGTTTTTTCTCATCACTCATATTTTGTTTTCAATTTTTAGATGAGATTGTTGAAATGGATGCCTCTTTTTGATATTCAAGAGGAGTCTCTTATTATTTCAGTTTAGATCTTCCTTCCCAATCTACATGTCCATTTCATTAATCATGAATATTTTTTGCTCTGGTGCACTATTTGGTTGTCCTCTTCAAGATGATTAGGCGATTATTTCTAATACTAGGCCCTCTATTTCTCAGATTCTAGTATAGTTGGATATAACTAAAAAATTTCCTAAGGAAGTTTGGCTAGGATCAAAGAAATATGGATATTTACAAAAGGTGGTATTTGAGAATTTTCTTATTTTTTGTTCCCATCATAAAATTCATGGTCATGGGTCTTCGGATTATTTTGTGGTTCATCCTCACCTTAAGAAACCAAAATCAGTTAATAATAATTTGGATCCCAACCATAAGGTTCCCTTGGTTAAAGCACAAAATTCTGCTACTATGGACATTTCTTTACTTGAAATCAAGAGACATTATCTTGATCCACCCACTGTTCCTATAGAGAATGTTGTGGTTCTTAAGCCTGATCAATTTTTGGATACCAGTCATATTAATAAGGATGCCTTACCCTTCAATGATTCTATACAGTTGAATGCTTTTGATATTGGTAATAATATGGCTAATAATATGTTTTTGAAACTTATGGATGATGATTCTATCTCAAATGATTCAATTCCTACTTCTATGCCACCATTGATGAGAATGTGATGATGAGGGTTTGAATGAGCAAACTAATGAAAAGGCTTCTAATTCCTTGGGCACTTATGCTTTAAATGGTAATCCCTTTCCGCCTCCTTTCTAATGTTGAACTAATTCTAATTTGGCATTTCAACCTAATACTGATTTGGAAGAGGGTGAAGTGGCTTGCAATGATGCTTTAAATGTGCAAATTCCTCCAAAACAACCTAAACAATCTCTCTCGGATGGTGATGTATCTAGCAAAAACAATTTGATTTTTCTGGAATAGTCCTTATGTTATGTAGATTTTGGATGATTTATCCCAAGTTGTGAATGTTAAGATTACTTCTGATAATTTTACTTATTTTGGTTCCTTTGTTTATGCTTCTTGTAATAGAAAAAGTTGATGCATTCTTTGGGAGAAACTTATTAGTTTTTCTTCTTCTCCTGATGCTCCTTGGTTTATGGGTAGAGATTTTAATACTATCTTTTCTTCCTCTTAAAGTGTTGGTGGAAATGTTCCTAACTTATTTTCTATGGAATGTTTTAATAGCATGATCCTTAAATGTCATCTTACTAACATTGGCTTTACTGGGTCTCAATTTACATGGAATAATTAGAGACTATGGCAAAGGCTTGATAGTGTTCTTTTTAATCATCCGTGGATTAATCTTTTCCCTATTAATTTTGTGGAGCACTTGAGAAAAACTCTATCAGGCCATTCTCCCTTGATTATTAATGTTAATTTTAATGCTAACAAATCCTTCCCCCTATCCCTTTTCATTTCCAAAATATGTGGCTTATGGATGATAGATTTTTCAATGTTGATGCTAGTAACTGGGGAGAACCTCTCCATCCTAATGACTCTATTTTTGGGATGAAGAGATTGTGGTTCAAATTAAAAAGACTTAAACAATGCCTTTCTTGGTGGAATAAACACTATTTTAAGTATCTTTTTGTCAATATTAATAAAATGGAGAATGAGGTGATTGCTTTGGAAGATGTTGTTGTTAATGATCCTTCTAAAATTCAAATGTTGGCTCAAGCTAAAGATAGGTTGACATATTTTTAAGATATGGAGGAGACTTATTGGTAGCAAAAAGCTTCTATGAAATGAATCTCTGATGGTGATCGCAAATCAAATATTTCCATGCCATGGTTAAAAAGAAAAAAAAGCTATAAACCATACTCATAAAATTAAAATTCATGATGGAGTGTGGTGTTTAGATAAAAAGGAGAATGTAGAGTCTGTTGCCCTTTTTTACAAAGAGCTTCTAAATAAAAATGTTGCTTATGATGATATTTCTTGGCCCAAAGTTATTTCTAATTTTATTTTGGATGTGGATAATAATATGCTTTCTTCCTTACCTTCTGAGACTGAAATTTCTAATATTTTGTAGAGTATGAATAATGACTCAGTGGTTGGGCCTGATGGTTATACTACTTTTTTTTTCAAAAATGTTGGATTGTCATTAAGGAGGACATAATTAAAGTAGTTCTTATTTTTTTTAGGGTAATATCCTTTCCAAATATTTTGCTACACCTTCATTGTTTTAATTCCTAAAAAAGACAATCCTGAAGTTTGGTGTGATTTTAGGCAGATTAGCCTTTGCTCTTTTTTAATAAAATTATCTCTAAGATTTTGGCTAAAAGATTGAGCATCTTGATCACTAAAATTATCTCCCCCAATCAAATTGGTTTTGTTAAAGGGAGATCTATTTCAGATAATGTTCTTTTAGCTCAAGAGATGATCCATGGTTTGAATGCCAAAGTTCACGGTGGAAACCTGCTTTTTAAGCATGACATTTCCAAAGCCTATGATAATATTGGTTGGGTTTTCCTATATAAAATTTTGGCTTTATTTGGGTTCTCAAATCAATTTATTGCTTTAATTAAGAATGGGATTGAGAATTCTTTATTTTCTATGCATCTTAATGGTGAAGTGCATGGTTTTTTCTCCTCTTCTCATGGGCTATGGCAAGGTGACACTCTTTCTCCTGCTCTTTTCATTATTGCTGTGGAATATCTTCCTAGATGTCTTGAGCATATGTTTAGTTGAATGAGTAACATGTTCTATAGAACCATTGGTGGGTTTTCCATTTCTCACCTTAGTTTTGCTGATGATTTCATTATATTTTGCAATGCCTCCACTCATTACATTAAGAAATTATGTAAGTTTTTAATTCATTTTGGTAGGGAGAGTTGCTTGATTATCAATCCTAATAAAAGTTTTTTTATTACTAGCTTTCCATCTCTTTATCTACATCGATGTTATCAAAAATATTGCGGGTTTCTCTCATCAAAATCTCCCTATCAAGTATCTGGGGACTCATTTATATAGATGCATGAAAAGATCTTCTTTATTTAATGAAGTTGTTCAAAAAATAAATAAGAAAACCTCCTCTTGGGAATTTCATTTACTCTCCTTTGGTACTAGACTTATCTTGATCAAAAGTACCCCTTTGCACTCTGCCAATGTATCTCTTGTCTACTATTATCTCTAACCGTTCTATTATTAAAAGGATTAATAGACTTTTTAATAAATGTTTTTGGGGATCTAATACATCTACCAAAAGATTACATTGGGCTAGTTAGCATAACTGTTGTGGTACTAATAATGAAGGTGGCTTGGATTTCTAAACCTCAGAGGATTCTATTAATTATTTTTCTTATAAAATGTGGTGGAACTTTAGAAATAAAGATAGTTACTAGTCGAAGTTTATGCATGCTAAATATTATCAGGGAAAACATCCCCTCATTAGTGTTTTCAAATCTAGGGATTCTCCAATTTGGTGAATACTTATGTAGTTTCAAATGGAGTGCTAGAATTTTAATTTATTTGGGGTATCAATTCTGGTTCCTCATTTTGGCAAGACAATTGGCTTAGTCAGGGCTTTATTGATTCCCTTCTCAAAACTCATTCCATTGTGGTGCTTAAGGTTCATCAGTTAATTAATAATAATAATTGGGATGTGGCTCAATTGAATAACCTTGTCCCTAATATGATCATCAAGAAAATCATTAAAATTTGTCCTCACCCTAATGAACCCAACCAAATTCTTTTCAAAATTTCTTTTTCTATAGATTTTATTTTTAAGGATGTGTGGCATTTTATCAGATTTAAATATCAAGAGTCCTTGGTTTTTTTACTAAAATCCTGAATAATAGTATCCCTATTTCATTCTCGATCTTAACTTGGCACATTCTTAAGCATTATATCCCTGTGGATGCTAAACTTTTGAAAAAAGCACTGTTGCTATCACATTGAAAGTGTAGATCATGTTTCTATGAATGGCCCTATTGCTACTAGAATGTGGAACTGGTATGATAATATTATTAATACTTTCCACTTTAATGGTTCATTTTCTATTATGCAACTCCTTGAAGCATGATTCTCTCATACTTCTAAGAGTCATGTTAAAATTGTATTTGCTATTACTATTCTTTGGTATATTTGGATGGATAGAAATGATGCAAAGCACTGTAATATTCCTATGAATTATAATCGTATCATTGGTAGATCCAAATATAAAATTTTGTTTCATTTCAAAGCCAATCTTTTTACTCATTCTAATTTTAAAGGGTACAAGTCTGTGGCCTTGAAATTGGGGATTAACCTTCCTCCTTGTAATGTCTCTCCTACCTAGAAAATTATATATTGGATTAAACCTAATTATCATTACATTAAGGTTAACACTGATGGCTCAGTTTCTAATGGTTATTATGGTTGTGGTGAGATTTTGAGAGATCACGATGGCAAGGTTATTTCTAGTTTTGCTACCCCTTTAGAGCCTTGTTTAGTTTTATTTACTGAACTTAAAGGCATTCATCATGGCATTTCCATTTGTTTACGACAAGGTTTTAATAAGATTTGGTTTGAAGTTGATGCTCTCCATATTTTAGATTTACTTAAATCTAATTCCCATGGTAATGCTAAAGTGTTTTATTTGCTTAATCATACTAGGAGTCTTCTTGCTAACCTAGATTTTCAAATTTCTCATATTTATAGGGAAGGCAATTCTTGTGCTAATTTTTTTGCTAATTTGGGAGCCAAGTCTTCTTATTTGCAAATGTTTTCTAATGATGACATACTTTTTCTTTTAAGGGGTCTTGTGAATCTAGATAAAATTAGATTGCCTTAGCTTAAGGCTTTTAGCTTTTCCTTCCTCCTTTGGGGCTTAAGCTTTCTCTATGGGGGTGTTTTTTCTTAGAATTGGTTATTTCCTCTCCTAGTTTGGTCTTGAGTTTTTTGTTCACCTAAATCTAATTTTATTCTCCAGTTTGAGTTCTTCCTATATTTTGGATTGGTTGGGGTTATTTTTTTTCCTTTTTTGGCTTTCTACTACAATTTTTGGTTTTTGGTTTGTTTTCTCTCCCACCCTTGTGGATGTGTTTGCAACAAGTGGAAGTTGTTGGGTTTTTCTTGTCTTCTGGTTGGTGTGGTTCTCTTTATTGGTTAGATCTCTCTACAGCCTAGTTTATTTATCTTGGACTTTCTGGTTGGCTGGTTGCTAGTTTTATCCAGGTGTGGGTTTTTCCCTTCACGGGTGCTCACTGATTTGTTGCCTTTGGTTCCAGCTCCCTTTTGTGGTGGTCATTTTTCTATGTTTTTCTAGAATGGTTGTTTAGTGGATGGATGACCTGTCACCTAGTTATTTACTGATTATGGTGGTTTTTTTTGGTGCTTTTGGTTGTCCATTCTCTCATGAGTTTCACCCTTCTCACCTACTCTTGTCCTTTAGGGTTTTTTCTATGCTATTTGGGGAGTGGGTTTCTTGGTTGGGGTTTGATAATCAGATTGTGGCTTTTAGAAGTTGTGTTTATGTGGTTATTGCTCCTAATGCTAAGAGGGGTTGGGTGCCCTTGAGGGCTGTTTGCTGCTTTATTGTAGCTTGGAGAACTATTTTTCTGGGCTCTTTACCCTTACTTTGTTTTTGTTCTGGATGAGCTTGAGGATGGATGTAACTGGATTATTATATCTTCTAAATATGGGTTTGTCTTCCCCCCTGTATTACTGAGGTTTTGGTTTGGGTTTTTGGTCTGAACAGGCAGGCTAAAGTCTACTAGTGAGCTATTTTTTGGCCTTGGGTGATGGTGGTTCTATTTGGTTTCTATTTTACTGTTGATTCTATTTATTGGATTATATTTGGTCCTAATGGCATTTTCTTTTTCTATAATTGGTTCTTATCTCTATCTTTCTGGACTAGATTCTCCTTTCCTTGGATTGGGATTGGTGGCTGATGACTATTTCTATCCCCCGGGATATTTTCAATGTCTGTGACTAGATGACTACTGTTGGCTTTTTTAACTAATGATTCTGGGTTTGATGACTTGAATCCTTGGCTATTATGGTGGCTTGTGGGGTGGTCTTCCTTGCTGGTTGCTTAGATTGGTTCTGCTGGCTAGCTGGGTTGGTTAAAATAGTATTTATTTTGGTATGATTTTCTTACTGCTTTGGATACTATGTTGGGAATCAGCTGCTTATCTTTCTATCATTCTTTTCTTATGGTTTCTTCTTCTGGGATTTTCCATTCTGGGTTGCGGCTGAACCTCTCCCTTTTCTATTTGGATGGTTGCCTTACTGCCTAACCCTCTTGCTATTAGTCTTACTGTTAAATTGGGTATTATTTCTTTGGGCTCTTTGCATGTCCTTTTAATGGAGGATCCTACCACCTATGTGTCTCCTTTTGCCTTTGTCTTGTCTTTGTTTAGCACTTTTTCTCATATTTTGATGTTTGTTCCTAGTGATTTTTTTAGCCATTCTTGGTGGTGGCTTTGGTGGTGCTCCCTATGGTCTGGTGCTATCTTGATGGTTTACTGCATTATCTATTATACTAAACTTAATATCTCTAAGTGCTGGTTGTTTGGAGGTTATATTTGTTGTTTGATGTTTTATACAAGTTTGTGTGATCATCGTCCTTGGATAAGATGCTACAAGAGGTATGCTAGAAATGATGGCCTTGATGTTTCCAACTCTTTCATCTTTTGGCTGGTAGTGCTATATGTAATAGTAACCCTTCACACAGTTTGGATGCTTTCATATAGTGTTGCTCCTTAAGACGATTATGCTTGAGCTGAGCCTTTTCTTTATCTTATTCCTTTTATCTGCTCTTACTCTTTATGCTTGATTAATTATTTGATTATCTGTACTCATCCCTTTAAAAGCATGTTGCAGATCATTTTTATAGGTTGGGAGACTATTGATGGTGGATCGTGCTGGTTTCAAAAGGAGAGGAAGTTCTTTGCATGGACTTTCTTTTGTGGATTACTGTTTCTATTTTCCTTTGCTTGCTTTCCTTAACTATTGTATTAGTTAAGGGGCATATCTCTTTAGGACTTTTTGTAGCTTTTTGAGGATTAGCTTAGAGATTTGCCCCCTCCAAGGACTTTGTACCTTTTCTTCGTGGCAATAAAATTTCACTAATTTCCCTAAACAAAAACCCTAAACCCTAAACCTAAAACCAGAAACTTGAAACCATAAACCCTAAAACCTAAAGCCTAAACCTTAAGCTCTAAAACCTATAACCCTAAACCCTAAACCCTAAACCCCAAACCCTCAACCTTAAATACTAAACACTAAACCCCAAACCCCAAACCCTAAACCCTAAATCCTAAAAACTAAAAACCTAAAAACCTAAACCTAAACTAAATTAAACCTAAAATAAATAAATAAAAAAAATAAAATAAAATAAAAACCTAAACTAAAACCTAAACCTAAACCTAAGCCTAAACATAAACCTAAAATAAAAAATAAAAAAAACTAAAAGATAAATAAATAAAACCTAAAACAAAACTAAAAATTAAAATAAACCTAAAATAAAACATAAATAAAATAAAACTAAACCGAAAATAAAAATAAAATAAACTTAAAATAAAAACCAAATAAAAACCTAAACCTAAAAAATAAAACAAAAAATAAAAACTAAAAATAAATAAAAAATAAAACCTAAACCCAAAACTAAAAAAAAAAAAATCTGAACCTAAAATAAATAAAATAAAATAAACCTAAACCAAAATTAAAATAAATAAAACCTAAACCTAAACTAAAAGAACCCTAAAACTAAATAAAAGAAAATAAACTAAAATAGACATAAATCTAAACAAAAAAAATAACACCTTAAAATAAACCTAAAATAAAAAAACCCAAACATAAAAAAATAAAATAAAAACAAAACCCTAAACCAAAAAATAGAAAATACAGCCTAAACATTAAAAATAAAACAAAACCTAAACCTAAACCTAAACGTACAAAATAAACTAAAATAAATAAACTTAAAATAAATAAACTAAAATAAATAAAAATAAAAATAAACCTAAATAAAAAGATAAAATAAAATAAACTAAAATAAATAAAAAACAATCTAAATAAACTAAATATGCGTAAACCTACGAGTTTATTTAATATAAAATTTTCATAAAAAAATAAATATAAATATAAATAAATAAAAAAACCCTAAACCCTAAACCCTAAATGCTAAACCCCAAAACCCAAAACCCAAAACCTAAAACCCTAAAACCTTTAACCCTTAACCCTTAACACTAAACCCCAAACCCTAAACCCTAAAATATAAAACCCTAAACCCTATACATCTAACCGTAAATCCTAAACCCTAAACCCTAAACCCTCAACCCTAAACCCTAAAAACCTAAAAATTTAAACTTAAACTAAATAAAATCTAAAAAATAAAATAAATAAAATAATAAAATAAAATAAAATAAAATGAAAATATAAACTAAAACCTAAACTTAAACCAAAACCTAAACCTAAAAATAAAATAAAATAAAATATAAATTTATACAAAAATAAAATATATAAAAAGCAAAACCAAACTAAAAAATTAAAAACCTAAATAAAATAAAAAGTAAAGTTAAAATAAAAATAAAATAAGCCTAAAATAAAATAAAATAAAAACTAAATAAAAACCTAAACCTAAAAAATAAACCTAAAATAAAATAAAAATAAAACCTAAACCCACTAAAAAAAACCTAAAATAAAATAAATTAAACCTAACTAAACTAAAATAAACTAAACTAAAATAAAGAAAACCTAAACCTAAACCTAAATTGAATAAAATAAAATAAACTGAAAATAAACCTAAAACTAAATTAAAAAATTAAACCTAAAAATAAACCTAAAATAAATACCTAAAACCTAAACTTAATAAAATAAAATAAAAACTTAAACCTAAAACTAAAAATAAAAAATTAAACTAAAAGTTAAAAAATAAATTAAAAATAAAACTAACCTAAAAAATAATCCTAAAACTAAACCTAAAAAAAACTAAATTAAAAATTCTAAACTAAAATAAATAAACCTTAAATAAATAAACTAAACTAAATAAAAATAAAAATGAACCTAAATCAAAATTAAAATTAAAATAAACTAAATGAACCTAAACCTACTAGTTTACTTAATTTAAAAAAATAAAAATAAATAAATAAAAAACCTACTGACTAACTCTCTAACACTGACCTTAAACCATAAACCCTACCCTAAACCCTAAACTACCCATCCAACCCTGAGCCTCAACCCTAAAACTTGCACTACACTGCTGCACAGGCCCCAAACCCTAGTTCTAAACCTAAACTATAACCTACATATAATAAATAAACCTAAACCTACACTAAATAAAAATAAAATAAGATCAAGATAAATAATAAGGTGCCTAAAATAAATAAAAACTAAATAAATCTACTGCTTGTTTTGCTTGGTTTAAAATGGTAATTTAAAATAAATAACCCAGGCCCTACCCACTACATAAATCATAAATCTCACACCCTACCCACTTGACTTTCCCAGGCCCTGGGCCCCTTAACCCTAAATCCTACTTTGGGCCCCAGACCCCTGACCCAAACCCTAAAACCTAATAACCTAACCTAAACTACTAAAATCTATAAATAAAATAAATAAATAAACTAAACTTAATTAAAATAAAATAAATAAAATAAAATAAATCTAAACTAAAACCTAAACTCCATCTAAAATAAACTAAACTAAAAAATAAAATAAAATAAAATAAAATAAATAAAAACCTAAACTAAACTAAAAAAATAAAATAAACCTAAAAAAACTAAATAAAATAAAAACTAAACATAAAATAAAATAAAATAAACCTAAAATAAAGTATAATAAAAAATAAATAAAAACCTAAACCTAAAAAATAAACATAAAAATAAAAAAAGCAAAACATAAACCTAAAATAAATAAAATAAAATAAACCTAATCCTAAACTAAAATAAACTAAACTAAAAGAAATAAATCATAAACCTTAACTTTAAATAAACTAAACCTAAACCCTAAACTAAATAAAATAAAATAAACTAGAAATAAACCTATACCTAAACTAAAAACTAATACCTAAAAAAACCTAAAATAAAAACCTAAAACCTAAACCAAGAAAAGTAAAATAAAAACCAAAACTTCAACCTAAAAATAAGAAAATAAAAACTAAACTTTAAAAATAAAATAAAAATAAAAATAAACTAAAAATTAAACCTAAACCTAAACCTAAAAAGTAAACTTAATTAAACAAACATAAAATAAATAAATAAAACTATATAAGAATAAAAATAAACCTAAATAAAAATAAAAAATAAACCTAAAACCTAAAATCCTAGGCCTACACAAAATAAAACCTAAAAATAAAATAAATAAATAAATAAAACCTAAACTTAAATAATATTGAAAAGTAAAATTAAATAAAAACCTAAACTAAAACCTAAACCTAAACCTAGAAATAAAATAAAATAAACTAATAAAAATAAACTAAAATAAAATAAATAATAAAACTAAACTAAAATGTAAAATAAATATAAATAAAATAAAACTAAGCATTAAAATAAACAAAAGCTTATAATTAACCTAAAATAAAATAAAATAAAACTAAATAAACCTAAAGCTAAAAATAAACCTAAAATTAAAAAATTAAAACCTTAACCCTAAACAAAGAAAACCTAAACCTAAAATAAAAATAAAATAAAATAAAGTACACCTAAACATAAAAAATAAAATAAACTAAAACAAATAAAACCTAAACCTAAACCTAAAATAAACTAAACCTAAACACCTAAACTAAATAAATAAAATAAACTAATTAAACCTGCTAAACTAAAATAAAACTTGAAGAAACCTAAAATAAAAATTTAAACCTAAAAATAAAATAAAACCTAAACTTAAAATAAAAAATAAAATCTAAAGCTAAAAAATATAATTAAAATAAAACTCAACTAAAATATACCTAAACTAAACCTAAACCTAATAAATAAACTAAAAAACCAAGTAAAATAATTAAACCTAAAATAAATAAAACCCTAACCCTAAACCCTTTCTACCCTAAACTTACAACCCTAAACCCTACATACCTAAACCCTAAAACCTAAAACCTAAACTAAACTAAATGAAATTTAAAACTAAAATAAATCAATAAACTAAGCCTAAATAAAATAAAATAAAACCTAAACTAAAACCTAAACTTAAACCTAAACCCAAACCTAAACCTAAATTTAAAAATAAAATAAAACATAAAATAAAAACTAAACTAAAATAAAATAAATAAAAGATGGAACTAAACTAAAAAATAAAATAAACCTTAAAATAAAAATATAAATAAATTGAAAACTAAGCGTAAAATAAAAATAAAATAAACATAAAACAAAATAAAATAAAAACTATATAAGAACCTAAACCTAGAAAATAGGTATATAGAATTTACATATGTTTAGTATATGAATTTACATATGTTTGAAAGCAAATGGGTATATATTTTGGACATCCCAAGAATACGAGGATTTAGCTAGCTCCAAGGAGTTCATTTGATTACCTCACTTCCCTGGTTTAACAATAGCACAAGACTATTTAATTTCATTCTTATGTCATTTTTGTATAATAATTTGGATAAACTTTTAAATTAATATGTTTAAATAATTCAATCAAATAAAATATAAATTCTAAGCATACACATACATTCATCATTTAAGTGACCTAAAATATGTTGCATGTATAGATACACTTAGGATTAAATCATAAGCATGTTACATGTGATGGAAAGGATTGATTTAATATATGTCATGTGGTAGTAATTCAATTAAATTAATCTTAAGATGCCTTTCATTTTGAATTGGATTATATAAGGTGAACCTAAACTTAAGTTTAATTAAATCATTTAATTAGCCTTTTCACTAAAGAGAACTAAATCAAATTAATATACTTTAGAAAGTGACTTAAGATAGGGATGAAAGAGGGCAATCCTCTTTTTCTCTTTATACCACCATTGTTAAGTGTAATCAAATGAAACAAAACAAAACACAAATTAAAATTCTCAAATCAATTAAACTACTTCAAGTGAAATCAACCTTTCATGTTAAATTGAATTCTTCTACACATAGAAAATACAACACTAATGCCTAACAAGACCTACCACGCAAGCCTTAATACACACATTAGAATTAAGTCACCACTTCTAGCTCTAAGTTAGGATGGTGTATGATGCAGTATCTGTCTTCTTTCATGATGTATTATTTTAGATTAGATGTTAGGGTGTATGCTTCGTAGACTAGATGATTGACCAATATTAGCCTAATCATGTTCTCTACAGGTGATTATGCTTAAGGAATGCTGAAAAATAAATGTGAATACTCTTTTTACAGGTTGCTTAAATCCTTAAGCCTAATCAAAGTTAGGACAGGTGGGCTTAGTTAAGCATGTGTAGGGTGGTAAGTCCAAATTAGAAATACAATAACTTGGAATTATTTATATAATTAGCTAACCTTAATTTTGTAGGTATAATTAGATTTACTTTTTCCACTTAAGTATAATTTTTACAATAGGAATTAGTATTAGTGCTATGGGGGATTAGGATGAGCAGTGACCAAAAGACTTTGTCTTGGGGTGCCCTGTGATGCCTTTGAGGCAAGCACCATCCAAATTAAAGAAGGAACCAAATAAATAATGGAGATATGAAGAAAGAAGATCCCCATAACATTTAATACAATTATAATTATTCTTTCATATTCTAAGTTGTATAAGGGTAGAGCTTGGCAACCCATCTTTTTTCTCTTCGGATTGTACGACAGTACCCGACCAAACTATCTTTTTATTCTTTTATGATAGTTTATATAATTGTTTAATGTTATGTTTATATTATGCATTAGGATGGCATGCTTTTCATAGTTTCTTAAATGATTGATGCTTTAATGTGTAGCTTGGATAAGAATAGGCTCTTTAGATAAAAATAACTTTTTTACCCAACTAATCACTCATAGCTAAATTTTAAACAACTCATAACCTCATCATAAAGCCTAAGATAAAAATAAGATAATTAAAAGATTTAGCAACCCCTTAGTTGTATGGTTGTATGTTTCACATCATGCTTGCATATTTTTCTCTCTTGACCTTGAAGGATCTCCATCCTTGCACGATAAAAGAATGCTTGACCTATGAGGGCATCCCTTATGGTGGAGAACACCTTCTTCTAACTGATTTGACCCATAACTTATTTCATCATGCATTTAATCATAAGAAATCCTAAAGCCTCTATAAAAATGATGTGTCTAAAATGAAATAAAATTTGTAAAGATTTTGCATCTATAGATTAAGTCATATGCTCATACCACTCATGCTCTAGTCTCTTAGGGAGTGTGTTTAGAAATTTAGTCTCTTTCTAATTAAATAAGTACCCTAACTATTTTACAATTCATAAGATCAAACTACATGGTTTTAAAATCATAAGAGGAGTCAGCTGGCGGCAACTCTAAGAGGTTATAAGTCCAGAAGTCAAATAATTTATTCTCTCTTATCGAGGTAAACCTTTATGTCCACCTGTTGCTTAGATTTAGGTCATGCTAAAGTTCCTTAGATTTAGGATATGAGATAGTTATTTCTTTTGGGCTACAAACATAAATCCTCACCCCTTAAGCATTCCCACAACCTTGTGTTGGTTGATTATAATCCCTAATAATCTAATTACATTTCAACTCAAAATATATAAATCTTCTCAACTTTAAAATTATAAAGCCCAACCATAGTATAGATTTGAATGCTCACTAGGCTTCCAAGTATTATGAACATATCCTACTTATTTCATTTGGATTCCAAAAATAAGTCTCCTCCTTGAGCTTTCCAAATTGATTTTCCAAATACAACCAATCATTTGATAGTCTGACCTTAAAATCTTTGGAGATGATAATTATTTACTTTAACAGAGAGTATTCTTAAGAAATTTCTTTTCCAAAGATGTAATTAACTATGGAGGTGTGCCTCCATATGGAACTTAAGAACCTTGTTTAATATAAACCCTTCTTTATTCATCCATGTAAAGTAGAGGAAAATCTCTCATACATTCGAAGACCAATCATGCCTTAGGAGTCCTTATTATGTGATTAGGTCCATTGTAGGGTGGTGCCTCTATCTTTCGAGATAGTACATCATACCTCAATGTTGAACTCGATCACCTCAAAAAGTACCCTTGCGATGCAGTGGGTTCCCCACTCCCCCACCCACCAGCCATACATCCAAAAATAAACACCACAAAGCTCTCTTGCGTTGTTCATTGAATCCTCTCAACATCATCCTTTCTTTTTGGATTTTGGAGATGTCGAACCACAAGTAGGCAAGGGTTCTTATACTCATAATGTTGATTGATACACCTGGGTCAACCAAAACTTTGGATAGCATGTATCTTACAGTATCCACCATAATGTAATGAGGTGGTTGTGCTCAGTCATCCCTAAGAGTAAGTCTTCATCACTGAATGTAACTCTTAAGATGACCTCTGAGTGGCATGCCTCCTCTTTAGTAGTGGTCAACTGAGCTAAGCATATCTCTAAATCAAGTAAGGCCTTAATTAGAGATTTCCTCATCTCTTTGGATAAGACAAGGGCATCGTAAATGCTTAACTTAGCTGAAAACTTTTTAAGGTGAGCTAGGTCATTGTAATCAATTCTTGCTTGGTCCTCCACAAGCATATCAATGGGTGGAACATCCTATGGAGGGGCTATCTGCTTACTGAAACCAATGAGTTGATTACCCTTATCTTGAGGTGCTACCCTAGGAGGTAGAACATTTCCACTGTATAGGTTGACTTCAGTGACTTCTTAGAATGATGAGCTTGTGGAAAGTTTGACCTTCTCATTTTTACCTTCTCATTGGGCATACTTATAGCTTGTCTTATGGGATCCTTAGAGTCAGTTGATTCCAAGTCAATCTCAAGAGGTGAACCTGACTGATTTAGAGAAGGGTAGTCTGGCTCTGAGTTAGAAAAAATGATCAAAACTACTAGAGCTATTATTTTTATTTAGAATTGGAGAGCTTTCAATAGGAATAAAATCAAGAGCATCAGAAGTGAACAATATATGAGTAGAATCACCTTTCTTCATTAATTAATTTTCAGGTAGAGGTACATGACAGAAATCAAGTAAAGTAAGCGGAGTAAGGGATTTAGTGCCTAATCTAATCTGATACATCTCGGTTAAGAAGAGCTAGCGAGAAGAGGTGGTAGCTACGGTGGAGAGTCTTGGACTCGGACGGTGGCTACACTCTTGGACTATCCAGCAAGTATGGTGAGTGATCGATGTTGGGCATGCCCTCCCAAGTTATCCTTTGCAACAAGCAAACCTTCCTTGGTGTTGGAGGTTTGAGCTATTTCAGGCACTTGTAAGGAAAGCTTCTTGATCTTTGAAATGATATTCTTAGAGGTTTGGGATAGGGATATATCATAACCTTCTTTAGTCTCAAGATGATCGCAAGTATCCCCAAGGATTACTCTAACAAAACTGGATGGTTATTCTAATAAATATTTCTTAGGGATAACTATGGCTCTCAACTTGTAGCTACGCTCAAGCTAGTCCTTAAAAGTGATACAATCCTCTAAGACATGGCCTAACATATGATGGTAAGGGAAATAGCTAGGATCATTGCTGTTGCCCACCTCCTCCGGCCTCTTAGGCTCTTGTAACTGAAAGTCAAATTTCTTTAAGAGATTCTTAAAGATTTTTCTAACTACCCCCCTCTTGAATGAATATGGCTTATTCAATATATCGACAAGATTAGGTATAAAGTAGCTACCTGGCAAGGTAGGCTGCTGAGGTGGTGGAAATGATCATTGTGTCAACTGCGGTGTCCAGCATGATGGTTGAGGTGGTGGAAGATGAGGTGGCAAGGGAGCCTGCTGAGCTCGTAGTCTCTCAAAGTGAACTCTGGCTAGCTGCTTCCCTCTATCCATTGACACAACTGTCCCTAACTTCTTCTAAAACACCTTCTGCGGCTTAGCCTAGATGATTGGTCAGGAAAGGGCAACTGTTTGGCTTCCTCTTGTAGGCTAGCAGCCTTGTTGATTAATTTATCTAATGTTTTGATGGTAAAGTCCTTAAGCATGAAGGCGACCAGGCCATGGATATTCTTGAGAAGAATCTCAATGGCATGCTATACGGATAGTGTGGTTTGCATTTCATGCTCAGGTTGCACAACTTGAGAATGTAATCAACAAGGGACTCGTTGAGTTTTTGTTTCTCTACAATGAGGGCACCTACAATCACCCTCTGCTAAGCTCTAGCAAACCTCTTGATGAAGAGGTGCTCCAACGCAACAAAAGTCTTCACCGAATCGTTGGGCAGTTTGGTGCATCATTCAAATGCAACACCTGACAGACTGCTAAAGCAAAGGTGGAAGAAGAGTGCGTTGCTACCACCGATGTTGCAACAACCAGCTCTAAACTGTGCAATGTGTTATCGTGGGTTCCCACTGCCATCAAAGATCTTGAAGGATGGTGGCACAAAACCTTAAATAAAATAAAAACTAAATAAAAACCTAAACCTAAGAAATAAACCTAAAAACAAAACATAAAAATAAATAAAAAATAAAACTTAAACCCTAAACTAAAATAAAAATTGTAACCTAAAATAAATAAAATAAAACAAACTTAAACCTAAACTAAAATAAACTAAAATAAAATAAATTAAAACTAAACCTAAATCATAAATAAAATAAAATAAAAAATAAACTAAAAAAAACCTAAACCTAAACTAAAAAAAACCCTAAAAATTAACCTAAAATAAAAACCTAAAACCTAAACCAAAATTAAATAAAATAAAAACTTAAAAATAAAAAAAATAAAAAAAACTTAAGCCTAAAAAAAAAAAATTAAAACTAAACTAAAAAATAAACATAAACCTAAACCTTAACTTAAAAAATAAACTAAAATAAAAAAAACCTAAAATAAAATAAAAATAAATAAACTAAACTAAATAAAAAAAATAAATCTACATAAAAATAAAAATAAAATAAACTAAAATAAATAAAAAATAAACTAAATAAACCTAAACCTCCTAGTTTATTAATTAAAAAAAACCCCTAAACCCTAAACCCTAAATAATAAATCCTAAATCCTAAACCCTAAACCCTAAATAATAAAACTAACCCTAAACCTTAATCCCTAAACCTACAACCCTAGACCCTAAAACCTAAACCATAAAGCCTAAAAAACCCTAAACCCTAAACTATAAACCCTAAACCCTAAACCCCAAACTAACCCTAAACCCTAAACCGTAAACCCTAAACCCTAAACATAACCCTAATCCTAAACCATAAAACCTAAACTATAAACCTTAAAACCTTAAACCCTAAACACTAAACTAACCCTAAACCCTAAACCATAAACTTTAAAGCCTAAACCCTAAACCTTAAACCCAACCCTAAACACTAAACACTCTCCCTCTCTGCTGTGCTCCCTCTCTGGTGATTTTGCATTCCCCTCGGTGGATTGGCCATTCTGTTTTGGCCGCTTCTATATGCTTTCTCACCGAAGGCATATCGCTCCAGTATGTGACGCCCTTGATTAGAACAATGGCGAGGCTCGGTCTCGCGAATCCACCGTCGCCGACACACCGACGGGCTTTTCTCTCCGATGCTACAGGTTTTCTGGATTCGATTGCTCCTGTTAATGCACCTGTTGTTAAATCATTCAATGATGCCTTATCTGGTAAGATCTCTAGCTTGAATTCTTCGATTAATCTCATTTTGACATCTTATCATGGATTGCCGGCAGTAATGTGTTCAGATCAGGATGTTGAGAAACTAGCTAAGCCATTCGAGTTCACTTTGGTGGGTAAATTCTCCCTTAGATGCCCGACTCTTGATAATATTCGCTCTTTCTTTCATAGTTTAAAATTATCAGTACTTTCTCTATCGGGCTGATCGATCCCCGTCACATTCTTATTCAACTCTCAAATGATTTAGATTACTCACGGGTTTTCGCTCGTCGTTCTTATTTTGTGCATAATTATCAAATGCGGCTATTGAAATGGTCACCCCTCTTTGATGTCAAAGAGGAATTTCCCATTGTCCCTCTTTGGCTTGCTTATCCTAACATGCGAATACACTTTGTCACTCAACAAGTTTTCTTTGCTATTGGCGGCCTTTTTGGTAGGCCTCTCCAAATAGACCAAGCAACGACCACTAGATCTAGGCCATCTATCGTTCGTATTCTAGTTGAGATAGACTTCACAAAAAAATATCCCAAAGAGGTTTGGATTTGCTCTAAAAAATTTGGATATAGTCAAAAAGTCGAATTTGAAAATTTTCCTGTCTTTTGCACTCACTACAAGATTCACGGGCATGATCACTCAAAATGCTTTGTACTTCATCCTAATCTCAGAAAAAATTTACCATAGAATATGAATACCATTAATGGAACTAGGAAAACCACTACTCTAGTATATGTGCCTAAAAATACTCAAAAAGAACCTCTCCTCCCTACACCTCCTACTGATCAGTCTAGTGGAAAACACTCTGACCTTGGTACTAAAACAGCCATTGAGGGGTGTGACGATACCAATGGCAATTTACCTAACCTCACCCCTGCTAGTAATAATCTGGTTTCCCATGATAGTTCTTTGCTTCATTTAAATCCTACCAAAAATCTGAATGGTAGCCTTATATTGGACACCCAATTAAACAATTTGAATGGGAACCATAAAATGGACCAAAACAATGATGACCCTATGGCTTCATAACATATTGAGAAAGATATTTGTATTACGAATGGTGTCAGAGCTTTCCCATCTATTTCCCTTCAGAGTGATAATCAATTGAACCCAATTTCTCACACTCTATCCGATACGGAAGAAGGTGAAATCCCCTCTTCTAAAACATTGATAGATTCTTCTACCATTCAGAACCCAAAAATCAATCACTTTCTGATGGAGATAATTTGGATTCTGATAGACCCTTTCAAATTGTTAAAAACAAAAAACCCTACAAAGCAAAATTTTCTAATAATAACCTCACTAGAACCACTCGCTCTTCTTCCACCCCACACAAGTAATGTGTCATCATTTCTCTCCTCTCTTTCCTTTCTTTTTTCCTTTTCCCTTTTGGTTGTCCCCTTATGATTAATTTTCTTATTTGAAATATCTGGGGTTGTGGGTCTCTTCCTGTCCGCAATCGTGTTAGGAGTCTTTGTCGTGTTCATAATATCAAGTTACTTGTTCTTACTGAACCCTTCATTAATTCTTCTAAGATTGCTTTTGTCGCTAGATCCCTTGGTTTTCATAATTTCTTCTTCAATCTTAATAATAAAATTTGGTGCTTTTGGCACAACTCCATCACCATTTCCATCATTGATGATCTTGACCAATTGGTTAATGTCAAAATCTCCTTAGGTGACTTATCGGCTTTTGGCTCTTTTATCTATGCTTCTTGTAGTAGAGCTGGTAGGAACATCCTTTGGAATCACTTATGCACCTTCGCTTCCTCGGCTAACCTTCCCTGGTTGGTTGGATGTGATTTCAATACTATCATAGCTAGTTCCGAAAGAAGGGGAGGATGTTCTCCTAACCTGCATTCCATGGAGGACTTCTCAAATATGATCCTTGAACCGATCGACATTTCACTGGTCTAACTTCACGGCACAACTCTAGACTTTGGCAACGTCTTGATAGGACCCTCTTTAATTCTCTTTGGATCAATCAGTGGCCTACTACCATTGTTGAGCATTTGAGCTGAACTTTGTCTAACCATGCTCCTCTTTTGATTTCCTTCAAAAATCGCCCCCCTAACCCGTCTACTCCCTCACCTTTCAGATTTCAAAATATGTGGACCCAACATACTGACTTCATAAATGTCGCTCTCACTAATTGGATGGCCCCTATTTTCCCGGATAATTCTGTTAAAGGTATGACTCGTCTTTGGCTTAAGCTCAAAAGACTTAAACAAAATCTCAATTGGTGGAACAAACACATTTTTAAAAATCTTTTTACAAATCTTAAATCTATGAAACAAGAGGTTTGTTCTCTTGAAGAGGTCGTCTACCGATCCCAAGAAACTTGAGGAGTTGAACATTGCCAAGAATAACTTGGTTGATTATCAAAACATGGAAGAAACCTATTGGCCAAAAGCCGCAAGCAAACATATTCGATGGTGACGTAAAACACCGTGTATTTTCATGCCATTTGTAATAAACGGAAAGCCTTAAACTCGATTAAGATAATTAAGAACTCTAATGGTGAATGGATAACTGATAACAATGATATTAAGGATTCTGTCATACATCATTTCCAAACTTTATTAAATTATAATCCGTTGCTGGGAACTTTATCAAACACCCATCTTATTCCTTCTATGATTAATAGTGAGGATAATCATTTACTCACTATGTGTCCTTCCGAAGAGGAGATTAGTAATACTCTTAAGAACATGAACACCGACTGTCGGCCCGACGGCTATACGACCCACTTCTTTCAGCATTGTTGGCCATTTATTAAAACCGACCTAGTTGATGCTATTATTGATTTCTTTGATGGCAATCCTATTCCCAAATACTTTTCATGCACTTCTATTGTCTTTATTTCTAAAACTAACAATCCTGAATCTTGGGGCGATTTTAGACCGATTAGTCTTTGCACCTTTTTCAAAACTCATTGCTAAATTAATAAATTAGCCCTTTGCTTCCTAAAATCATCTCCCCAAATCAAACTGGTTTTGTTAAACAAGAGCAATATCGGATAATATTCTTCTTGCTCAAGAGCTGGTTCATGACATTGATGTCCCTTCTAGAGGAGGCAACATCTTATTCAAACTGGACATCGCTAAAGCCTTTGACAATCTCTCATGGGATTTTCTCTTTCAAATCCTGAATTTGTTTGGTTTTTCTGATAGTTTTATCCGGATTATAAAAAGGTGTATCACGAATGTCTTATTTTCGGTTATCATGAATGGTGAGTCCATAGGTTTCTTTCCTTCTAGCCATGGTTTGAGACAAGGTGACCCACTATCACCTTCTCTTTTTATCATCACTATTGAATACCTGTCTAGGAGCCTTAACGATCTTTTCGCTAATAATCCTAATATGTCTTTTAAAACTCATGGAGGTTTCCCTATTTCTAATCTTAGCTTTGCAGATGATTTCATTATCTTTTGCAACGGCTCCCTTCAACATGTTAAAACCATTAAGAACCTCCTAAACAATTTTGGTAAAGTTAGTGGTCTTTTTCTTAATGAAGGAAAATGCAGTTTTATTCCTTCAACTAAGATTCCTCCTAATAGACTTAACCAAATATCCAGAATTACTAATTTTAAGCAAAATCAACTTCCTCTTAACTACCTTGGGGCTCCGCTTTTTAAAGGCCAAAAAAGATCACACATTTTTGATGATCTAATTCAGAAAATTTCTAATAAAATCTCAGTTTGGGAATTTCATTTACTCTCTTTTGGTGGTAAGCTTACCTTGATCAAGAGCACTCTAAATTCCATGCCTATATACCTTCTTCAAACCATTGTTCCTACCAACTCTACCATCAATAGAATTGAGCTCTTAAACAAATTTTTTGGGGAACCAATACCCTCTAAAAGAATGCCTCAACTTGGTCTAAAAGTTGTGGTACTTTGAAGAGGGAGGTCTGGGATGTAAATCCATCAAAGAAGTTATCAATGCCTTCTCCTACAAACTTTGGTGAAATTTTAGGAGCAAAAATAGTCTTTGGGCGAAATTCATGACTTCTAAATATTGTTAGGGTAAACATCCTCTCATTTGTCCCTTTAAATTGGGTGATTCTCCTGTGTGGCGAAGACTTTGTTCTATCAAATGGGATGTAGAATCCTTAATTTTTTGGGGCATAAACTCTGGCAATTCCTTCTTTTGGCAAGACAACTGGAGTGGTTGTGGATCCATTGATGACTTACTCTACACACCACTTCCACTATTAGAGTTAATTCATTCTATCAAAACCACAAGTGGAACACTAATAAGATTAATTCTATTCCTTCCACTTTCTTAAATATGATTACTAATATTCCTATCACTCTAACAATCATGATCAGATTATCTTTAAGCTATCTCACAATGGGGATTTCAACCTTAAAAATGTGTGGCTTCACACTAAAGACACTCAGGATTCTTCTATTGTGTTCTCCAAAATTTGGAACAATAATATCCCCTCTTCTTATTCTGCTCTAACTTATCCTAAAAAACTTTATTCTGTTGACTTTATTGTGGGGTAAAGGGTTTTACTTACCCTCTAAATGTCAATGTTGTTCTCATATTGAGAATGTTAACCATGTTTTTGTTAATGGGGCTATTGCCTCTAAAATTTGGATTTGGTATGATGATCTATTCAACAGCCAATTTTAATTGTTCTTTTACTTTATATCAACTTTTTGAAGTTTACTTTGACAATGCAATTAAAGGTCATATTAAAATCATAATCTCCATTACTCTTATTTGGTTCATATGGATGGAAAATTAAAACATCGTGGGATTCGTATGAATCACATGAGGATTATTGCTAGAACTAAAAACAAAATTTGTGACTTGTTTAAAGCCAATTTAATTCATCACAAATAATTTAAAGGCTGTAAATATGTAGCCAATAAACTGGGCCTCAACTTTCCGACACCTTACTATCAAAATGATAGAATGGTTTTTGAAAAAACCTCTTGATCATATTATTAAAATTAATACTGATGGCTCTATCTCTCATAATGGCTCTGGTTGTGGAGGAATTTTCAGGGATTCTAAAGGTATAGTCCTATGTGCATTTGCTTATCCTCTTATTTCCAGCACTGTCCCTTATACTGAGCTTATGGCAGTCCACAAAGCTCTAGAAATTTGTCTTCAAAATGGCTGGCTCAATATTTGGATAGAGGTGGATGCTCTTCTACCGATTGACCTTTGACTTCTACCAATATGAGCAATGCTTGTTTGTACTACCTCCTCAAGCAAACTAGGGCTCTTCTCTCTCAACTAAATTTTACCATAACTCATGTTTGAAGGTAACGCCCGCCGACACCTTGCAAATCTAGTAGATTAGACAGTATCATCTTCTTTGATCAATTTACATTACCCAAATACTTGCATGGTCTGGTTAACTTGGACAATTCTGGGCTTCCTTACCTCAGAATCTAATTCTCCTCTTCGCCTCCCTTTTTTCTAGTTTTCTGTTTCCTTGTATTCTTTATGGATACTCCATATCATTGTTGTCTTGAGCTCTTTGCCATGACTTGCTGCCTTTACCCCTTCTCCTTTAGTTGGAAGATTACTATTTTTGGCATTTACAATATTATGGGACAGATGTTGAACTATATGCACATCAATCTCTTGAATTGGAACCCGCTTGAGCCTTGTGTTATCATGTTTCTTGTTATCGCCTTTTGGTTCTTACTGTGTTTACCCTCCTCTTTCTGTTTCACTTTCTGCTCTTGTTGTTAACATTTGGGTTGATGTTGGTCTTTATTGCAATTGTTTTCACCCTTCATGCTTAGATGTGATCATGAATATCCTGAAGTCCATTCTACAGTTCTACTTATATCTAACCAATGGTATATCCTATATGCCTCTTGACATGATCAATATCCTTGGCAATCTTAATGTGACAAATCAACTTATCAACTGTTTGCTCTTAGGACTACTATTGAGCACCTATTGGTTGCAATTTTCTTTATTGCCGTTATTTTGCGATGGATATCCCATGTCTACACTAATATCTCATTGCAGAAAGGAATTGTGTTATTTTTTCAATATTTGTCTTTTGCTTCGGTTTTTCTTTCCATGATCAGGTTTTGGAGTTATTCAAGGGACTATCATTGTGCATCCGCCGAGGTTATGAGTGTTAATAGTAAAATGTCCATCGCTATTTTTTGAATGCCGATTTCCTTACCCAAAGAAACTTCTTTTTTTCTTTTGGTTTTGATGCTAACACCTAGGATGTTGTTGCTTTTGCTTGTTGTTCTCTCTCATCCTACTACGATTGGAATATGCACAACTTGAAGCTCATTTCTTTGTTATGCTTGGAATTAATAAATGAGTTATCTTATATGCATAATTGGCTACATCTACCCTCGGGTTATTATTATCATTATCCTAAGCGTAATTGGATTATGGTAACTAAGCATCGAATCGACCGATTTCACAATGTCACTTACTGGATAGGCTTATGGTGGGGAGCTATTCATTATCTATCCTCACCTTTATCTATATATATTTATGGGTGGACTCTTGCCCAGCTTGTCGGTTTTAAATGCCTTGTTTGTTGGCTGATCTGGATTAATACTCATCTTACTGCCCCTAGGGTTTTGGATTATTTTGTTCAACAAGTCTCTATTGAAGCTGTTATTTTCTTGGTAGATTTTGCTTTAAACCCCCTTATTGTTTTATTTTATGTTTATCATTGCAAGTCATTTGTCTACCTATTCTGCTGCTATTTTCTTCACCTTTTTTCTGTCAAACTTGTATCTATTGCTCGCTTATATGGATGAACTAATTATGGCCTAGTGGTTTTTGCTATTTTGGTTGTCTCTTGTCTTGGAGATTTACTGCCTTGTTGTATCTTGACACCTCAATTGGTTCCATCTTTGTTGGTTGTAGAATTTTAGGGTCTTATGCTCTAAAAGCTTTTTCTGACATTGTTGTCCTGATGGTGATGGTTTTTGGTGACTTTTGTCTTAGTTGCTGCCTTCAGGATAATTGTTTTTATGCTTTATTTATTTGGTTATCTACTATTGTCATGTCTACACTGATTGAGGAGTTTTATGGCCAATTTGTTGTCTCTTCCTGGCTTGGATGTTGCTGTCTCAACTGTTGTTGTTTTCTGAATTCTAATGTTGAGACCCATTTCAATCCACTTGTTGATTCTTTGAATGGCGGGTTCTAATGTTGCATTATTGGTCGTTGGGTTTGGCTCAATGCTCATGCGTTTATCTCTGTTACAATTTGCATTACCTTCGTGTCCTTATTCCTAGGTTGGTTGCGCTTATGTATGTCAATAAAGAGATATATTATGGACGCTTTAGTCCCTTCCTATCTTGGATGTTGTTGCCTTTTCTTTTTATTTTGGTTGATTGTTGATCTGGATTATCTGAATTATGGCTCTGAACGCTGCTATTAGAGCTACTACTCTAAATGTTTTTACTGGGTGCTATTTTTACTTGGTTGCGCCCATTTCTGTTGAGCTATCTGTTTTTTTGTCTTCTTTTCTCCGATTGTTGATCCGGATTATTTGAATTGACATCGGGTGCTAATTTCGCTTGGTTCCACCCATTTCGTGTTGAGCTATGTTGCATTTTTTCTCTTGTTGGTTGATTCCGATGATTATCAATTGTAGCCAACACCGCTATTGGAGCCGCTACTTTAACTATTTTACTTCTAACCGCTTTCGGTGTTACTTTTAGTTGGTCATCCACTTCGTGTTGAGCTATGTTGTCTTCCTTTACTATTGCTTTTCTCGTGATATTAATAAGGGGTTTGTTTCGACTTTCATTCCAAAGCTTCATTTATATATCATATGATTGGGATGGTTAATTATAGGCTCATTGACTTGATTAGAATTTCACCATGTCTCTCCTGTAATTTTCTTGTGGAGGGATTGTATGTCGGATTGCTTTCTTTCTTGGAAATGGCTATTGATGAGATTCTAAGATGGCTCACTCTCTTATGTTTATGTATTCTCATGTCAAGATGCATATATTGATGATATTTTCTTGAATGAGACTCCCTATCCTTCAGCCTCTAGCAATTCTCTTTATTCTTTAGATAAGATATTGATTAGGTTTGTGTAGTAAAGCTCACAAGAATATCAACAAGGTGCTACCTTCTCACGTGTTTGTTACTATGATGGTGATGATGATCTCACTCCTATTGGTTGAGTAGCTCATGTGATGTAACCCTTCTGAAGTTTGGATGCTCATACTTGCCGCCCCAACAGATGTGATTGAGCTGAGCCTTCTATCGCAATTCCTTACTAACATACTCAAATTATATTGTTTTCTTCAAACTTTTTATCTGTATTACCTTAACTGTACTAATCTCCCTCTTATTATAACTTTGCAGGTGATTCTCTCTCCTTCTTTCGCTGGTCTGCTCCAGATTATCATGCATTCCCACATCCTCCAGAGCATCGGCTTTATTCTTATTTTAGCTTATTATGTTAACCATCTTATATCTTTTGATTATTTTTATGCTTTCTTTTACTCTTGGATGTAGATGGGATTTACTCCTTAATTGTAGCTCTTTGAGCAGTAGTTCTGGAGTTTATCCCCTTTTATGGACCTTGTAACCTTCTTTTTGTGGCAATAAAATACCGCTACATGGGGCTTCTCCTAAAAAAAAAAAAACCCCTAAACCATTAACCCTAAACCCTAAACAAACCCTAAACCCTAAGCTAACCCTACACCTAAAACCCTAAAAACTTGAAACACTAGAGCTTAACCACTAAACCCTAAACCATAAACCCTAACACTAAACCCTAAACCCTAAAACCATAAATCCTAAAATCACAAATCCTAAAGCCTAAAGCCTAAACCCTAAAATTGAAAAACCTAAACTAAACAAAACCTAAAAATAAAATAACTAAAAAGCCTAAATAAAATAAAATAATTAAATAAAATAAAAACCTAAACTAAAACCTAAACATAAACCTAAAATTTAAATAAAATAAATTAATAAGAATATATTAAAATAAAATAAATAAAAACCTAAACTAAACTAAATTAAATAAAATAAACCTACGAATAAAAAACCTAAATAAAATAAAAATTAAATGTAAAATAAAAATAAAATTAACCTAAAATAAAATAAAATAAAATAAACACTAAATAAAAACCTAAGCCTGAAAAATAAAACCTAAAAATAAATAAAAAATAAAACCAAAACCCTAAATTAAAAAAAAAACTAACATAAAATAAAATTAAAATAAAGCTAAACCTAAACTAAAATAAATAAAGCCTAAACCTAATCCTAAAATAAACTAAACTTAAACCTAAGCTTAAACTAAATAAAATAAAATAAACAAAAAATAAACCTAAACCTAAACAAAAAAATAAAACCTAAAAATAAACCTAAATAAAAATCTAAACCCTAAACCTAAAAAAATAAAATAAAAACTTAAACCTAAACCTAAAAATAAAAAATAAAATCAGAACCTAAAAAATAAAATAAAAATAAAACTGAAATAAAAAATAAACCTAAACCTAAAAGAATAAACTAAAATGAAAAACCTAAACTAAAATTAATAAACTAAACTAAAAAAAATAAAAATAAACCTAAATAAAAATAAAATATAAAATAAACTAAAATAAATGAAAAATAAACCAAATAAACTAAATAAACCTAAACCTACAGGTTTACTTAATTTAAAAGAAAAAATAATAATGCCTAAATCCTAAACCCTAAACCCTAAACTCTAAACCCTAAACTTGCAACCCGAAACCCTAACCCCTAAACCATAAACCCTAAAAAACTCTAAACCTTAAACTCTAAATCCTAACCCTAAACCCTAAGCTCTAATCCCTAAAAGCATAAACCCTAAAATTCTAAACCATAAACCCTAAACCCTAAACCTTAACCCTAGATCCTAACCCTAAATCCCAAACTGTAAACCTAAACCAAAAGTAACTAAATAAATTAAAAAATAAACTTAAACCCTAAAACCTAATAAAATTAAACCAAAGGTAACTAAATAAATTAAAAAATAAACATAAACTCTAAAACCTAAATGAAAACCATAAGAATGGGCAGAACCTTGATGGTAGGAACATCACCATCAACCAAGCTCAGTCTAGATCTGGCGGTGGAGGCAAAGGAGGAGGCGGTGATTATCGTAATGGTGGTGGGGGATCTGAAGGTACTGGTGGATATGGAGGTGGCGGTCGGAGCAGTGGTGGTTATGGAGGCAGGAGGAGCGACAGAGGTTACAACCATGGTGGTGGTAGAGGGAGTGATCGGGGATATAATGGTGGATCTTGCTAGTTGAGATCTCAGGGTGGTTCTGTTGGGAATTGGAGAAACTAAAGAACGACTGATTCGACCTACTGCTTATGGAACCGTGTCTTTACAGTAGAGACAATTCTAGTTATCAAAGGTTTTTATTTTCTCTATGCATGCTCATTTTTTGTCTATGTTGTCGCATATGTCCTAGAAATTTGTGTGTTACTTGGTTGATGAAATCGAAAAGAAGAAATGTTGAATATCAATTTATTCTCTATTAAAAAAAACCAAAAATCCTAAACCCTAAACTAAAATCTAAACCCAAAACATAAAACCTAAACCCTAAACCCTAAACCTTAAAAACTCTAAACCCTAAACCTTAAACCCTGAACCTTAAACCCTAAAACCTAAACCCTAAACCAAAACCCAAAAAAAACCTTACATTCTAAACCCCGAACCCTAGACCATAAACCCTAAACCCTAAACCCTAAATTGACTCTAAACCCTAAAAAGCTAAAAACCAAAACTAAAATAAATATACCTAAAATAAATAAACTAAAATAAATAAAAAATAAAACTAAATCAAAATAAAAATAAACTAAAATAAAATAATTTAAACATAAACTAAATAAACTAAAACCTACCACTTGAATTAATTTAAAAAAAGAAATCTAACCCGAAACCCTAAACATTAAACCCTAAACCCTAAAACCTATAACCCCAAAACCTAAACCTTTAACCCCAAACCCTAAACCCTAAACCCTATTCCGTAAACCCTTAAAACCTAAAAACCTAAACATAAACTAAATAAAACCAAAAAATAAAATAAACAGAAAAACCTAATCCAAAACTAATAAAAAAATAAAAATAAAATAAAATATTAAACTAAAACCTAAATGTAAAACTAAACCTAAACCTAAACATAAGAATAAAATTAAATAAAAATAAAAACAAAACTAAAAAAATAAATAAATAACTAAGCCAAACCAATAAAAATAAACCTAAAAATAAAAGAACCTAAATAAAATAAAAACTAAACAAAAAATAATAATAAAATAAGAACTTAATAAAAACCTAAACCTAAAATATAAACCTAAAAAATAAAAGCTAAAAATAGAAATAAAAAAACCTAAACCTTAAACTAAAAAAAAAACTTAAACATAAAATAAATAAAATAAAATAAAATAAACCTAAACTAAAATAAGCTATACTAAAATAAATAAAACCTAAACCTAAGCCTAAATCTTGTATTAATAAAATAAAATAAACTAAAAAAACCTAAACCTAAACTAAAAAATAAAATCTAAAAATAAACCTAAAATAAAAAAATAAATCCTAAATTTAAAAATATAAAATAAAAACCTAAACCCAAACCTAAAAATAAAAAATAAAACTTAAACCTAAAAAATAAACTAAAATAAAAAACCTAAACTTAAATAAATAAATTTAAAATAAATAAACTAAACTAAATAAAGATAAAAAATAAACATAAATACAAATACAAAATATAATAAACTACATTAAATAAAAAATAAACTAATTAAACTAAAAAAAATCTAAACCTATCGGTTTACCAAGTTTAAAAAAAAACCTATACCTTAAACCCTAAACCCTAAACCCTAAATCCTAAACCCTAAGTCCAAAACTGTAAACCTTAAAACTAAGCCTAAACTCTGAACCATAAACTTACAATCCTAAACCAACAATCCTAGACCATAAACCTTAAATAACGCTAAATCATAAACCTTAACCACAAAACCCTAAACCCTAAAACCCAAAACCCTAAACTCTAAATGATCCCTAAACCATAAACCTGAAACCCTAAACCCTAAACTAACCTTTAACCCTAAGATAAACATAAATGCTAAACCCTAAACCCTAAATCGTAAACCCAAAACCCTAAACCTTAAAACCCAAAACCTAAAACCCAAAACCCTAAAACCTATACCCTAAACCATAAACCCTAAACCATAAAGCCAAAAAAAACCTTAAACTCTAAACCCTAAATCCCAAATCCTGAACCCTAAACCCAATACACTAAAAAGCTAAAAACTTAAACTAAAATAAATAATCATAAAATAAATAAACTAAACTAAATAAAAATAAAAATTTACCTAAATCAAAACTAAAATAAAAAAATAAACAAAATAAACCTAAACCTACCATTTGACTTAATTTAAAAAAATAAATAAGAATAAAATAAAAAACCTAATCCTAAACCCTAAACCCATAATCCTAAAACCTACAACCCTAAACCTTAAACCCTGAACCCGAAACCCTAAACCCTAAAACTTAGACACTAATCCCTAAACCCTGAAAACCTAAAAACCTAAACCAAAACTAAATAAAATGTAAAAATAAAATTAAAGAAAAAACTAAACCTAAATAAACTAAAATAATAAAAAATAATAAAAACCTAAACTAAAAAGTAAACCTAAAAATAAAATAAAATTAAAATTAAAATTAAAATAAAATAAAATAAATAAAAACCTAAACTAAACTAAAAAAATAACAAAAAACCTAAAAAAACAAAAAAAATAAAAACTAAACAAAAATAAAAATAAAATAAACATAAAATAAAATAAAATAAAAACTAAATAAAAATCTAAACCTAAAATATAAATCAGAAAAATAAAATATAAAAATAAATAAAAAATAATTACTAAACTTTAATCTTTAAAAAAAAACCTAAACCTAAAATAAATAAATTAAAATAAACCTAAACCTAAGCTAAAATAAACTAAACTAAAATAAAAAAAATTTAAACCTAAAATAAACTAAACCTAAACCCTAAACTAGATAAAATAAACCAAAAAAAATTAAACCTAAACTAAAAAAAAAACCTAAAATAAGCCTAAATTAAAACCTAAAACCTAAACCTAAAAAAATAAAATAAAACATAAACCTAAAATTAAAAATATAACCTAAACCTAAAATAAAATAAAAATGAAAATAAAACTAAACTAAAAAAATAAACATAATCCTAAACTTAAACCTAAAAAATAAACTAAAATAAAAAAAGCTAAACTTAAATAAATAAACCTAAAATAAATTGAATAAAAAAATAAACCTAAATAAAAATACAAAATAAAATAAATAAATTAAACTAAAAAAAGCATAAACTTACCGGTTTGCCTAATTTTTTTTTTTTAAAACCCTAAACCTTACACCCTAAACCCTAAACACTAAATCCTAATCCCTCCACCCCCCAAAATCCTAAAACTAAGCCTAAACCTTGAACCTTAAATTTACAACCCTAAACCTACAACCCTAAACCATAAACCCTAAATAACCCTAAATCCTAAACCCTAAACCCTAAACTAAAGGACCATAAACCTAAACTAAACCCAGCCCTAAACTAAACCATAAACCCTAACCCTAACCCTAACCCTAAACCCTAATACTTAAACCCTAAACCCTAAACCTTAAATTAACTTTAAACCATAAACCCTAAACCCAAAAAAATCCTAAATCCTAAAGCCTAAATCCTAAACCCTAAAGTAACCCTAAACCCAAAGCTAAAGCTAAACCCTAAGCCCTAAAAACCCCATACCCTAAAGCCTAAACACTTAACCCTAAATGCTGACCCTAAATAATAAACCATAAAACCCTAAACCCTAAAACCTAAACCCTAAACCCTAAACCCTAACAGCCTAAAAATAAAGTAAATAACAAAACCTAAACATAAATAAAATAGAAAAATAAAATAAAAAAATAAAAACTTTAACTAAAACCTAAAACTAAACCTAAAAATAAAATAAAAATAAAATAAAATAAAATAAATAAAAGCTAAACTAAATTCAAAAAAATAAAGCAAAGAATAAAAAATCGAAATAAAATAAAAACTAAACAAAAAATAAAAATAAAATAAACCTAAAATAAAATAAAATAAAAACTAAATAAACACCTAAATCTAAACAAAAAACTTTAAAATAAATAAAAATTAAAACCTAAACCCTAAAGTAAAAAAGAAAAACTAAACCTAAAATAAAAATAAATAAACAAAATAAAATAAACATAAACCTAAACTAAAATAAACTAAAATAAATAAAACCTAAACCTAAACTAAAACCCTAAACTAAATAAAATAAAATAAACTAAAAATAAACCTAAACCTAAACCTAAACTAAAAAGTAAAACCTAAAAGTGAACCTAAAGCAAAAACCTAAAACCTAAACCCTAAACCCAAAACCCTAAAAAGCTAAAAACCTAAACCTAAAGTAAATAAAACCTAAAAAGAAAAAAAAATAAATAAAACTAAATAAAAATAAATAGAAAACTAAACAAAAAAAAATAAAGTAAACCTAAAATAAAATAAAATAAAAATTAAATAAAAACCTAAACTTAAAATATAAACTTAAACCTTAAACTTGAAAGAAACCTAAACCTAAAATAAACAAAATAAAATAATATTAAACCTAAACTAAATAAAATAAACTAAATTAAAATAAAAATTAAACATAAAAAATAATAAATAAAATAAATAAAAAATAAACAAGATAAACGTAAAAAAAACCTAAACCTACCGGTTTACCTAATTTGAAAAAAAAACCTTAAAACTTATAACCCTAAACCATAAACCTTAAATAACCCCAAATCCTAGACTCTAAGCCTTAAACCCTAAACTAACCCTGAACCCTAAGCTAAACATAAACCCTAGATCCTAAACCCTAAACCTAAAACACTAAAACCTAAACCCTAAAACCCTAAACACTAAAGCTTAAACCCTAAAACCTAAACCCTAAATCCCAAACCCTGAACCCTAAACCCTGAATCCTAAATTAACCCTAAACCTTAAACCCTAAACCCTAAAAAGCTAACAATGTAAACTAAAAAAAATAAACCTAAAATATATAAACTAAGCTAAATAAAAATAAAAATAAACCTAAATAAAAATAAAAAATAAAATTAACTAAAATAAATAAAAAATAAACAAAATAAACCTAAACCTATAACTTGACTTAATTGAAAAAAATTTAAAAAGAAACTCTAATCCTAAATATTAAACCCTAAACTCTAAACCCTAAACCATTAAACCTACAACCCCAAACCTTAAACCCTAAACCCCATACCCTAAACTCTAATCTTTAAACCCTAAAAACCTAAAAACCTAAACCTAAACTAAATAAAACCTAAGAATAAAACAAAAAAAAACCTAAATTAAACCTAAACCTAAACCTAAAATTAATACTAAAAATAAAATAAAATAACAAAGAAAAATAAACTAAAATAAAATAAACAAAAACCTAAACTAAACTAAATAAACTAAAATAAACTTAAAAATAAAATAAAAACTAAATAAAATAAAAACTAAATGAAAAATATAAACAAAATAAACCTAAAATAAAATAAAAGAAAAACATAAACATAAAATATAAACCTAAAAATAAAACTTGAAAATAAATAAAAAATAAAACCTAAACCTTAAGCTTAAAAAGAAAAACCTAAACCTAAAATAAATAAAATAAAATAAACTTAAATGTAAACTAAAATAAACTAAACTAAAATAAATAAAACCTAAACCTAAACCTAAAATAAACTAAACTTAAACCCTAAACTAAATAAAATAAAAAAATAAACTAAAACCTAAACCTAAACCCCAAACCAAACTAAATAAAACAACAAAAAAAAAAACTAAAAAATAAACCTAAAAAAAATAAAATAAAACCAAAACCTAAAGCTAAAATCAAAAATAAAAGCTAAACCTAAAAAAATAAAATTAAAATAAAACTAAACTAAAAAATAAACATAATCCAAAACTAAAACTTAAAAAATAAACTAAAATAAAAAAAATCTAACCTTAAATAAATAGACCTAAATTAAATTAAATAAAAATAAAAAATAAACCTAAATAAAAATACAAAAATGAAATAAACTAAAATAAATAAAAAATAAACTAAATAAATTTAAAAAACCTAAACCTACCGGTTTACATAATTTTCTTAAAAAAACCCAAAACCTTAAACATTAAACCCTTAACCCTAAATCCTAAACCCTAAACCCTAAACCGTAAACTCTAAAACTGAGGAAAAACTTAGGACCAAAAACTTACAATCCTAAACCTACAACCCAACCATCAACCCTAAATAACCTTAAATCCTAAACCCTAAACCCTAAACTAACCCTAAACCCTAATCTATAAACCCTAACCCTAATCATAAAACCCTAAACACTAAACCCTAAACCCTAAACCCTAACCCAAACACTAAACCATAAAACCCTAAACCCCAAAAGCCCAAAACCCAAAACCCTGAACCCTAAACCTAACAACCTAAAAACCTTGACCTAAAGTAAATAAAACCTAAAAATAACACAAAAGAAAATCTAAACCTAAATAAAATAGAAAAATAAAATAAAATAAAAACCAAAACTAAACCCTAAACCGAAACTTAAAAAAAACTAAATTAAAATAAATAAAAACCTTAACTAAACTAAAAAATAAAATAAACCTAAGAATAAAAAACCTAAATAATATAAAAACTAAATGTAAAATAAAAATAAAATAAAACTAAAATAAAATAAAATAAAAAACTAAATAAAAACCTAAACGTAAAAAAAGCTAACCTTAAAATAAATAAAAATTAAAGCCTAAACCCTGAAGTAAAAAAGGAAAACTAAAGTTAAATTAAAAATAAAATAAAATAAACCTAAACCAAAATTAAAATAAACTAAACTGAAATAAATAAAACCTAAACCTAAACCTAAAATAAATTAAACCTAACCCCAAAACTAAATAAAATAAAATAAACTAAAAATAAACCTAAACTTAAACTAAAAAATAAAACCTAAAATTAAACCTAAACAAAACCTAATACCTAAACCCTAAACCCTAAATGCTAAAAAGCTAAAAACCTAAACATAAACTAAATAAAACCTAAAAATAAAATAAATAAATAAAGCTAAATAAAAATAAAATTAAAACTAAATAAAAAATAAAAATAAAGTAAACATAAAATAAAACTAAATAAAAACCTAAACAGAAAATACAAACCAAAACATAAAACCTAAAAATAAATAAAAAATAAAACATAAACCTTAAACTAAAAAAAATCCTAATCATAAAATAAATTAATCTTGAAGCTTAATTAAAAAACTAAACTAAAATAAATAAAACCTAAACCTAAACCTAAAATAAACTAAACCTAAACTTAAACTAAATAAAATAAAATAAACTAAAAATAAACCTAAACCTAAACTAAAAATTAAAACCTAAAAATAAAATAATAGCAAAAACTAAACAAAAATAAAATCATATCTAAATAAAAAAACATAAAGTCAACCTAAAATAAAATAAAATAAAACTAAATAAAAACCTAAACCTAAAAATAAAATCTAAAAGTAAAACACAAAAACCCCCTAAACCTTAAACCTTAAACCCTAAACCCTAAATCCTAAACCCTAAACCAAAAAACTAAGCTTAAACCCTAAACCCTAAACCTTAAAAACCCTAAACCCTAAACCCTTAACTAACCCTAAACCCTAAATAAACTTTAAACCTGACTAAACCCTAAATAACTAACTAAACACTAAACCCAAAACTCAAAACTCGAAACCTTAAACCCAAAAACCCCAAACTCTAAACCCTCAACTAACCCTAAACCATAAACCATAAATCTTAAAAACTGTAAACCCTAAACCCTAAACCTTAAAGCCTAAAACTTAAACCCCAAACCCTAAACTAACCCTAAACCTTAAGCTAACCTTAAACTTTAAACCCTAATCCCAAAACCCTAAAAACCCTAAACCCTAAAGCCTAAACACTAAACCCTAAACCCTAAATGCTAAACCCTAACCCTAAATATTAAACCCTAATATATAAAACCTAAACCCTAAACCTAACCTAAACCTAAAAAATAAAACCTAATCAAAAAACCTAAATAAAATAAAAATAAATATAAACTAAAATAAAATAAATAAAACCAAAACTAAAATAAAAAAATAAAATAAACCTAAGAATAAAAATCTTAAATAAAAGAAAACTAAACATAAAATAAAAATAAAATAAACTTAAAATAAAATAAAATAAAAACTAAATAAAAACCTAAACCTAAATAATAAACCTAAAAATAAAACTTAAAAATAAATAAAGAATAAAACCCAAAGACTAAACTAAAAATAAAAACTAAACCTAAACCTAAACTAAAATAAATTAAATAAAAATAAATAAAACATAAACCTAAACCTAAAATAAAATAAACCTGAACCCTAAACTAAATAAAATAAAATAAATTAAAATAATCCTAATCCTAAATTAAATAATAAAACCTAAAAATAAACCTAAAATAAAAACCTAAAATCTAAACCCTAAACCCCAAACCCAAAACCGTAAACCCTAAAAAGCTAAAAACCTAAACCTAAACTAAATAAAACCTAAAAATAAAATAAATAAAAAAACCAAATGAAAATAAAATTAAAAAATAAAATAAAATAAAAACATAAACTAAAACCTAAACCTAAAGCTAAATAGAAAATAAAATAAAAAATAAAAACTAAACTAAGATAAAATAAATAAATACCTAAATTAAAGTAAAAAATTAAAAATCCTAAATAAAATAAAAATAAAATAAACCTAAAATAAAATAAAAACTAAATAAAAACCTAAACCTATAAAATAAACCTAAAATGAATAAAAATAAAACCTAAACCCTAAACTGAAAAAGAACCTAAACCTAAAATATAAAAAAAACCTAAAAATAAACCTTAACCTAAGATAATCTAAACTATAATAAATAAAATTTAAAGCTAAACCTAAACCTAAACTAAAATAAATAAATAAAATAAATTAAAAATAAACCTAAACCGAAACTAAAAAAGAATAAATAAAAATAAACCTAAAATAAAAACTTAAAACCTAAACCTTAAAAAAGAAAATAAAAACCTAAACCTAAACCTAAAAATAAAAAATAAAACCTAAACCTAAAAATAAAAAATAAAACCTAAACCTAAAAAATAAAAAAATTAAACTAAACTAAAAAGTAAACCTAAACCTAAAAAATAAACTAAAATAAATAAACCTAAAGTAAATAAAATAAACTAAATAAAAATAAAAATATACCTAAATAAAAAGAAAAAAATAAAGTAAACTAAAATAAATAAAAAAATAAAGTAAATAAACTAAATAAACCTAAACCTATAAGTTTACTAAATTTAAAAAAATGAAAAGAAAATAAATAAATGGAAAAACCCTAAACCCTAAACTTACAGCCCTATATCCTTAACCCATAAACCTCCTCCCTCAAGCACTCTCTCAGTCTCTAGTGATTTTTGAATCTCCTTGGTGGCACACCTGAGACTTGGGATTTCTGTGGCTTTGGTTTCAATTTTGACCGATTTTAAAGGCATGAATGACATATGGTCATTTGCGTGATGTTTTATCATTGACCATGGTTGCGGTGAGTTCTAATCCTTGGGTTCCATCTAAAAATATGGATGTTTCATCTAGGGCATCCGACATTTTGTGGATTGGTGGCCTTAATGTTTTATCTTGTACTAAATTTTTTAAGGAAGCTCTCTCTAGTAAGATTTCCCTCTATGTTGATTTGGTTAATCTCATTTCAACATCTTTTAGTGGTTTTCTAGTCGTAATGTGCTTTGATGTGGATGTTGAAAAGTTGGTAAACCCTTTGAATTTTCTCTTATCGATAAATTTTCTTTGTGTCATCCAAATTTAGATAAGACCCACTCTTTTTTTCCATAATCTCAAGCTTACGGGTGCCTTCTCGATTGGTCTTATTGACCCTCGATATCTGAAACTTTCTAATGATCTGATTATACATGTGTTTTTCACATCATTCTTATTTCATCTTCAATTGTCAAACGCATTTTGCTAAAGTGGTCACCCCTTTTTGACATTAAGGAGGAATCTCCTATTGTCCCTGTGTGGTTATCTCTTCTAAATATGTGCATTTAGTTTATTACCCATCATGTACTTTTTGCTATCGGGGCTTTATTTGGTCAGCCTTTAAAACTCGACCAAGCGACCATTGAGCGATCTTGCCCTTGTGTGGCTCGGATCCTCATGGAATTAGACATAACTAAAAAATGCTATAAGGAAGTTTAGATTAGCTTTGAAAAATATGGGTATTTGTATAAGGTTGAATTGGAGTACCTTCCAAGTCTTTGTTCCCATTGTAAAGTACACGATCATGACAATTCATAATGTTTTATTCTCCATCCCCACTTAAAAAAATGAATTCCTCCTAAGGAAGATGTTATCTCTACCCATAAGCCGGTTCCTACCTATGTTCAGAAATCGGGCTCGAATCCTAAGGATGGTATGAAAGCTATTATTAAGATTGATTCCTTGGATATCTGGATTAATCCTATTGAACATGTTTTGGCTTCTAATGTTGGTAGGGATTTGATCAATATTCAAAATGGGAAAGATGATTTACCTCTTATTTCATTTTGAATTTGAATATTTCTAATGCAGAGAATAATAAATTGTCTATGTTATTAGAAGAAGATTATATTTCCTCCAATTCTATTCTTGCATCTATGTTAGCTTTGATCAATGAAAATGAAGCTTTTAATGAGGATTTAAATGATGTCGAGCATGCTGAAAACATTTCTGATCCTGATTTTACTACTTGTGCCTTAAATGGTTCTAAATCATCACCATCTCTCATTTCTAATGTTTATATTCATGTTAATCTAACTTTTCAACAAAATATGGATTTGGAAGAAGGTGAACTCCTCTCCAAACACTTGGAGATTTCTCCTAAATCTATTACCAAGGTTACTAAATCTTACTCAGATGATGACTCTAAGGGAAAAGAAAATGGCTTCCTATTTTATCATGCTAAAATGAAAAAGAAATGTTAAAAATTTCCTTCCCAAATTGTCTAAAAACACTTGATCTACTGCAACCTCTCACTCCTCTCTTAATTAACTTTTGCTTAACCCCCCTGCCCCACTTTTTTATTTTCCTTATGATTAATTTTCTTGTTTGGAATGTTAGAGGGATTAGTAGCCTCTCTATTCATAATCATATTAAAAATCTTTATCATATTCATAATATTTCTCTTCTTATTGTTCTAGAGTCTCTTATTCATGCTAATAAAAGTAACCATGTTGCTAGAATGATCAATTTCAATAAATTATTCTCTAATGTTAGTAATAAGATTTGATGTTTTTGGAATAATTTCATTGAGGTCTCTATTCTTGATGACTTTCATCAAGTTGTCAATACTCAAATCTTTTATGGTGATTATTGTGTTTTGGGGTCTTTTGTTTATGCATCTTGTTATAGATCTAGTATAAATCTTATTTGGGATAATTTAAGGAATTTTGCTACCTTTGTCAACAAACCTTGGTTTATCGGTGGTGATTTTAACACCATTTTATTCTCATCTGAATGAAGTGGTGGTTGCTCTCCTAATATTCATTCCATGGAAGATTTCTCCAATTTGATCCTTGATTGTAATTTGATTGATATTGGATTTAAGAGCTCCAACTATACTTGGCAAAACTCTATACTTTGGCAATGGTTGGACTGGATTCTTTTTAATACTCATTGGATTACTCAATGGCCTATTACTTCTATTGATTATTTAACCAAAACCTTGTCAGATCATGCTCCTCTTCTGATTTCTATTAAAGATAATTCTAATAGACTAAAAAACCCTCTCCTTTTAGATTTCAAAACATGTTGATTCAGCATATTGATTTTTTTAATGTTTTGGCTAATAATTGGAAATCTCCTTTAAATCCTGATAATTCGATTATGGGAATGAATAGACTTTGGTTTAAACTTAAAAAACTTAAACAAAATTTGGGATGGTGGAACAAGCATTCTTTTAAAAACCATTTTATTAATATTAAAAATATGGAAAGATTGGTTTGTAATCTTGAAGTCTCTATTATGTCTGATCCTTCTAAGATTATAGACTTGATTGAGGTGAAAGATAAACTTGTTAACTTCCAAAATATGGAAGAGACTTATTAGCACCAAAAAGCTGTTAGTAAACATATTGTGGATGGTGATAGGAATACTAGGTATTTCCATGCTTTGGTTAATAAAAAAGAGATGTTTAAATAATGTTCAAAAAATTAAAAATGATAATGGAGATTGGATTATGGAGAAAATTGATATTAAGGAATCAGACATTAATTACTTTAGAAATATGTTTAATAAAAATTGCTCTTATGAAGCTATTTCTTAATCGCAGCTGATCCCTTCTATTATTACTAATGATGATAATGATTTGCTTACCGTTGTGCCTAATGAAGATGAAATTTTTAAAGTTCTGAACATAGATTCTGTTGTTGGTCCGGAGGGTTTTAGTACTCAATCTTTTCAAAAATATTGGTTTATCATTAGAAATGATTTGATTGAGGCTATGGTTGATTTCTTTTAATGGTAATCCTTTTCCTAGATATTTTTCTAGTACTTCTATTATTCTCATACCTAAGAAAGATAATCCAGACTATTGGAGTGATTTTAGACCTATTAGTCTTTGCACATTCTTCAATAAGCTAATTTCCAAAATTCTTACTAACAGATTTAGTCCTTTACTTAATAGAATTACCATTCTCAACCAAACTGGTTTTGTTAGAGGTAGATCCATTTATGACAATATTTTACTTGCCCAAGAATTAATTCATGATCTTGAAGCCAAGACTAGAGGTGGCAACATTCTTTTCAAATTAGATATTATCAAAGCCTTGAAAATATCTCTTGGGATTTCCTTTTCCATATTCTAAATTTATTTTGGTTTTTTGATAAATTTATTTTTCTTATTAAATATTGTATTAATAATGACTGGTTTTTTATTTTGCTTAATGGGGAAGCCTTTGGTTTCTTTCCCTTTTCCCATGGCCTACGACAAGGGGATCCTTTATCTCCTACTTTATTTATTATTATTATTGAGTACTTATCTAGGAGCATCAATGATTTATTCTTAAACAATCCTAGTATGTACTACAAAACTCTTGGTGGTCTTCCTATTTCCCATTTAAGTTTTGCAATTGATTTCATTATTTTTTTCAATGCTTCTATTCATCACATCAAGTATCTCAAGTCCTTTTTAATTGAATTTAGTAGAAAAAGTAGTTTCTCTATCAATGATAACAAAAGTTGTTTTATCACTTCCTCTAGTATCTCTAATAATAAAATCAATCAAATCTTGCATATCACTAATTTTGAACAACAACACTTACCTCTTAAGTACTTGGGTGCTCTACTCTTGAAAGGCCCAAAACATTCCCATCTCTTTGATGAGTTAATTCAAAAAAATTCAAATACAATTTCCATTTGGGAATTCCATTTACTTTTCTTTGGTGGTAGGCTCACTATCCTTAAAAGCACTCTCAACTCAGTGCCTCTTTATTTGATTCAAACTATTATCCCCACTAATGTTACACTTATCAGAATTAATTGTTCGCTTAACAAATTTTTTTGGGGCTCCTATAATTCTACCAAAAGAATGCATTGGACATCTTGATGTAAATGTTTTGGCCCTTTGGGAGAAGGTGCTCTTGGCTGCAGGCCTATTCATGAAGCTATTACTGCCTTCTCTCATAAGCTCTAGTGGAATTTTAGAAAAAATTATAGCCTTTGGGCTAATTTTAGGATGAAAAATATTGCAAAGGTAAACACCCCCTCAATTGTGCTTATAAAGCTGGTGACTCTCCAGTTCAGAAAAGGCTTTACTTTATTAAATGGGTTGCCAAATCATTAATATCTTGGGGTATTCAGTCTAGTTCTTCCTTCTTTTGGCAAGAAAATTGGATTGGCAATGGCTCTATTGGCAACCTTTTATCTACCCACTCTACTATTGTTGTCTAAGTTAATTTTCTTTTGGCTTAATAATAATTGGAATGAAAGAAAACTTGAGAATTATATCTCTATTTCTTTTTTACAACTTTAGAAATATCCCCATTTCTTCTAACAAACTTGACCAAATTCTTTTTAAGCTTTTTTATAATGGTGACTTTGTTCTTAAAGAGGTTTGCAATTTTATTAGAGATAAATAGAACCCCTCTAATGTTTTTATTAAACTTTGGAACAATATCATTCCCATTTCCTATTCAGTTTTAGCTTGGAGAATTTTGAATAACTTTATTCCTATGGACTCTTTGCTCGAGACAAAAGGGTTTTACTTACCTTCAAAGTGTTATTGTTGCTTTCATATTGAAAATGTAAATCATGTTTTTGTCAATGGTATTATTGCTTCTAAATTAATGTTTTGGATGATGATTTATTTAATACCAGTTATTTTCAGGGTTCTCTTTCTTTATATCAACTTCTTGAAGTCTATTTCAAAAATACAGTGAAAGGTCATATCAAAGTTCTAATTGATATTACTCTTATCTAGTTCATCTGAATGGATAGAAATGATAGTAAATATCTTGGTATTCTTATGAATCATAAAAGGATCCTCACAAGAACTAAAGAAAAAAGTCATCCTCTTTTTAATTCCAATCTTATTAGTAATATTCATTTTAGAGGTTATAAAATTATGGCTAAAAAATTGGGTATCATTTTGCCCGAGTTTGACTCTTATAAAAGTGCTAGGATTATCGATTGGATCAAACTTAAAGACAATTTGATTAAAGTGAATACTGATGGTTCTATTGCTTCCAATAAATATGTCTATGGTGGCATCCTTAGGGATTCTAAAGGTATTGTCAATTGTGCTTTTGCCTATCCTCTCAAAGCCTATTCAATTATTTTGCTAAGCTTATGGCTGTTAAGAAAGCTATTGAAATTTGTTTGAATAGAGGTTTCCTCAACATCTGGATCGAAGTTGATGCTCTCTTACTTCTTGGCATGCTTAATTCCAATAGAAATGGGAATGCTAAATTATTTTATCTTTTTAATCATACTAAAAATCTTCTTTCTCAAGTTTGTTTTAAAATTTCCTACATCCTTCGTGAAGGTAATGCATGTGCTGATTACTTGGCTAACTTTGGTGCCAACTTAACCGAGTTCACTTTATTTGACAACCAGACTTTGCCTAAACTATTAAGAGGTTTGATTAATTTGGATAATACTAGATTGCCACATCTCAGATTATAAATTCTTAGCTTGGTTTTTGCTATTGGTTTTTGATGATCTTTTGCTTTTGGTTGCTCCTTGTTATACCCTCTTTGGGTTGTGGTTATTTAATTATTTTCTCTCTTTGGCCTGAGTTGGGTTATGTTTTTGATCTCTTACTTTTGGATTGGCCTAGTTTTAGCAACTTGGTGGTTATTATAAGTGCAACCTGGGGTGTTATGGTTTTTTCAGCTTGGTGGCTTCTATCTGTCTAGCTGGGTGTTTACCATAATTTTCCCTTGGCTATTTTTTATATTTTCCTTTTGGGTTGTGGCTATGGCTGCTATAGGTTTTTTCTTTCTTGTATGGGTTTTGCCTCATTTCTGGGCTACTTGCTAACTTACCTAGGTTGGATCTACTGATGTGGTGGTTGATAGGGTGGCTTTGTTGGCTGGAAGTTTTGACTAGCAATTTTGATTAGTTGGGTTTGTTGGATGGCTTGCTATTTTGGCTATTTTTTATTTTTTGTTGGTGATTGTTCTGGGGGGCTGTTGGTGATTTATCTATGGCTTGATTTTGTCATGGTAGAGATTATTGGTTGGCTATTATTTTCTCTATTTTGTTGATTGGGGCTTGATGGTTGATTTTGCTGATTTTGTTTTATTTCTTTTAGTGATGGTTTTGACTTCCTCCTGTATAGGCCTACCTCTCTTGGATGCAATAGCTTTGGGTTTGGGTATTGTTCTGGATTGGCTGGTTGAAGGACATTTTATGTCTGGTAGTTGTCCTCGAGTGTTGGTGGCTTGGTTGGGTGCCTTTAATGATGTTGTTCCTATTGGTTGGCTTCTAGTCTATCTTACTAGGGTTTGTACTTTTTTGTCTTTAGCTGGCTGTTCTACTTACCTAGATCAGATTATTTTTTTTTGCCTTGGTTGGGTTTGGTGGCTGCTATCTACTTCTACAATTTCCCTGGCTATCTTGGGTGATTTTGGCTTGATGACTGCTATTGGTATTTACACTTACTTGGGTCTTCTTCATGGTGGTTTGAGGATATGTTGGCAAGTTTGCTAGTTTTTGGTTGGGATAGTTGGTTGGAGGGGTGGCTATTTTCGCTTTTTTGCTCCTTTGGTGATTATTCGAACTGCTAGGTTCTTTCTATGACAGATTTCTAGTTTCCTCCTGCTTTATTTTTTTCTCTTGGCTACAGCTGACCCCCTTTTTCCAATTTGGGTGGCAACCTTGTTGCCCACCCCTTTTGTAGTTAGGCTAGGTGTTTTTATTGGCTCTTTTTTTTTTTTTGCTTTGTTGGTGGAGGATATAAGCACTTGTGTTTTTCTTTTTTTTCTCTTATTTGTCTCTAGTTTGTGTTGTTACCCCTATCATGATGCTTGCTCCATTTGATTTTGTTATTCCTTTTTGGTGGTGGCTTTGGTGGTGCTCCTACTATATTGCTGTTATCTCTCATGGTTGGTTGATTATCTTCCATATTGGGCTTGGTTGTTCTGGTGGCTTGGTGGTTGGTTGTTATGTTTGCTATTTGGAGAATTTTGCGCCTTCCTATGACGACTTTGGATGATGGGCATGAGGGTAGGCTATAATGGCCTTGATGTTTCCCACTTTCTTCTTTGGCTAGTAGTTATATGTAATTGTAACCCTTCTCTTGAAGTTTGGATGCTTACATATAGTGTTGCTCCTTGAGATGATTATAAGTGAGCCTAAGCCTTTCCTTTACTTTACTCCTTTTATTTGCTCATACTTTTTATGCTTGCTTAATTATACTCATCCTTTCAATAGTATGTTGTAGATTTCTTTTATAAGTTGGGAGAGTCTTGCAGGTGGATCTTGTATATGGACTAAATGAAGTTTCGATGCTCATGGATTTTACTATTGATTTTTTCATTTTTCTTTCGCTTTATTTTATTCAATATTTAAATAATTATGTGATTTATCTCTTTAGGATTTATTGTAGCTCTTTGAGCATTAGCTTAGAGATTTACCTCCACTAAGGACTTTGTACTTTTTCTTTGTGGCAATAAAATTTCCCTAATTTTCTTAAAAAACCTAAACCCTAAACCCTAAAACCCTAAGCCCTAAACCCTAAACCCTAAACCCTTAAACCCTAAGCCCTAAACCTTTTACCCTAATGCCTAAAATCTACAAACCTAAACCCTAAATCCTAAACCCCAAACCCTAAACCCAAACACTAAAGCTTGAACCCTAAACCTTAAAAACCTAAAAACCTAAACTTAAACTAAATAAAACCTAAAAATAAAATAAATAAATAAACTTAAACCTAATTAAAACAAAAAATAAAATAAAATAAAAACCTAAGCTAAAACCTAAACCTAATCTTACAAATAAAATAAAAAACTAGACAAAAATAAAATAAATAAAAACCTAACATAATAAAATAAAATAAACCTAAGAATAAAAAACATAAATAAAATAAAAAATTAAACGTGAAATAAAAATAAAATAAACCAAAAATAAAATTAAAAAAACTAAATAAAAACCTAAAATGAAAAAAACCTAAAAAGATAAAACCTAAAAATAAAATGAAAATCTAACTAGTCTATAACAAAACTAGATCTGAAATAAAACAAAATAAAGCATGAGCCTAAACTAAAATAAATAAAATAAAACAAAGGAAAGCTTAAAATAAACTGAAAACTAAACTAAACTAAATAAAGAAGAATAAAATAAAATGAAAATAAAATCCTAAATAAAGAAATAAAACCTAAAGAATAAACCTAAAATAGAAACATAAACTGAAGCATAAAAAAATAAAATAAAAACTTAGCTTAAACCTAAAATAAAATAAAAAAAATAAAATAAAATAAATTAAATAAAAATACAAAATAAACCTAAATAAAAATAAAAAATAAAATCAACTATAATATATAAAAACTAAATTAAGTAAACTAAATAAACCTAAACCTACATGTTTAATTAGTTTTTAAAATAAAACCCTAAACCATAAACCCAAATCCCTTAACCCTAAAACTAACCCTAAACCCTAAACCTTAAACATACAACACTAAACCAACAACCCTAAACCATAAACCCTAAAAATCCTTAAACCCTAAACCCTAAACCCTAAAGAATAAACCCTAAAACCCTAAACCCTAAACCCTAAGCCCTAAACTCCAAACCCTACACCTAACCCTAAAGTAACTAAATAAATTAAAAATAAACCTAAAACCTAAAACCTAATAAACCTAAATCTAAATCTAAACCCTAAGAAAGGGCAGAACCTTGATGGCAGGAACATCACCGTCAACCAGGCTCAGTCTAGATATAGTGGTGGAGGCAAAGGCGGAGGCGGAGGCGGCTGTTATCGTAGCGGTAGTGGGGATCTGGAGGTGCTGGTGGATATGGAGGTGGTGGACGGAGTAGTGGTGGTTTTGGAGGTGGGAGGAGCCAAGAAGGTCATAGTTGTGGTGGAGGCGGAGGGACAGATCGGGGATATGATGGTGGATCTTGCTACTCGAGAGGATGTGGTGGTTCTGATGGGAACTGGAGAAAATAAAGAACGACCTATCCAATCAGTTGTTTATGGAGTGTGTCCGTATAGTAGAGGCAGTTCTAGTTATCTAGAGTTTTTGATTTGCTCTATACTTGATCATTTTTTATCTATATCGCCACTTATGTCTTAGAAAACTCGGTGTCTTACTTGGTTGATGAAATTGAAAAGAAGAAATGTTGAATCTTAATTTATTCTCTGTTAAAAAAAATAAAAAAAACCAAAAATCCTAAATCCTAAACTAAAGCCTGAGCCCTAAACCTAAAACCTAAAACCCTAAACCCTAAAACTGAAACCATAAACCTAAACCCTAAACCCTAAATCCTAAACTAACCCTAAACCCTAAAAAGCTAAATTCATAAACATAAACTAAATAATACCTAAAAATAAAATAAATAAATAAACCTAAACAAAAATAAAATAAATAAAATATAAATTAAACCCTGAACTAAAAAAACCTAATCCTAAAATAAAAATAAAATTAACCTAAACCTAAACTAAAATTAACTAAGGTAAAGTAAATAAAACCTAAAGCAAAACCTAAAATAAACTAAACCTAAACCTAAACTAAATAAAATAAAATAAATTAAAAATAAAATTAATCCTAAACAAAAATATAAAACCTAAAAATAAACCTAAAATAAAAACCTAAAACCTAAACCTAAAAAAATAAAATTAAAACCTAAACCTAAACCTAAAAATAGTTAATAAAACCTAAACCTAAAAAATAAAATAAAAATAAAACTAAACTAAAAAATATATTAAAATAAATAAACATAAAATAAATAAACTAAACTAAATAAATATAAAAATAAACTTAAATTAAATTAAAGAATAAAATAAACTATAAAAAATAAAAATAAACTAAGTAAACATAAACTTAATAGTTTACTTAATTTTTTTAAAAAAGACCTAACCTTAAAACCTAAACCCCAAAGAAATCCACAAACCCTAAGCCATATACCTTAAATCTAAAACCCTAAACCCTAAACATTAAAACTAAACCCTAAACCCTAAACACTAAATCTTAATAAACCCTTAACCTTAAACCCTAAGCCCTAAACTAACTCTAAACACTAAACCCTAAACCCTAAACCTGAAATAATGAACCCTAGACCCTAAACCCTAACCCTAACCTTAAACCCTAATCCTTAAACCCTAAAACCCTAATCCTTAAACTTTAAACTAACCATAAACCCTAAAACCTAATAAATCTAAACCTATATGAAAACACTAAGAATGAGTAGAACCTTGATGGTAGGAACATCACGTCAATCGGCTCGATCTAGACTGGCAGACGATTCGCGGTGGTGGTGTGGGATCACGGTCGGTGGATATGGAAGTGGTGGTCGGAGTAGTGGTGGTTATTGAGGTGAGAGGAGCGATGGAGGTTATAGCCATGGTGGTGGTGGAGGGAGAGATCGGGGATATGATGGTGGATCCGCTACTCGAGAGGCTGGGGTGGTTCATATGAGAACTGGAGAAACTGAAGAATGGTCAATCCGAGCTGCTGCTTACGAACATTATTTTTATAGTAGAGACGATTCTAGTTATCTAGGGTTTTTGATTGGATCTATGCGTGCTCATTTTTTATCTATGTCATCGGTTGTGTCTTAGAAAACTTGGTGTGTTACTTGGTTGATGAAATCGAAAAGAAAAAAATATAGAATAGGAATTTGTTCTCTATTAAAAAATAAAAGCTAAACTTAAACCTAAAAAACACCTTAAATAAAACCTAAAACCTAAACCTAAAAAAATAAAATAAGAACCTAAACATAAACCTAGAAATAAAAAATAAAACCTAAATGTCAAAAATAAAATAAAAATAAAACTAAACAAAAAATAAACCTAAGCCTAAACCTAAACCTAAAAATAAACTAAAATAAAAATCCTAAACTAAAATAAATAAACCTAAAATAAATAAACTAAACTAAATAAAAATAAAAATAAACCTAAACAAAAATAAAAAATAAAATAAACTAAAATAAATAAAAAACTAAATAATCCTAAACCTTTGTAATTTAAAAAAACCATAACCCAAAACCTTATATAACTAAACCTACAACCATAAACCTTAAATAGCCACTAAAACCCTACCCTAAACCTAAACCTACCATAAACCCTAAAACCTAAACTTACCTACCTTAAACCCTAAACCCCACCCTAAACCCTAAACCCTAAATCCTAAAACCTAAACCTAAACTAAATGAAACCTAAAATAAAAAATATAATATAAACCAAAATATAAATAAAATAAAATAAAATAATAAAGACCCTAAACTAGAAAATAAAATAAAATTATTAATAAAACCTAAACAAAAATAAAATAAATAAAAACCTAAACTAAACTAAAAAAAATAAAATAAATATAATGAAAACTAAACCTAAAATAAAAATAAAAATGATAAACACTAAATAAAAACTTAAACCTAAAAAATAAACCTAAAACAAAAACTTAAATAAATAAAACCTAAGCCTAAACCTAAGATAAAGTAAAGCTAAACCTAAACTAAACTAAATAATATAAAATAAACTAAAAGTAAACCTAAACCTAAATTAAAAAATATAACCAAAAAATAAACCTAAAATAAAAACCTAAAACCTAAACTGAAATAAATTGAATAAAAACCTAAACCTAAACTTAAAAATAACAAATAAAACCTAAACCTAAAAAAATAAATAAAAATAAAAATAAACTAAAAAATAAACCTAAACATAAACCTAAAATTATAAAATAAATAAACTAATCCTAAATCCTAAACTAGATAAAAATCAAGCTAGATAAAAAAATAAAATAAACTAAAAAAATTAGAAATAAAACCCTAAACCCTAAATCCTAAAACTAATCCTAAACCTTAAACCCTAAATTATAAACCCTAAACCCTAAAGTAACTATAAACCCTAAACCCTAAATCCTAAATCCTAAAACCTAAAATTTAAACCCTATCCCTTACCCAAATACAACCCTAATTCTTAAACTCTAAACTAACCCTAGAACCTAAAACCTAATAAACCTAAACCTTGATCACAGGAATATCACCATGAACTAGGCTCAGTCTAGATTTGGTGGTGGAGGTGAAGGCGGAGGCCGCGATTATCGTAGTTGTGGTAGGGAATCTGGTGGTGCTGGAGGATATGGAAGTGGTGGTCGGAGCAGTGGTGGCTATGGAGGCGAGAGGAGCGATGGAGCTTACAACCGTGGGGTAGTGGAGCGAGAGATCGGGGATATGATGGTGGATCCTGCTACTCGAGAGGCTGAGGTGGTTTTGATGGGAACTGTAGAAACTTAAGAATGGTCGATCCGATCTACTACTTATGGAACATTGTCTTTATAGTAGAGACAGTTCTAGTTATCTTGGGCTCTTGATTTGCTCTATGTGTGCTCATTTTTGATCAATGTCTTCCCTTGTGTCTTAGAAAACTTGATGTGTTACTTGGTTAATGAAATCAAAAAGAAGAAATGTTGAATCTGAATTTATTTTCTATTAAAAAAAACTAAACTTAAGCAAAATAATAAATCTAAAATAAAAACATAAAACCTAAACCTAAAAAAATAAAAAAAGAACCTAAAGTTAAACATAAAAATAAAAAATAAAATTGAAACCTAAAAAATAAAATAAAAATAAAACTAAACTAAAACATAAACTTAAACTTAAACCTAAAAAATAAACTAAAATGAAAAACCTAAACTAAAATAAATAAATTACAGTAAATAAAAATAAAAATAAATCTAAATAAAAATAAATAATAAAATAAATTGAAATAAATAAGAAAAAACTAAAAAAAACTAAATAAACCTAAACCTACCAGTTTACTTAATTTAAGAAAAATAAAAAAAATAAAAATAATAAAAAAACCCTAACCCTAAACCCTAAAATTAACACTAAACCCTAAATCCTAAACCTTAAAGCCTAAACCATAAACCCTAAACCATAAAACCTTAAACCCTAAACCATAAACCCTAAACCCTAAAGCCTAAACCCTAAAACCTACAACCCTTAACCCTAAACCTGAAACCACAAACCCTAAACCCTAAAACATTTAAACTTTAAAAGCTAAACCTAAACTAAATAAAACCTAAAAATAACATAAATAAAAATCCTAAACAAAATAAAATAAAATAAAAACATAAACTTAAACCTAAACCTAAAAACAAAAGAAATTAATAAAATCTAAACTAATATAAAATAAATAAAAACCTAAACTAAACTAAAAAATTAAAACCTAAATAAAATAAAACTAAACCAAAATAAAAATAAAATAAAATAAAACAAAATAAAACCTAAAATAAAAAATAAACTTAAAAAATAAATCTAAAAAATATATAAAAAACCAAACCCTAAACTAAAAAAACTAAACCTAAAATAATTATAAAATAAAGCTAAACCTAAACTAAAATAAATAAAACCTAAACCTAAACCTAAAATGAGTTAAACCTAAACCTAATCATAAATTAAATAAAATAAAGTAAACTACAAATAAACTTAAAGCCTAACTAAAAATAAAACCTAAAAATAAACCTAAAATAAAATCCTAAAACCTAAACCCAAAAAAATAAAATAAATTCCTTAACCTAAACATATAAATAAAAAATAAAACCTAAACCTAAAAAATAAAATAAAAATAAAATTAAACTAAAAAAATAAACATAAACCAAAACTTAAACCTAAAGAAAACTAAAATAAACCAACTTAAAATAAATAAACAAGACTAAATAAACAAAAAAAAGCTAAATAAACATAAAAATAAAATAAACAAAAAATAAAAATAAACTAAAGTAATAAAAAATAAGAAATAAAAATTTATAAATAAATAAACCCTAACCCTAAACCTTAAACCCCAAAATAAACTTTGAACCCTAAACCTATAACCCAAAACCCTTATCCTTAAACCCTAAACCCTAAACACTAAACCCTAAACCCTAAACCCCAAAACCATAAACCCTAAACCCTAAAACCTATAACCTTAAAACCTAAACACTAAACCCCAAACCCCAAATGCCAAACCCTAAACCCTAAACCCTAAACCCTAAATATTAAAAACCTAAAAACCTAAACCTAAACTAAATAAAGCCTAAAAATAAAATAAATGAAAAAACCTAAAACTAAATAAATTAAATGAAAATAAAAACCTAAACTAAAACCTAAACCTAAACATAAACCTAAAATTAATCCTAAACCTAAAAATAAAATAAAAAATAAAAACTAAAATAAAATAAAATAAATAAAAACCTATAAAAAATGAAAAAAATTAACCTAAAAATTAAAAACCTAAATAAAAGAAAACCTAAAATTAAAATCAAAATAAAATAACCTAAAATAAAGACTAAATGAAAACCCAAACGTAAAAAATAACCTAAAAATAAATAAATAAAACATAGACCCTAAACTAAAAAAAAACTAAACCTAAAATAAACAAAATAAAAGAAACATAAACCTAAACCAAAATAAACAAAACTAAAATAAAAAAACCTAAACCTAAGCCTAAAATAAACTAAACCAAAACCCTAAACTAAATATAATAAAATAAACTAAAAATAAAACTAAACTAAAATAATAAAATAAATTTACAAATAAACCTAAAATAAATACCTAAAACCTAAACCTAAAAAAATAAAATAAAAACTAAAACCTAAACATAAAAAATTAAGTAAAAATAAAACTAAACTAAAAAATAAACATAAACCTAAACCTAAACTTAAAAAATAAGCTAAAATAAAAAACATTTACTAAAATAAGTAAAAATAAAATAACTAAACTAAACTAAAAATAAATAAAAAGTCAACCTAAATAAAATATAAAATAAACAAAATAAACCTAAATCTACCAGTTTATTTAATTTTTTTTTTTCAAAAAAAACCTAAACCCTAAACCTTAAATTGTAAACAATAAATTCTAAACCCTAAACCCTAAACCCTAAACCCTACGCCATAAACTCTAAAACCATAAACCCTAAACCCTAAACCCTAACCCTAAACCCTATAACCTACAACCATAAACCCTAAGCCCTAAACCCCCCAACTAAACCCTAAAACCTAAAATCCTAAATCTATATAAAATAAAAAAGAAAATAAAATAAAAACCTAAACTAAAACCTAAACTAAAACCTAAACCTAAACCTAAACGTAAAAGTAAAATAAAATAAAAATAAAAAATTAAACTAAAATAAAATAAATAAAAACCTAAACTAAACTAAAAAAATAAAATAAACCTAAAAATAAAAAACCTAAATAAACTAAAAATAAATGTAAAATCAAAAAGAAATACACCTAAAATAAAATTAAATAAAAACCTAAACCTAAAAAATAAACCTAAAAATAAATAATAAATAAAACTTAAACTCTAAACTAACAAAAAAAACCTAAACCTAAACAAAAATAAATAAAACCTAAACCTAAACCTAAAATAAACTAAACGTAAACCCTAAACTAAATTAAATAAAAATAAACAAAAAATAAACCTAAACCTAAACTAAAAAATAAGGCCTAAAAATAAACCAAAAATGAAAACATAAAACATAAAGAAAAATTAATAAAATAAAAACCTAAATGTAAACCTAAAAATAAAAACTAAAACCTAAACCTAAAAAAAATATAACAAAAAATAAACATAAACTTAAACTTAAACATAAAAACTAAACTAAAATAAAAAACCTAAACTAAAATAGAAAACTTAAACTAAAATAAATAAACTAAACTAAATAAAAAATAAACCTAAAAAAAAAATTAAAATAAAAAAATAAACTAAATAAAATAAATAAATCTAAACCAACCGGTTTACTTAATTTAAAAATAAAACCCTAAACCCTAAACCCTAAACTCAAAATCCTAAACCTTGAACCCTAAATGTACAACCCTAAACCCTAAACCGTAGACCCTAAACCCTAAAAAACTATAAACCCTAAACCCTAAACTAACCCTAAAGCCTAAAGCCTAAAGCCTAAACCCTAAAACCCTAAACCCTAAACCCTAAACCCTAAACTAAGCCTAAACCCTAAACTATAAACCTTAAACCCTAAACTAACCATAAACCTTAAACCCTAAACCATTACCCTAAACCCTAAACCCTAAACCCTAAAACCCAGCCCTAAAACCCTAAACCATAAACCCTAAATCCTAAACCCTAAACCCTAAACCCGAGAAACATAAAAACCTACACCTAAACTAAATAAAACCTAAAAATAAAATAAATAAATAAAACCAAAACCTAAATAAAATTAAAAAATAAAATAGAATAAAAATCTAAACTAAAATCTAAACCTAAACATAAAAATAAAATAAAATAAAAAATAAAAATAAACTAAAATAAAATAAATAAAAACCTAATCTAAACTAAAAAATAAAATAAACCTAAGAATAAAAAACCTAAATAAAATAAAAACTAAAAATAAAATAAACCTAAAATAAAATAAAATAAAAATTAAATAAAAACCTAAACCTAAAAAATAAGCCTAAAAATAAAACATAAAAATAATTAAAAAATAAAAACTAAAATAAAATAAAAAAATAAATAAAATAAAATATACCTAGACATAAAGTGAATTAAATAAAACCTAAACATAAACCTAAACAATAACTAAATAAAATAAAATAAACTAAAAATGAACCTAAACCTAAAATAATAAATAAAACCTAATAATAAACCTAAAATAAAAATCGAAAACCTAAACCTAAAAAAAATAAAATAAAAACCTAGCCTAAACCTAAAAAAAAACTAAAATCTAAACCTAAAAATAAAATAAAAATAAAACTCAACTAAAAAATAAACCTAAACGTAAAAAATAAAACAAAAATAAAAAGCCAAACTAAAATAAATAAACCTAAATTAAATAAACTAAATTAGATAAAAATAAAAAAAATAAACCTAACTAAAAAAATTAAAAAAAATAATTAAATAAACTAAATAAACCTAAACCTATCGATTTATTTAATTGAAATAAAACAAAAACTCTAAACCCTAAACCCTAAAACTAACCCTAAACCCTAAAACCTATAACTCTAAACTATAAAACTTAAACCCTAAATCCTAAACCTTAAACCCTAAGCCCTAAATCCAAAACCTTAAACTTAAAAACCTAAACCCTAAACCCTAAACCCTAAATTCTAAAACCTATAACCCTAAACCCAAAACCCTAAACTAACCCTAAATCATAAACCATAAACTAACCCTAAACCCTAAACTATACCTAAGCCCTAAGAATGGGAAGAACCTTGATGGCAGGAACATCACCATCAACTAGGCTCAGTCTAGATCTAGCAGTGGAGGAGAAAGTGACCATTCAGGGGCAATGGGGATCTAGAGGTGCTGGTGGATATGGAGGTGGTGGTCAGAGCAGTGGTGGTTATGGAGGTGGGAGGAGCGATGGAGCTTATAGCAGTGGTTGTGGCAGATGGCAAAATCTGGGATATGATGACGAATCCCACTACTTGAGAGGCGGGGATGATTCTGATGGGAACTGGAGAAACTGAAGAATGATCGATCCAATCTGCTGCTTATGGATCTATGTCTTTACAATAGAGACGGTTCTACTTATGTAGGGTTTTTAATTTGCCTATTGCTCATTTTATCTATCTGATCACTTGTGTCTTAGAAAACTTGGGTGCTACTTGATGAAATCAGAAAGAAGAAATATTGAATATGAATTTTTTCTTTATTTAAAAAACCTTAAACCCTAAACCCTAAACCCTAAACTAAAACTTAAACCCTAAACCTAAAGCCTAAAGCCTAAATCCTAAACCCTAAGCCTGACAATCCCTAAACCCTAAACCCTAAACCCTAAACCCTAAACCCTAAACCATAAACCTTAAACTCTAAATACTAAACACTAAACCCAAAACCCTAAACCCTAAAACTCTACACCCTAAACCATAAAACCTACAACCCTAAAACCTAAACCCCAAATCCTAAACCCTAAACCCTAAATCTTAAACTAACCTTAAACCCTATACTACCCCTAAACCCTAAACTAACCCTAAACCTTAACTTTAAACCATAATCCTTAAACCTTGAATAAAGATGTTATTAGGAGTAAATATAAAGAATGACCTAATCTTAACATAGTTGTGGTAGCTAAAGAAAATATCTTCAAAAGACTCTCCCTTGACTATTAGAGATTTGAACACCCTAAACCCTAACCCTAAATCATATTATAATACCATATATTATAGTATAACGTAGCATCATATATTTGAGAATGTAGTGTTGTTTTTTTGGATGTTATAAGATGTTTCAAAGTGTTTTAGTATATTATGGTATTGTGCCCTATAGTCTATACTAATATAAATCATAATAAAAATTAATTTAATAAATTAGATGATAAATTTTGTTAAATTTGATGTGGGAATTAGGTTGTAGTACCAAAGATGTGCTACTCCACTTATAAGATAAAAGTAAGATTTTATGTTCAAAATAAATTTTATATGTTGTAGCATAGTATAGAATCATATATCATAATATATTATTTTGCACATTTTAAATTCTTTTAGTATTTTACAATCATGTAGTCAAGGCTACACTAGCATTATTTACAAAAATGTTTATTTAGACTTTAAAGTGGTGGAATTTGGCCAAATTCATAATAGGTAGAGTATGGCATCATGATGTATTGTTTCAATTTAAAATATGTAAGTGATACGATTAAAATAGATTTATTTTTATTGTTTAGACTAGATTTATGATTTTTTTTATCTTAAGCAATCCCTTGTGATGTGATATACAATCTAATATAATATAATATGTTATAGTGTATTGTAATATAGGATGCCATAACATAGTGTAACATCATGCATTATAGCATACTATTGTGTATTACTACTTGTTGTTTAACATATTTTAGTTTATTATAGTATGATGTAGTAGAGTTTGTACTAGTGTAATTCATTAAAATATTGATTTATAGGCTAAGATGATGGGATTTGACCAAATTTAAGGTAAGCTTTAGGGAACATCATTGGGGGTGTGCTATGGTGTGTCATTTAATCAAAAGAATGGAATTTTGCATCCAAAATAAATGTTCATTTTTCAACCAAAATTTATAAATTTTTTGCTTAAAGTGATTCAATTTAAGAAGTAATGTAAGTTAATATATTATATGAAAGCATATTAAAATCTAATGTACATAACAATATAATTCACATATATATGAATGTGGTGGTGTGTTACAAAATGTTATTATACATTTTAGTATGTTTTACTTTTGTTATAATACATTAGGTCAGAACTCACAAAAATGTTAATTTGAAGATTGAGATCGAAGAATTTGGACAAATTCATGGCACGCACCAAGAAGAAACACCAAAATTATATTATTTTGTACCATTTCTAATAGAAAAATAAGAATTTTACATCCAAAATGAGCAATATCCATATTTTGAGAAAATTTTGTTATCTGTTCATTTTATGTGATTCTAAAGAGGTGTAATGTTAAACAATATATTATATTATAACAAATTATAATATAATATAGTGCGTTAATTCACACTATAATAGTTTTAGCATGACATTGTATAATTAGTTTGAGCTTGCAACAACAAAAATCCTAAAATGTTGATTACAATGTTAAGATGATGTAGTTTGAACGAACACATTATTAGGCTTTTGGTTGAAGTATTAAAGGTGTGCATAAGGGAAGAAATAAGATTTGATGAGAATTCCATGTTAAAGGCATGGAGGGAGATCCACTAGGGGATCACACATGCATTGGGCATGACATGTGAGGGGTTTATATCGAGGGCATAGATGAAGAAAATCTGTTGGAGATAAGTTTTGAATTTGATTTGATTATATGATTTGTGGAAAAAAGTTTTACTTGTGATAAGAATCTATAATCCACCAGGGATTAAGATTAAATTGACTTTAATTTGTTTTTTTTAATTGATGTGGGGGCATATCTATTAGAGATATGGGCTCGAGTTCGCTGGGATCAGGTATATGAACCGCCCACTAGGGAAGCAGGTTCTGACTATCTATTGGGATTTGGATTTGAGTTTTATTTAATAGATTTGTTTGGGGATGCATCCACTAGGAATAAGAGTTTGGCTGGATTTCTTTGATTTTTTTCTGCTGTGGGAGTTGGCTTAATTTGGCTCCACTAGGGAGGTTGGTTTTGAATTTGACTTTTTTACATATGATTTGGGGCTCCACTAGAGAGAAGGGTGTCATTTAACTCCACTAGGAAAAATTAGATTGGGTTTAACTTAATCTGAGTTAATGTATGGACCCTATCAATGTGTGATGAACCCACTAAGAAGGGGATATATTAGCCTTGACATACCTCCGGTATACAAATCTAAAGGGAGAGTCTACTTGCAGCTGGGTAGAGCTAGCCAACCTAAGGGGTTTCCTTTCGGTGTGCAATGATTGTGCTAGGAAGTAGGCATAGCAGAATTACATCTTTCAAAGGAAGGAATAACCACTTGGGTGACCTATTAGATGCACAATAAATTGAACCTAACCCAGGGCAACCACTGAGTGAATGCTGCTGGGGACTTATGTTAACTCAAAAGTAGTCAAGATTAATTTTATCATAATTTTGTGTGATTTGATATGGTTTATTTGGATTAGTTTGATTTTGAATTGAAGGCATATCTGTTCAAGATGTGAGCTCGATAAAATTTGATAGATTTAATTTATGGACCATGTGGGATGGACACCACTAAGGGGCTATACTTATCCTATCTCATTTACAAATCCATAGGGATTGTATATTGGATGTGGGGTAGAGCTAGCCAACCTAAGGGGTTGCCTTTCAGTGTGAAATGACTATGCTAAAAATAAGGCATAGCAGACTTAAATCTTTTAAAGCAAGGAACAATCGCTGGAGTGACCTGTTGGTAGCACAACAAATCGAACCCGACTTAGGGGCAACTACAAAGTGAATGTCATTGGGAACTTATATCAACTCAAGAGTAGTTATACAACTCATATTAGGAGTTTTGCTGACACTACCCTAAAAATAGGATGCCTACTTAGGAAAAGGTACCGCTAAGGGTGTCCTCCTAATCCCAAGTGAATAAATATTTTGTTTATATGTTTGTGTGGACCTTGTTGGTGTGCGAGGGACCACACTGATAATGGGCTATGATAGCCTTGAGTTATCTCAATTTTACAAGACCAAGTGTGAATCTACACATCCACATGATGGATTCTCCAACCACAGGGGTGGATTCTGGGAAAGGAAAATTGCCCAATCCAATAGCAACCTAGGTAGTGTCTAAATGGGGTTGCAAAAGACGTGATCCAAATATAGTGCCCACGAGGGAGGTGCTTCTAGGGCGTTATCCTAAGCCATGGAAAAGAAATATTATAGGTGTATGGTGGCCAACTCAAGGAGAAAGTGTAGTAGACTTACAACTGCCTTGAGTGGTTATTCTAAGGTGTGAGAACTAACCAACCTAAGGTGTATCCATCAGCATGAGTGGTGTATATGTCAGCATAGTGAGAACCAACCAACCTAAGGTGGCCGTCGATGTGTGATGATCAATCTAGAAAGAAAGCATGTAGGCTTACAACTTTCTAAGTGGAATTGATCATCGGGATAGTCTATCATTGATGGGACAGATGCTATTTGACCTGGATCGACTATTAAGTGGGGAGCCTCGAGGAAAAACTGGACCCACACTTGAAGCAGTCAAGAGGGAAGGAGCCGCTATGAGACTTATCCTAAAACTCAAATATACTCGACCCAGTCGGTGCACAAAGACTAATCCATGAAGAAAGCATAGTAGACTCACATCCTCTTAAATGAAGCTAACATGAGGTAGCTTACCGGCCACACTATAAGGCCTACCAAACTAACAAGGCTCTCATTAGTGTGTTGTGGCCAAGGAAGGAAATCTTAGCAGACTTACATCTTTCAAAGAAAGAATACCACTGGGGAGACACACTAGCAGGGTAGCACGTCAGCCTGACCTAGAGGAGCTACTGAGTGAGTGTTGCAAGGGGCGTTATCTCAACTCAGAGTAGCCCAAAATAAAAAGAAAGTGTTTATTTTATATGTTTATGGGTAGTTTGTTTTTATGTTGTGTCGATGAAGGATAGGACACCGCTTAGGCTCCTTACACCTACCCTAAACACATTATGGAAAATTTGCAAACAAGAATGCTTTCAAGATGGAAAAGATTGAATTATAAATGGAAGTTTCATTGATGATAACTATTTTCAAACATGATTTATAATATTTCTTTAGGTAGAGCCAGTTGATTAGAAGTATTGGACACTATTCCTTATGATTAATAAGCTGATAAGATTCTCCTATGTAGACCTTCTCTATGGAAAAAGAGCCTTCCTAAGTGGGTTCAAACTTGCTTCCCATCTTACAACGAGCAACAATCGGTCTCCTTAGAAATAAAATAAGCTCTCCTACTTGAAAATCTCTAAGACGGACCAATTTGTTGTGAGCTTCAAACAGTTGTACAACTCGGTTTTAGCATGCTCAGATGTCTCTCCTCAAAACCTTCTTCTAATCACAACTTGGCATTCTGCCATGATCTTGGTCCCACTATCCTTAGTGATGAGAGAGTTGAACTTCTAATGGTAGAACGGCTTCACCCATTACCATGGAGAAAGGAGAGACCGAGTTGGACTTCTAATGCAAGAGTTCACAAGGCTTCAACCATGCTCAAGTATTATTGTTGAGTGTCTTATTTAGTATTTGGATGAAAGTTTTGTTGAAGGCTTCTGCTGAGCCACTTTCCCTCAGGTAGTTGATGGTAGAATATCTCCAATCTATGTTGTGTCTAGAAAAGTTTTGATCTCACAATTTGCAACCATTATCAATATAATTTGTCAAGGTATTCAAAACTATAATATGGTTCCTAAAAAAATAGAGCAAAAGGCTATGACTTTGAGAATCGCCTTCATCCATTTGGAAAAGTAATGAGTAGCTAAGATGAATTGATGACTCTAGAAAATGAGGATCAATCGGACCACGCATTCCCAACACTCGAATGGCCATGAGGACAATGTAGGATTTAGAATGTTGGGTTGGTCAGATAACACCGCATTTGACATTGATGACATCACCTAGCCATATCCATGCAATCTTTGATCATCGCGACAGTATCCTAGTCTCTTGATCCATCTTCGGATTAGTTGGCTCCACATAATCTGCTCGATCTCAGATCTTACAGGCTCTGTGCTTGTGTAAACAACATAACCACAAATGATCGAAAGAACACTAGTTTAAGACACCATCCACAAGAGCATTGGAAAGTGTTGTCTGCTTCATCTAATGGTCTTCAGACTTCTCTTGAGATAGTTCACCTTTATTTAGGTAATCCATGAATGGTTACCTACAATCTAACTCCTTGTCCTTCTTGGCAATGGCAACCTCCCCTTCAAGAGAGTACTTTTTGATGAGTTCAATATCAATAAGAGATAAGACTTGTCTATTTTATACCTTTATTGATATGGACTCATTATCTGGACATGCCAACATCTTCGCAAGCTTGGCTAAAGCATACGCTACAACGTTCTCTCCTCGAGGAATCATATAAATGGTAACATCTAGGATTTGGGCTAACAAGTTAATGGTGTAGTTATGGTAGTGATGGAACTTGGGCTTTATAACCTTATATGGCCCAGCAAATTGGTTGATAACTAGTTGAGAATCCTTGAAGATCTTGATACGGATGCTTAATGGCTAACCCGCACTATCAACTGGTGTAAGGATTAGATAGATGATATGAGAAACTCATCACATAGTGGTCTGGAGTTAAGAGAACTATTCCTACCCTTACCTTTCCTGGAATAATAGATTGTGGTTCTTCTCCTTTTTGAGAGGAAGCCGCACCATCAAAGTACATCTCCTAGTGGTCAATGTTAGTATCCACTAAGTTTATGATTTGTTCATCTGGGAGATCATCACTAAGCGGAGAGTCGACAAGAACTGGGTGTGCTGCTAAGAAATCTGTTAGCGCTTATCCTTTCACCGCACAGAGGGATAAGAAGGTAATGTCAAACTGTGAGTGGATCATTGACTGTCGTGCCAACTATTTGGATAGTGTCAGCTGTGTCATGAGATACTATATTGGATTGATCTTAGAGATTAAGTTCACCTTTTGAGGAAGCATGTAGTCTTGTTTGGGATGTGAAGATTAAAGTTAGAAAATGCTTCTCAACATAAGTAGCCAATAGGGATTAAATGATAGTTGAGGTAGTAGAGTGCATTTTCCTTCCCTTCGTCATTAGCGTTGGCCAATAAAGCACCAAGGCAGTCGTCTAACATAGCAATGTAAAGTATGAGCAGCTTGCCCGAGATAGGGCTATTAGAACTGGCGGCATAATTACGTAATGCTTGATGTCTTCGAAGGCATTCTCACACTTGTCATCCCACTAGAACTTAAGAATGGCTAACATCTTCTCGATATGTTAGATATAATGCATCTTAGATATGCCAATTGCCCTTAGAATGATCTGAGTTGAGTTAAACATTTAGGGGTGAAATTTCTAATATCTCCTTGATCTTATTCAGATCAATTTCAATTCCCTACTGTTGGACAATAAACCCAAGGAATTTCCTTGAAGCTACTCCAAATGCTCACTTCAGGGGGTTCATTTTAAGGTTAAATTATCTTGACTATTCAAAAACTTCTCTTAAGTTAAAGAGATGATCTTTCTTTTCTCTACTTTTGACCATGAGATCATCAATATAGCACTTGACTTGATGATGAATGAGTTCATTGAAGATTCTAGTCATAGCCCACTGGTATGAGGCACCTTTATTTTTAAGGCATAAAGGCATGATCTTATAGCAATAGACTTCGATCGGGGTTCTAAAAGCAATATTTATTTCATCTTCAAGGGCCATTTTTATTTAGTTATATCTAGATGAGCCATCCATGAAAGAGTGACTACATGAGATGAGGCAATGTTCACCATCAGCTCTGAGATTGGTAGTGAAAATTCATCTTTTGGAAATGCCTTATTTAAATCTCTAAAATCTACGCATATGTGAATTTTACCATTATTTTTCTTAACTGAGATGATGCTTGGTAACCAGGTAGGGTATATTTCTTCTAGGACGAGGCCATCATCAATCAATTTCTTAACTTCATAAATGAAATGTTGTTTTATGTCTAATCGCATGCATCTAGGAGCTTGCATGATAGGGTTAGCAATAGGCTCTATTACTAGTTTATGGATTGCTACATCCGGAGCAAATCCAGGCATCTCTTCATAACTCCATGCAAAGTAGTCCTTAAACTTAGTCAATAGCATAACTAAGTCATTAGTTTCAATTTCATTTAATAAAAAACTGATGTATGTCGGGCGTGAATCTTCTTCTGTTCCTAAGTTGATTTTTTTGAGCTTGTCAACGATTGACTTGATCGCTTTTTTGAACTCTAGTGGTGCATCTTTGACTTCAAAATCATCTAGATCATCTAAAGTTTCTAAGCACAGCTCCTCATATGAGTTAATGTGATTTGAAAAGAACATATCAGATTATAAATGATTGCTAATGACTGAATCCTAGTCCTGGTCTTGATTGAGAGATTTTGCATTTGTTCTTCCATATTCTTTCGAAGTAGTCTGACTTGTGCTTTGACCAAGTATGTGAGATTAACCATTTCTTTGCTAAATTATGAACACAATGCAAGTACCAATCAAAAGGTAATTCTATTAAATATTTATATGAATCATCCTCAAGTTCTGCATCAACTTCTTGACTTGAGGATGATGCTCCCAGAAAGAATTGGATACACTTATGCTCAACCTCTGAGTCTTCACACCTGTGGATGACTTAGGGGCTTCCTTAACTACGTAACCCTCAAGTTTTTGAAAGGAAAGTAGAGTTTGACCTAAGGTTCCCAACTGATGCCTAACTATTTCATACATAGACTTGGATACACTTATGCTTTGCTTTGGAGCCCGGTCTTTATTATTATTTGGCTCAAGTGTCACCTCCAAGGGAATCTACTATTAAGAATGCGGGCTAAGACTCATCTTATGAACTAGATTTTAAGTTTATATGGATTATAGGTGTACTCTTGGTAACTGGGACATATATTCTATTAGGTGGCCAATAAGGATGTTTTCCACCATTGGGACTGCCGCTAAACAAGCCTCTTCCTCTGCCTGGTGGAGGTCAGGTCATCCTACCCATATGTTCGAATGAAGTAACAAACTATGAGTGGAATCTAATGTCGGGCTCCACTTCCTCCAACTCTATTTTGCCCCCCCTTTAATTTTCTTTTTCATTTTCTCTTTTCTTTTCTTCTTCTTCTTCTCTTTGCTTTTCTTTTTCTTTTTCTTTTTCTTTTATTTTTAAACTTTAGCCAAGTTCACGAGAATATACTTATTGATTTTGAGAGAGGTAGTAAGCCATATCCTCATATATGTTGACCTCATGAACTGTAAATGGCTTGAGATCTCCTTTGACACAATAGATGATCCCATCTCTCACAAACTTCATACACTGAGAGGGATGAAACTAAGTTGTTCTCATGTATCCATGGTCTCCCAAGCAATGCGTTGAAAGATGTATCCAAGTCTATAATGTGAAACTTGGCTTCAGTCTTCCAATCATCTATTTCGATGGGCAACACTATGGAACCTAAGGCCTATTGACCTCACTTTTGGAGTGCGGATTCAATTTTCCCATCTTAGACTTAGGAGTCTTCTAAACACTAAGCCTTCCCTGGTGATAACACACTTCTAACAATTAGGTAAACACTAAACCTAAGCCTAAAGACTTAGAAGGGCTAACCATATGTTAGGTTATGCCTTAAGGATTAGGATAATCCACCTACCCTACAACCCAAATCTAATCCTTGTTCACCTTCTCACCAAACCCCAAGTTCAATTCAAACATCGAATTGAAATCCAAAATCCAAACCCAAATTCCAAAACCAAATGATTGAAGCCCATGATCAAATCCAAATTTGAAGCCCTTCCTAAGCCATATGACCTATCCCATGGGCTTAGCAAATCTTAATCCAAATCAATCCAAAATCAATTGATTTCCTCATATTCAATTTATTTTCTCAATCATCTTCCAAAATATAACTCAAATCAACATTCAAATGATCAAAACTAAATCAAATTAACAAAACCTTTCACAAGCCATATGATGATCCCATGGACTTAGGCAAATCTTAATTTAAATCAAGTCAAACTCAATTGATTTTCTCACAAATCAATCATATTTCCAATCATCTTCATAAATTTAAATGAAATATACATTTAAATCATCAAAACTAAATCAAACAAAATAAAAATCCAAACCTAAGCCACTTGACCCAACCCTATGGACTTAGCCAAATTCCTTCATTCCAAAACTCAAATTCAATTGATTTTCTCAAGAATCAATCATACCTTCAATAATATTCACAAATATAAATGAAATATACAATCATCAAGCCAAACTAAAATCAGCCCAAGTCAAACCCAACTTAATGCTTTTGACTTGAAAGGTTGAAATAAACTAAAACCCATTTGAACCCAAGCCAATTGCAATTGAATTTATATATCAATCCCAAATCCATATATAAACTCAACTAAATCAAACTCAATCCAAAATCAAGCCAACTAAACCCAATTGGTCCACTTGACCCAAAGTGGCCAATTTGACTTATTTGAGACAAGTTCTAATCTTACCCAAATTGGATTCAACCATGCCGATCAAAACCTACCATCATGATTGTTGATCACCCTAGGTTGATCAATTATCACAAATTGGGTTAAACCATGTCAACTTGGTCATTTAACCAAGTCAACTCCTTAACCCATATGAACGCAAACTAGCCAAATTGCAACCTAAGCCAAATCCCTTGAAACCAATGATTCATACCAAATCAAAATCAATATTTGAATATCACTTGACCTTCAATTGAGTCAAAACCCGGGCCCTCTAGGCGACCTAAATTGAACTAAAAGACAAATTAGGTCAAATCAACATATAAACCAAATTGTTTGCAACCAATGGCAGAAGTTCATTCCAAATTGATTATTCAGCTTGACCAAAGCTATGATTGCACCAAATTAAATAAATAAATCCTAACCCTAAAAATAACCTTAAACCTACAACCCTAAACCCCAAACCCTAAACCCTAAAATTTTAAACCCTAAACCCTAAACCCTAAACCCTAAAACCATAAACCCTACACTTTAAACCCTATACCCTAAACCCTAAAACCTACAACCCAAAACCCTAAACCCTAAACCCTAAACCCTGAACCACGGACCTAAAACCTAAAACCTAAACTAAACTAAATAAAATAAAAAATAAAATGAATAAGAAAACGTAAATAAATAAAATAAATAAAATAAAATATTTTAAACTTAAACCAAAGAACCAAAATTATAAAAAATAAAAATAAAACTAAACTAATATAAAATAAATAAAAACATAAGCTAAACTAAAATAAAATAAACCTAAAATTAAAAACCTAAATGAAATAAAATAAAATAAAAATAAAATAAACATAAAATAAAATAAAATAAAACCTAAACCTAAAAAATAAAATAAATAAAACTAAAACTAAACCTAAACTAAAAAATTGACATAACATAAACAAAATAAATTAAACCTAAAACTAAACTAAACTAAAAAAAAAAATAAAACTTAAATCTAAACTTAAAATAAACTAAACCTAAACCCTAAACTAAATAAAATAAAATAAACTAAAAATAAACCTAAACTTAAACTAAAAAAAACCTAAAAATGATAATAAAAATAATAATACAACTAAACTAAAAAATAAGCATAAACCTAGACCTAAACCAAAAAATAAACTAAAATAAAAAACCAAAACTAAAATAAATAAACTTAAAATAAATAAACTAAACTAAATAAAAATAAAAATTAAACATAAATAAAATAAAATAAAATAAAATAATCTAAAATAAAAAAAACTAAACCTACCAGTTTACTTAATTTAAAAAAACACTAAACACTATAAACCATAAATCCTAAACCTAAACCCCTGAGCCTCTAAACCCAACCTAAAATAAATAAATAAAATAAATAAAACTCTGATCTTAAACCTAAACCCTACAACTAAACCATAAACTCCAGGCCACCAGGCCTGAAACCCTAAACCCTAGCCACAAACCATGCCCTCAAACACACCCTAACCCTAAACCCCAGAGACCCCAGGCCCTAAACCCTAAACCGGGACCTGACCACTGATCACTAAAAAAACTTAAACCTAAACTAAATAAAACCTAAAAATAAAATAAATAAAGAAACTAAACCTAAATAATAAAATAAAATAAAACCTAAACTATAAACTAAGCGTAACCAAAACCTAAACCTAAAAATAAAATAAAATAAAAACTAAACTAAAATAAATAAATAAAAACCTAAACTAAACTAAAAAATAAAAAAAAACTTAAATTAAATCAAACCCAAATGTAAAATAAAAATAAAATAAACCTAAAATAAAATAAAATAATAACTAAAAATAAATAATAAATAAAACCTAAACCAAAAATAAATAAACTAAAATAAACCTAAACATAAACTAAAATAAACTAAACTAAAATAAGTAAAACCTAAAATAAACTAAACCTAAACCATAAACTAAATAAAATAAAATAAACTAAAACTAGACATAAACCTAAACTAAAATATAAAACCTAAAAATAAACAGAAAATAAAAACCTAAACCTAAACCTAAAAAAATCAAATAAAAACCTAAACCTAAACCTAAACCTAAAAAAAACCTAAACCAAATAAATAAAATTAAATTAAAACTAAACTAAAAAATAAACATAAACCTAAACCAAAACTTAAAAAATAAACAATAATAAAAACTAAAATAAATAAAACTAAAATAAATAAACTAAACTAAATAAAAATTAAAAATAAACCTAAATTAAAATTCAAAATAAAATAAATAAAAATAAATAAAAATAAATAAAAACAAACTTATTAAACCTAAACCTATCGATTTTGTTAATTTTTTCTTTTAAAAAAAACCCTAAACCCTAAACCCTAAACCTTGAACCCTAAAACTAACCCTAAATCCTATACCATAAACATACAACCCTAAACCTACAACCCTAAATCCTAAACCCTAAACCCTTACCCTAACCCTAAACCCTAAAATTTAAACTAACCCTAAATCTAAAAATCTTAAACCCTAAGCTAACCCTAAACCCTAAAACTTAAACACTAAACCCTAAACCTTAAACTCTAAACCCTAAACCCTAACCCTAACCCTACACCCTAACCCTAAACTATAAACCCTAAAACCCTAAAACCCTAAACCCTAAACCCTAAACCCTAAACCTTAAACTCTAAACCCTAAATCATAAACACTAAAAACCTAAAAACCTAAAACTAAACTAAATAAAACCTAAAAATAAAATAAATAAAAAACCTAAACCTAAATAAAATAAAAACCTAAACTAAAACCTAAACCTAAACCTAAAAATAAAATAAACTAAAATAAAATAAATAAAAACCTAAACTAAACTTAAAAAACAAAATAAACCTAAGAATTATAAAACTTAAATAAAATAAAAACTAAACATAAAATAAAAATAAAATAAACCTAAATATAAAATATAAACTAAACTGAAAAAATAAAATAAAAACAAAACTAACCTAAAAAAAATAAACCTAAAAAATAAACTAAAATAAAAATTTTAAACTAAAATAAATAAACTAAAATAAATAAAACTAAAAAATAAACTAAGATAAAAATAAAAATAAATAAACTAAAATAAATAAAAAATAAACTAAATAAACCTAAATGTACCAATTCAATTAATTTTAAAAAATAAAACCTAAACCCTAAACCATAAACCCTAAATCCTAAACCCTAAACACTAAACCCTAAACCCTAAGACTAACTCTAAACTCGAAATCATAAACCTACAACCTTAAACCTACAACCGTAAATCCTAAACCCTAAACCCTAAACCCTAACTAACCTAACTAACCCTAAACCCTAAACCTAAAACCTAAACCTAAACTCTAAACACTATAACCTTAAAACCTAACCTAAAACTATAAACCTTAAAGCATAAACCTAAACCTAAACCCTAAACCCTAAATCTAAACTTAAACCTAACCCTAAATAATCTAAAATACACAAAACCCAAATCTAAACCCTAAACCCTAAACCCTAAAACCTAACCCCTAAAAAATAAACCCTAAAACCTAACCCTAAACCCTAAACCCTAAAACCTTCAACCCTAAAATGCTAAACCTTAAACCCAAACCCAAAACCCTAAACCCTAAACTGTAAACCCTAAACCCTAAACCCTAAATAAAAAGTATCTTAATAAATTAAAAAATAAACCTAAACCCTAAAACCTAATAAACCTAAATCCTAAGAATGGGCATAACCTTGATGATAAGAACATCACCCTCAACCAGGATCAATCTAGATCAGTAACATCACCCTCAACCATGATCAGTCTAGATCTGGCGGTGGAGGCAAAGGTGGAAAATTATCGCAAGGGTGGTGGGGATCTAGAGGTGCTGGTGGATATGGAGGTGGTGGTATGGTGGTTAAAGAGGCTAGAGGAGAGATGGAGGTTACAGCCGTGGTGGTGGCGGAGGGAGATATTGGGCATATGATGGTAGAACACACTACTCGAAAGGCCAAATGGTTATGATGGGAACTGGAGTAATTGAAGAACAGTCGATCCAATCTACTGCTTATGGAACTATCTTTACATTAAAGATGATTCTAGTTATCTAAGATTTTTGATTTGCTCTATGTTCATTTTTTATCTACATCAACGCTTATGTCTTAGAAAGCTTTGCGTGTTACCTGGTTGATGAAATCAAAAAGAGTAAATGTTTAATATTAATTTGTTCTCTATTAAAACAAAACCAAAAACCCTAAACCCTAAACTAAAAACTAAACCCTAGACCTAAAACCTAAACCCTAAATCCTAAACCCTAAATACTAAAAACCCTAAACCCTAATACCTAAACCCTAAACCCTAAACCTTAAAACCCTAAACCCTAAACCCGAAACCCTAAACCGTAAAACTTATAACCCAAAATCCTAAACCATAAACCCCAAACCCTAAACCCTAAAACCTAAACCCTAAATCCAAAACCCTAAAACCCTAAAAACATAAACTAAATAAAACTTAATAATAAAATAAAATAAAAACCTAAACCTAAATAAAATAAAATAAAAACCTAAACTAAAACCTAAACCTAAACCTAAACATAAAATAAAATAAAAAATAAAAATAAACTAAAATAAAATAAATAAAAACCAAAATTAAACTAAAAAAATAAAATACCAAGATAAAATAATAACTAAACATAAAATAAATATAAAATAAACCTAAAATAAAAACTAAATAAAAACCTAAACCTTAAAAAAAACTTAAAAATAAATAAAAAATAAAACCTAAATCTTGAACTAAGAAAAACCTAAAGTTAAAATAAAAATAAAATAAAATAAACCTAATTCTTAGCTAAAATAAATACAACCTAAACCTAAACCTAAAATAAACTAAACCTAAACCTAAACCTAAACTAAATAAAAATAAATAAATTAAAAATAAACCTAAACCTAAACTAAAAAATAAAACCTAAAAATAAACCTAAAATAAAAACCTAAAACATATGCCTAAACCTAAAAAAAACTTAAACCTAAAAAATAAAATAAAACTAAACTAAAAAATAAGCATAAATCTAAACCTAAACCTAAACTAAAATAAACAAACCTAAAATAAATAAACTAAACTAAATAGAAGTAAACAATAAACCTAAATAAAAATAAAAAATAAAATATACTAAAATAAATATAAAATAAACTAAATAAAACTAAACCTAAAAAAAAAAACTCAAAACCCTAAATCCAAAACCCTAAAATAATCCTAAACCTAATCTAAACCTAAACCTAAAACTAACCATAAACCTATAACCTAAACCTAAACTAAACCCTAAACATAAACCCAAAACCCTAACCTAACCCTAAACTCTAAACCTAAAATAAATCCTAAATCTAAAACACTAAACCTAAACCTAAACTAACCCTAAACTAAACCTAAATAAAACCTAAACCCTAAACCTAAATTATTCTAAACTAACTAAACTAGCCTAAACCCTAAACCTAAAACATTAAAAAAACTAAACATTAAATAAACCTAAACCTAAAAATAAACCCTAAAAAAACCCAAAACCTAAACCTAAACTAAATAAACTTAATAATAAAATAAATAAATAAAACCTAAACCTAAAACTAAATAAATAAAATAAATAAAAAACTAAACTAAACTTAAACTTAAACCTAAAATAAATCAAAATAAAAAATAAAAAACTAAAATAAAATAAATAAATACAAAACTAAACTAAAAAAAATAAAAGGGGATTTACATATACCAAACCCTTATGTATTTATATATCTAACACCTAAACTTCAATTCTTACAAATATAACACCCTAATCTTCAATATCACATCAAAATACCATTTTATTCACTTAGAAGTGAAATGGACCTTTTAAGCATAAAGTTTTAGAAATATCTAACTTAGGTGTTATAAATACATAAGAATTGTATGTATGTAAATCCCAAAATAAAATAAACCTAAGAATAAAGAACCTATAAAATAAAAAAAGTAAACATAAAATTAGAATAAAAAATCCCAAAATATAATAAAATAAAAACTAAATAAAAACCTAAACATAAAAAATAAACCTAAAAATAAATACAAAATAAAACCTAAACCCTAAACTAAAAAAATCCTAAACTTGAAATAAAAATAAAAATAAACAAAATAAAATAAACCTAAACCTAAACTAAAATAAATACAACCTAAACCTAAACCTAAAATAAACTAAGCCTAAACCTAAACCTAAACTAAAAAAAAAATAAAATCGATTAAAAATAAGCCTAAACCAATACTAAAAAATAAATCCTAAAAATAAACCTAAAATAAAAACCTAAAACTTAAATTAAAAAATAAAATAAATACCTAAACCTAACCCTAGAAAAAACTTAAACCTAAAAAATAAAATAAAAATAAAACTAAACTAAAAAATAAGCATAAACCTAAACCTAAACCTATAAAATAAACTAAAATAAAGACCTAAACTAAAATAAATAAACATAAATAAATAAACTAAATTAAATAAAATAAAATAAATAAAAAAAAAATAAAAAAAAAACTAAAATAAATAAAAAATAAACTAACTAAACTAAATAAACCTGAACCTACTAGTTTACTTATTTTTTTTTTTAAAAAGAACTCTAAACCCTATACCATAAACCCTAAATCCTAAACCTTAAACCCTAAACCCTAAAATTAACCCTAACCCCAAAACTATAAACCTAAATCCTTAAACCCTAAACAAACCCTAAACACTAAACCCTAACCTTAACCCTAAACCTTAAACCCTAAATTAAAATAAATAAAAACTAAAATATACTAAACCTAAACCCTAAACTAAATAAAATAAAATAAACTAAAGATAAACCTAATCCTAAACTAAAAAATAAAACCTAAAAATAAACCAAAAATAAAAACATAAAACCTAAACTTTAAAAATAAAAATAAATACCTATACTTAAACATAAAATTAAAAAATAAAATTGAATCCTAAAAACTAAAATAAAAATAAAATAAAATTAAAAAATAAACATCAACCTAAACCTAAACCAGAAAAAATAAACTAAAATAAAAACCTAAACTAAAATAAATAAACCTAAAATAAATAAACCCTAAACCCTAAACTAAACCCTAAGCCCTAAACCTTAAACTAACCATAAACCCTAAACCCTAAACACTAAAAACTCTAAGCCCTAAAAACTCTAAATTTTAAATTAACCCTAAACCCTAAGCTAAACCTAAACCCTAAACCCTAAACCTTAAACCCACAAAACCATAAACCCTAAAGCCTAAACACTAAACATTAAACCCTAAACCCCAAACCCTAAACCCTAAACTCTATACCTTAAAAACCTAAAAACTTAAACCTAAATTAAATAAAACCTAATAATAAAATAAATAAATAAACCTAAACCTAGAAAAGAAATAAAAATAAAAATAATAAAAACCTAAACTAAAACTTACACCTAAAAATAAATCAAAGTAAAAAATAAAAAATAAAATAAAATAAAATAAATAAAAACCTGAACTAAACTAAAAATTAAAATAAACCTAAGAATAAAAAAATCTATCTAAAATAAAAGGTAAATGTAAAATTAGAATAAAAAAATCCTAAAATAAAATAAAATAAAAATAAATAAAAACCTAAACCTAAAAAATAAACTTAAAAAAACATAAAAATAAATAAAAAAATAAAACCTAAACCCTAAACTAGAAACAAAATCTAAACCTAAATTAAAAATAAAATAAATAAAATAAAATAAACTTAAATCTAAACTAAAGTAAATAAGACCTAAACCTAAAGCTAAACCTGAAATAAACTAAACCAAAATCTAAACCAAAACTAAAAAAAAATAAAATAAACTAAAAATAAACATAAACCTAAACTAAAAAATAAAATCTAAAATATAACTAAAAACCTTAAACTTAGACCTAAAAAACTAAAATAAAAACCTAAACCTAAACATAAAAAAAAAAAAATAAAATGTAAACCTAAAAAATAAAATAATAATAAAACTCAACTAAAAATAAACCTAAACCTAAAAAATAAATGAATATAATAAACCTAAACTAAAAAAATAAAAAACTATATAAAAAATAAACCTAAATAAAAATAAAATATAAAATAAACTCCAATAAATAAAAGATAAACTAAATAAACCTAAACCTACTAGCTTACTTAATTAAAAAAAAACCTAACCCCTAAATCCTAAACCCTAAACCCTAAACTCTAAACCTAAAACTAACCATAAACCATAAACCCTATACCTACAACCCTAAACCTACAACCCTAAACCCTAAACCCTAAACCGTAAACCCTAAACCCTAAACTCTAAATCCTAAAATCCTAAACCTTAAACCCTAAACCCCAAACCCTAAACCCTAAACCCTCAACCCTAAACTAACCCTAAACCCTAAACCCTGAACTAACCTAAACCCTAAACCATAAACCCTAAGAATGGACATAACCTTGATGGCAGGAACATCACTGTCAACTAGGCTCAATCTAGATCTGGCGGTGGAGGTGAAGGCGAAGGTGGTAGTTATCGCAATGGTGGTGGGGGATATTGAGGTGCCGGTGGATATGGAGGTGGTCGTCCGAGTAGTGGTGGTTATGGAGGCGTGAGGAGACTGAGGTGTGGTGGTGGTGGAGGGAGAGATCGGGGATATGATGGTGAATCCGCTACTCAAGAGAGTGGGGTGGTTTTAATGGGAATTAAAAAAATTGAAGAAAGGACCATGATGCTTATGGAACTATTTCTTCATAGTAGAGACTATTCTACTTATCTAGGGTTTTTGATTTGCTCTATGGTTGCTCATTTGTTATGCAGGTCATCGCTTGTGTCTTAGAAAACTTGGGGTCCTACTTGTTTGATGAAATCGAAGAGCAAAAATATTGAATCAAAATTTGTTCTCTTTTAAAAAAAAACTTAAACCATAAACCCTAAATTAAAACTTAAACCCTAAACCTAAAACCTAAATTTTAAACCCTAAACCTTAAACCCTAAACCCTAAACCCTAAACCCTAAACCCAAAACCTAAAAAGCTAAAAAGTTAAACCATAATTAAATAAAACCTAAAAAGAAATTAAATAAAAAACCTAAAATGAAAATGATATAAAAATATAATAAAATAAAAACATAAACTAAAACCTAAACCTAAACCTAAAAGAAAAAATAAAACTAAAACTAAACTAAAATAAAATAAATAAAACTTAAACTAAGATAAAAAATAAAACCTAAATAAAATAAAACTAAACATAAAATTAAAATAAAATAAATAAAATGAAATAAAATAAAAACTAAATAAAAACCTAAACCTAAAAATAAACCTAAAAATAAAATGAAAACTAATATCTAAACCCTAAACATAAAAAAAACCTAAACCTAAAATATAAATAAAATAAATCAAAACCTATACTAAAATAAATAAAACCTAAACCTAAACCTAAAATAAACTAAACCCAAACCTAAATGTAAACATAAACAAAATAAAATAAACTAAACTAAAAATAAACCTAAACCTAAACTAAAAAATAAAACCTAAAAATAAACCTAAAATAAAAATCTAAAACCTAACCCTAAAAAAATAAAATAATAACCAAAACCTAAAACTAAAAATAAAACCTAAACCTAAAAAATAAAATAAAAATAAAACTCAACTAAATAATAAACCTAAACCTAAAAAAGTAAACTAAAATAAATATCCAAACTAAAATAAACATAAAAAAATAAACCTAAAAATAAAATAAACTCAGATAAATAAAAAATAAACTAAAAAATCTAAACTTATCAGTTTACTTATTTAAAAAAAAACCCTCCCTAAATCCTAAACTCTAAACCCTAAACCCTAAAATAAACCCTAAAACATAAAACCTAAACTGAGAAACTTAAACCTTCAACCCTAAACCCTAAACCATAAACCCTAAAACCCTAAACCCTAAACCCTAAACCTGAAACCCCAAACCCTAAAACCCTGAACCCTAAACCCTAAACCCAAAAACCCTAAACCCTAAACCTTAAACCCTAAAACCTACAAAACTAAACCCTAAACTCAAAACCCTAATCACTACACTAACCCTAAACCCTAAATGCTAAACTAACCTTAGACCCTAAACCCTAAGAATGGGCAGAACCTTGATGGCAAGATCATCACATCAACTAGGCTTAGTCTTGATATGGCAGTGGAAGCAAAGGCAGAGGAGATGGTTATCATAGTGGTGGTGGGGATCTGAGTCATCGAGCGGTGGTTAAGGTGGGAGGAGCAATAGAGGTTACAACTGTGGTGGTGATGGAGGGAGAACGAGGATATGATGGCGGATCCAGCTACTGAAGATGTGTGGGTGTTTCTGATGGGAATTGGAGAAACTAAAGAATGGTCAATCTGATCTGTTGCTTGTGGAAATGTGTCTTTATAGTAGAGATGATTCTACTTATTTATGGTTTTTGATTTGCTCTATGGGTGCTCATTTTGTATCTATGTCATCACTTGTGTCTTAGAAAACTTGGGGTGCTACTTGGTTGATGAAATAAAAAAGAACATATGTTGAATCTAAATTTGTTCTCTATTAAAAAAAACCTTAAACCCTAAACCCTAAACCCTAAACTAAAACTTAAATCCTAAACCTAAAACCTAAACCCTAAACCTTAAACCCTAAACCCTAAAAACCCTAATCACCAAACTTTAAACCCTAAACTCTAACCTCAAAACCCTAAACACTAAAACCCTAAACCCTAAACCCTAAACCCTAAACTCTATAAACCTAAAAACCTAAACCTAAACTAAATAAAACCTAATAATAAAATAAATAAATAACCTAAATCTAAACCCTAAGACCATAAACCCTAAACCTTAAAACTTACAACCATAAACCCTAAACCCAAAACCTCAAACCCAAAACCCTTAAACTTGAACCCTAAACTAACCCTAAACAAACCCTATACCCTAACCCTAACCCTAAACCCTAAATATTAAACCTTGAATAGAGATGTCATTAAGAGTAGATCTAAAGAATGACCTAATCCTAACATAGTTGTGAAGCTAAAGAAAATGTCTTCAAGAGACGTTCCCTTAACTATTAGAGATTTGAATACCCTAAATCATATTATAATACCGTATATTATAGTATAATGTAGTATGCTATATTTGAGCATGTCATGATGTCTTATCAGATGTTATAAGATATTTTGAAATATTTCAGTATATTATGGTGTTGTGCCCTATTGCCTATGTTAATATAAATCATAAAAATATTGATTTAATAAATCAGATGATGAAATTTGTTAAATTTAAACTAGGAATTAGGTTGTCATACCAAAGGTGTGTTATGCCACTTCTAGTCTAAAAGTAAGATTTTATGTTCAAAATAAATATTATATGTTGTAGCATAGTATAACATCATATATCATAATATATTATTCTATGCATTTTAAATTCTTTTAGTATTTTACAATCATGCATTCAAGCCTGCACTAGCATTGTTTATAAAAATATTGATTTAGACTTTAAAATGGTAGAATTTGGCCAAATTCATAATAGGTAGAGCATGGCATCATAATATATTATTTCAATTTAAAATATGTAAGTGATACGACTAAAATATATAGTTCTTTATTATTTAGACCAATTTTATGATTATTTATCTTAAGCAAGCACTTGTGATGTGATATGCAATATAATATAATATAATATGTTATAGTGTATTATAATATATGATGCCATAACATAGTGTAGCATCATGCATTATGGCAAACTATTATGTATTAATACTTGTTGTTTAGCATATTTTAGTTAGTTATAGTATGATGTAGTAGAGTTTGATAAAAATATTAATTTATATGCTTAGATGATGGGATTTGGCCGAATTTAAGGTAAACTTTAAGGAACATCATTGGGGTGTGTTATGGTGTGTCATTTAATCAAAAGAATGGAATTTTGCATCCAAAATAAATGTTCATTTTTCAACCAAATTTTATAAATTTTTTTCTTAAAGTGATTCATTTTAAGGTGTAATGTAAGATAATATATTATATGAAAGCAAAATATAATGTACATAACAATATAAGTTCACATATATATATGAATGCTATTGTACATTTTAGTATGTTTTACTATTGTTATAATACATTGTCAAAAGCTTAAAAAATGTTAATTTGAAGGTTGAGATGGAAGAATTTGGCCAAATTCATGGCACACACCAAAGCAACACCAAAATTATGCTATTTTGTACCATTTATATTAGAAAAATAACAATTTTACATCCAAAATGAACATTATTTATTATTTTGAAAAATTTTTGTTATTTGTTCTTTTTAAGTAATTCTAATGAGGTGTAATGTTAGACAATATATTATATTATAGAAAATTATAATATAACAACATATAATATAATATAATCTTGTGTGTTAGTTCACACTATAATATGTTTAGCATGATATTGTATAGTTAGTTTGAACTTCCTCCATCATAAAACATAAAATGTTGATTACAATTCTAAGATGCATAAAATAAGAAATAAGATTTGATGAGAATTCCATGTCAAGGACATGGTGGGAGATCCGCTAGGGGGTCACACATGCATTGGACATGACATCTGAGGGGTCTATGTTGAGGGCATTGAAGAAGAAAACCTTTTGGGGATAAGGTTTGAATTTGATTTGATTATATGAATTATGGAAAAAAGATCCGTTATTGATAAGAATCTATAATCCACCGAGGATTAAGATTGAATCGACTTTAATTTGTTTTGTTTTAATTGATGTGGAGGCATATCTACTAGAGATATGGGTTCGAGTTCGCTAGGGTCGAGTATATGAACCTTTGACTAGGGAAATAGGTTTGGGCTATCCGTTGGGGATTGGGATTTGAGTTTGCTTTCATATATTTGTTTAGGGATGCATCCACTAGGAATAAGAGTTTGGTTGGATTTCTTTGATTTAGACTCTTCTGGGGGAGTTGGTTTAATTTGGCTCCACTAGAGAGGTTAGTTTTAAGTTTGATTTGTTTTGACTTTTTATATATGATTTGGGGCTCCACCGGAAGAAGGGTGTGATTTAACTCCACTTGAGAAAATTAGATTGGGTTTAATTTAATCAATTAATGTATGGACATTCGGTGCAATGGACCCATTAAGAAGGGGCTTTATCGGCCTTGACCTACCTCAGGTTTACAAATCCAGATAGTCTACTAGCTAGGGGGTAGAGCTAGCTAACCTAAAGGGTTGCCTTTCGGTGTGCAACAATTGTGCTAGGAAGAAGGCTCAGTAGACTTACATCTTTGAAAGCGAGGAACAACCACCGCGGTGACTTGTTGGATTATAAAAATCAAACCGACCTGGGCATTCTTGAGTGAATGCCGGGACTTATGTCAACTCAAAGTAATTAGGATTGATTTTATTTGAATTTCATGTGATTTGATATGGTTTGTTTGGTTTAGTTTGATTTTGAAAGGGCATATCCTCTGGGGATGTGAGCTCGATCAAATTTGATAGATTTAATTTATGGACATGTCATTGTGTGATGGACCCATTAAGAAGGGGCTATATCAGACTTATCCTATCTCAAATTTACAAATCCAAAGAGATAGTCTATTAGCCAACCTAAGGGGTTTCCTTTTAGCGTGTAATGGCTATGCTAGGAAGAAGGCATAGTAGACTTACTTTTTCTAATGTAGGGAACAATCGTTGGGGTGACCCGTTGGTATCCCAACAAATAAAACTTGACTTAGGGGTGACTACTAAGTGAATGTCGTAGGGGACTTATATCAATTCAAGAGTAGTCAGGAAATTCCTATAGGGAGTTTTGCTGACACTACCCTAAAGATAGAATACACATGGGAAAAGGTAGCACTAGGGGTGTCCTCTAATCCATAAGTGAATACATATTTTGTTTATATGTTTGCATGGACCTGTTGGTGTATGAGGGATCACATTGAAGAGCTATATCGGCTTTGACCTATCTCATATTTACTAGACCAATGGAGAATCTGTACATCCATAGGTTGGATTCTCCAACCACAGGGGTGGTTACTAGGGAAGGTGAACTATCGTCCGATAGTAAAGTATCTAAATGGGGACACAAAGGATGTGATCCAAATATAGTGCCCATAGGGGAAGTGCACGGTGGAAAAGAAAGCTCGTGTCCTTCTAGGGGAATTATCTTAAGCCTTGGAAAATAATCTTATAGGTGTACGATGGCCAACTCAAGGAGAAAGTGTAGTAAACTTACATCTACCATTAGTGGTGTATCCTAAGGTGCGAGAGCCAACCAACCTAAGGTGTATCCATGAGCATGAGTGGTGTACCCATCAGCATGGTGAGAACCAACCAACCTAAGTTTCCCGTCGGTGTCCAACAATTAATATGGAAAGAAAGCCTTTAGGCTTACAACTTTAAAATTTGATCATGCATAGTTCATCGTCAATGGGACATATGCTATATGACCTAGACTACTAAGCGGGGAGCCCGAGGGACCTAGACTTGAAATCAGGAAGGAAGGAGACACTAGGAAACTTATTATAAACCTCAAATATCCTTGACCCAGAGGTGAACAAAATCCAAGAATAAAATGTAGCAGACTCACATCCTCTTAAATGAAGCCAACATGAGTTAACTGCAGGCATGTGTAAGGCCAACCAAAATAACAAGGAACTCATTGGTGTGCAGTGGCCAAGTAAGGAAGGAAAGCATACCAAGCATACATCCTCCAAAGAAGACCCTGGGTGACACATTAGTAGGGTACAGTCGAGCTCTAGCTTGAGTGAGTGTCGTTGGGGGCGTTATCTCAACTAAGAGTTGCCCAAGACAAAAGATATATGTTTATTTTATATGTTTGTGTGTATTTTGTGTTTTTGTTGTGTCGATAAAGGATAGGATGCTGCTCGAGTTCCTTACACCTACCCTAAGCACATCATGGTAGACTCGCAAACAAGAATACTTTCAACATGAAAGAGATTGAATTTGAAATGGAATTTTCATTGATGATAATTATTTTCAAACATGATTTATAATATTTATTTAAGTACAAAATGTTGATAATAAGCTTTGGGCTCTCTCCCTTATCATTAATAAGCTAATAAAATCTTCTTTGGTAGGCCTTCTCTATGACAAAAGGGTCTTCCCAAGTGGGTTCAAACTTGCCTCCCATTTTACTGACGGCATTTCCTTAGAACTAAAATAAGCTCTCCTACCTGAAAAGCTCTTAGATGGACCAACTTATTATGAGCTTGAATCATTTTAGGTTAGCACAACTTGAGATTTTGGCATGCTCGTAGGCATCCCTCCTCCAAACCTTCGAGCTCTTCTAACCATAACTTGATATTCTGCTTTATTGTGATCTTGCTACCCACAACTATCCTTTATGAGGGGAGTTGGACTTCTAATGGTAAATGGCTTTAAACCCATACACTAAGAAGAAAGGAGTAGAATGAGTTGTAGTTCTATATGTGGTGCAATAGGATCACAAGGCTTCAACTAACGCTCATGCCACTATCACTTGTTATTAATGAGTGTCTTCTTGTATTTAGATGAGAGTTTCATTGAAGGCTTCATTAAGCCATTAGCCCTTAGGTAGTTGATGGTAGAATATCTCCAATCTATGCTATGTCTTTGGGAAAAGTTGCTAATCTCAGTGCCCTTGAATGTGGTACCTTTATCAGATAAAATTCATTGAGGCACTCCAAACCTATATACGATATGGTTCCTAAAAAAATTTGAGCACATGCTGAATTATGACCTCTCTGACCGGAATCACCTTCGCCCATTTGGAAAAGTAGTCAGTAGTAAGTAAGATGAATCGATGCCCCTTGGAATAAGAAAGATCAATCAGACTCACTATGCTGTTACCCCAACACTCAAATGACCATGAGGCCAATGTAGGATGTAGAATGTTGGGTGGTTGGTGAAAGACTACACCGTGTATTTGACATTGGTGGCATTGCCTAGCCGTATTCATGCAATTTTTGATCATCGATGGCCAGTATTATCCTAGTCACTTGATCTTGGATTTTATCTTTGAACCAGATTAGTTGGCTCCAAATAATCTTGAGTGTACCTCACTCATGATCTTACGAGCTTCACACTTTTCTAAATAATGTAACCACATAAGATTGGAAGACTACCGATACAAGACACCATCCACAAGAGCATAAGAAAGTCATCTTTGCTTCTTCTAATGGGCTTGAGACTTCTTATGAGGTAGGTTGTCTTTATTGAGGTAATCCATGAATGGTTTCCTCCAGTCTTACTCCTCATCCTTCTTAGCAATGGCAACCTTCCCTTCAAGAAAGTACTTTTTGATGAGTTCAATATAAATAAGGGATAATACTTATCTATTTTGGACCTTTATTAATATGGACTCATCCTCCAAACATGCCAACTCCTTGGCAAGCATGGCTAAAGAATATGCTACATGTTCTCTCCATGAGGAATCTTATAAATGGTAACCTCAGGATTTGGAACAATAACTATATGGTGTACTTGTGGCGTGATGGAGCTTGGGCTTTATAACCTTATAAGACCCAGTGATTTGGTTGATAACTAACTAAGAATCCTAGAAGATGTTGATGTTCTAGATGATTAGAGTAATGACTAACTCCAGACTAGCAATCAGAGCCTCATATTCTACTTTTTTATTGGTGCAAGGATTGGACAGATGATATGAGAATCTCATCACATAGCAGTCCGGAGTTAAGAGAACTATTCCTACCCCTACTTTTCTTGGAATAGTAGATTATGGTTCTTCTCCTCTTTGAGAGGAAATCAAAGTACTTCTCCCAATGGTGAATGCTAGCATCCCTTAAGTTCATGATTTGTTCATCGGGGAGATCACCACTAAGCGGAGAGTCAGCAGGAAGTGGGTATGACGTTAAGAAATCTGTTAGCACTTATCCTTTCCTTTGCAGAAGTGAAGGTAATATCAAACTACATAAGGATCATGGACCATCGTGATCATTCGGATATATGTGTCAAATGAATGAAAATTGTAGGAATTGATCCTAGACATTAAGTTCACCTTAGAGGAAGCATGTAGTGCTGTAGCTTTTAGGATGCAAAATTTAAAGCTAGGCAATGCTTCTCAGTGGGTGGATAGTTAGCCTCAGTATAGATTTAGGGTTTAGATTTAAGGATAATCAAGCCAACTAAACCCAATTGGTCCACTTGACCAAAGTGGCCAATTTGACCTATTTGGGCCAAGTTATAATTCTACTCAAATTGGACCAAGCCCATCAAAACCTCTCATAATGATTATTGATCACCCTTGGTTGATAAATTATCATAAATTAGTCGAACCAAGCCAAATTGGTCATTTGACCAAGTCAATCCCTTAACCCATATGAACCCAAGCTAGCCAAATTGCAACCTAAGATAAATCCCTTGAAACCAATGATTCATACCAAATCAAAATCAATATTTGAGTATGACTTGACTTTCAATTGAGTCAAACCAAATCCAATTGGCTCTCTTGACCAATGTTGACCCAAATTGACCTAAAAGATCAAATTGTGTCAAATCAAAATATAAACCAAATTTATTGCGACCAATGGCTGAAGATCATTCCAAATTGATTGTTGAACTTGACCAAAGCCATGATTGGACCCAATTGAACCTAATTGACCTACTTAGCCCAAATTGACCTAATGGTTCAGGTTGGAATAAATCAAAACCAAAACCAAATTAAGTGAAAGGAAAGCCTACAATCATCTTAAATTAGTCAACTAAACCCAACAACCAAAGCCAATTTGGCTAATTTGGTCAAATTGATCAACTTAACCCATTTTGCCCAAATGAATTCAAATGTGCCAAAATCAAATCTAAGCCAAACTAAGCCAAACCAATTGAACCAAAACATCCCAAATGATCATATGAAGTTGACCCCTTAGTTTGAATTTGACCAATTGATCAACTTGACCCAACTTAATCCAATTTGACCTAAATGAGTCAAATTGAGCTAAACCTAACCAAATCGACTACAATTAACTTGAAATTTGGGCTAACCCAATTTTGGCTCATTTTAAATCTTCCCAAATTAAATCTAATGCCAAATGATTATTCATCCGTTAGGTCAAGAGCATCACATGAATCAAATCACCCATGTAAGTGGACATTTCCATTCCTTGGCCACTTGGTATTCTCCCAATGGTCCACCTAGGCACCTAGGACACTACCCACCCTGACCTAATGGGTGGTTTGGTTGGCAATGACCCATGGGAGGTAAAATCACCTCATCCTCTTAATTGGAGCATTTGAAACCCATAGGACACCCATGATTCCTCATTAGAAGCCACCTCCACACCTTCAACCAAGCAAGTCGAGCCAACTCACCTCCTCGTTGCCACCCACAACTCCTTGAGATGACTAAATGACCACTAAAAGCTAAACCTGATCTCATCATCCGATCAAGATGAAGGGGGGTATACACCCCCTCGTTTCCACTCAATCACACAAAAAAATCATTCTTAGAGCCCTACTCAAGATGATGCTAGAGCCATTCCCTAAGCTCCAAAGATCATTCCTCAATCAAAAAATGCCATTCCTATCCATCTCAAAATAGGACACTCCCATTTTTGACCTAACTTCCTCATTTATCCATCAAATTTAAATTAACTTCACACGTACCTTCCCTAAGCCTTATCGAGAAAGAACGAATCATCTTTCAAGCATCTCGAGCACTAGAGGTTGGGCTTCGATCAAAGCTGAGCTCCAAATAATCGATTGATGGCCTTCCGAGCGAATGTCGAGGCATTGATCCAATTGATGCTCAAGGCTTCATCTCCACTAGATGAAGCTTCCTCAATCATTCAAGCCACCGGTCTTGTGTTCCCGTGAGGTATGCTTCCAAAACTGATCCTTAGGCAAAATTGGGCTTAAGATTTTTGAAGAAAACTTGCATCTAAGGTGATCTTGGCCAACGATCCCCTTCGATCAATGTCGTGAAGGTGTGGGATCCTTTTGGAGTTGATCCAAGCTGAGGTAAGCTCAGATAAAGTGAGCAATGGCAGACAAACTCCATTCTCCCTCACTCACATGATGTTAGATCACGCACCGTCCATTCTGCATGAATAGAATGGACAGTCATGATTACATCTACTAGATTGATATAATATAATCTTATTAAGCTATGGGATTAATCGTAGCCATCCAATCTTAGATCAGATAGCAGACAAAAAGGCGCGCGCCACCAAGTAGGTACTAAGTTGGATAAGTTTTAAGTAACCAATCCCACGGTGCCACGTAGAAAGCGCACCACATGGCGCCAATAGGATTAGTCTTTAATTATGCTTAATTAATCATTTTTAATGCTCAAAACTTCTAAAAATCATAAAAGGTTATAGAGAAATAAAAAAATGCAAATAAATACTCATTTTAGAGGTATTTCGGAGGTGAATTAATTAAAAATGATCTTAACTAATTTTGAATAGTAATTAAGGTTTATTTAAGGTTTAATTACAAAATTAATTAACTTAATTACTTTTTATTTACTTAAGCAATTAATCCCAAATTTTTTTGGTTAATTTAATGGGATGACCTCTCCCATGATTTTCTTTGAATTTATTGCTCACTTAATTAGGAAAATTAATTAATTAACCTTAACTACTCTTTTAAGTTAATTAATGATTAATTAATCCCATGAATAGTAATAAATTGGTTAATTAATTTTATTAATCATTGTTCAATAGTAAATGAACTAAGGAATAAGGTTGGGACCCCTTTCCCTAAGTTCTTTTCACCCTTTTTTAAAATGAAATTAATTAGGATTTAACTAATTTATTAAATCATTTAATCAATTTGAAATCATAATCACATTAGATCTTAATTAATTAAATCATGGGGTAGATCTTTAGGTGTTTAATAACCTAAAGGAGTTTAATGAAATTATGCTTAGTCCACATGTGTGGGAATAACAAAAGAGTAATTAATAAAGTTCCTTAATTTAGTTAACTATTAATCATGAGCCAATTACATTAGGCACCTTTTATTTCCTAGGATCATTGCAAGTTTATTTTCCATGCATATCATGTTGGATCATAATTATTTAGTTAATTAATTTAAGGTGACATAGGTAAGGGTAATTAATTCATCTAATTAAGGGTTCAAATTAATTAACCCATAAAATCAACTTAATCACATTTTCTTAAATTAAATTAAATCACTAATGTGGGAATGGGTTTAAAATAGCAAGTGATGATTTCTCTTCTCCTCATTAAATCAAATCAAATCCAAAACTTAATTAATAAAGAAGCTTTGGTTTTCTTTAAATAATCTTATTTGATTTGATTGTCCTTAAGAACTAGTTTAGTTGAATGAATCACATGCTTATATTTGATTATCCTCTTTCCAATAATGTTAAATTTGGTATGTAATTTGAATTCATGCATCCATCTTTTCAAAATCAAGTAAAATAAAATGGATTTCATTGTAAGCTTATATGTGTTGATTTAATTTAATATATGCAAATCTATTATCACTATTAAATCCAAATGTATTTTCCAAAAGCTTATAAATGAATAATAATAGGTGTTATGATGCTAGTTATAAATACATAAGAAATGCATGTGCTTATAACTTAAGTGTATGAATGTTGAGTTCTCTTTCCTCTATTCATGTGTTGATTTATATAAGATTGAATGGTAATGGGTATATATAAATGATTCAATAAAAAAATATAAACAATCTTTGCATGGTTTTCTTTCCCTCATTTATGTATACATCCATGTGTGTCAAAGAAAAGCAAGTATATAGTGGACATCCCGTGAATCTGAGGCTTTAGTTAGCCCCAAGGAGGTCATTTGATTACCTCACTTCCCTGGTTTAGACATGTACTTGCCTATATTTTTGTACGTGTATATGTATATGTGATTAGTTAATGAAAATCCTATTTTACATTAAAATTGCATGCATTCATAATTGACTTGTGGTTGAATTAATTAGCCATATGATTTGGACTTACTTCCTATGTTCATGTATATGAATTTACATATGTTTGAATGCAAATGGGTATATAGTCTGGACATCATGAGAATACGAGGCTTTAGCTAGCTCCATGGAGGTCATTTTGATTACCTCACTTCACTGGTTTAACAACGGCACATGCCTATTTAATTTCATTCTTATGTCCTTTTCTATAAGAATTTGGATAAAGTTTTAATTTAACATGGTTAAATAATTCAATCAAATAAAATATAAATTCTAACCTTGCACATACATTCATCATTTAAGTGTGCTAAATTATGTTGCATGTATAGATACACTTAGGATTAAGTCATATGCATGTTACATCTGATGGAAAGGAATGATTTAATATATGTCATGTGGTAGTAATTCAATTAAATTAATCTTAAGATGCCTTTCATTTTGAATATGATTATTTAAAGTGAACATAAACTTAGCATTAATTAAATTATTTAATAAGCCATTCACTAAAGAGAACTAAATCAAATTAATATACTTTAGAAAGTGACTTAAGGTAGGGATGAAAGAGGGCAATGCCATTTTCCTCTCTTTATAACACTTAGTTGCTAAGTGAAATCAAATGAAACAAAAGTAAACAAAAACTAAAATTCTCAAATCAATTAAACTACTTCAAGTGAAATCAACCTTTCATGTTAAATTGAATCTTTCTACCCTTAGAAAATACAACACTAATGCCTAACAAGACTTACCACACAAGCCTTAATAGATACATTAGAATTAAGTCACCACTTCTAGATCTAAGTTAGGGCCGGTGTGATGTGATGTATTTTTATTTTGTGATGTATTATTTTAGATTAGATGTTAGGGTATATGCTTCTTAGATTAGATGATAGGCCAATATTAGCTTAATCATTGTTTTTACAGGAGATTATGTTTAAGGGATGCTTAAAATAAATGTAAATGCTCTTTTGTAGGTTACTTATTTCCTTAAGCATAATCTAAGTTAGACGGTAGGCTGGTAGTAGTGCTAAGTCCAAATTATAAATATAATTTCATAGGATTATATGTATAGTTAGCTAAGCTCTATTTTGTAGGTGTAGTTAGATTTACTTTTCCCACATAAATGTAATTTTTGCAATAGTAATTAGGATTAGTGCTATGGTGGATTAGGATGAGCAGTGGCCAGAAAGGTTTGCCCTACGGTGCCCTGTGATGCCTTTGAAGAAAGCACCATCCAAATCAAAGAAGGAACCAAATCAGAATTGGAGATATGAAAAAAGAAGCCCCTAATATCATTTAATACATTTATAATTATTCTTTCATATTCCAGGTTGTATAAGGGTAGAGCTCGGCTACCCATCTTTTCTCTCTTAGGGTTGCACGGCGGTACCCGACCACACTGGCATTTTATTATTTTATGATAGTTTATATAATTGTTTGATGTTATGTTTGCATTGTGCATTAGGATGGCATGCTTTTCATAGTTTCTTAAAGCTTTAATGTGTGGCTTGGATACAATTAGGCTCTAAGGATAAAAATAACTTTTCTACCCAACTAATCACTCATGACTAAATTTTAAACAACTCATAACCTCATTATAAAGCCTAAGACATAAACAAGATAATTAAAAGATTTAGCAACCCCTTAGTTGTATGCTTCACATCATGCATGCATATTCTTTCTCTCTTGAACATGAAGGATCTCCATCTTTGCACGATAAAGAAATGCTTGACCTGTGAGGGCATCTCTTATGGTGGAAAACACATTCTTCTAGCTGATTTGACCCATAACCTATTTCATCATGCATTTAGAAATAAGAAATCCTAAAGCCTCTATCAAAATGATGTGTCTAAAATGAAATTAAATTTAAAAATATTTTGCATCAATAGATTAAGTTATATGCTCATACCACTCATGCTCTCATCTCTTAGGAGTGTGTTTGGGACTTTAGTCTCTTTCTAATTAAATAACTACTTAGTTATCTTATAATTCATTAGACTAGAATACATGGTTTTAAAATAATAGGAGGAGTTAGCTGGCGGCCACTCTAGGTGGTTATAAGTCTAGAAGTCAGACAATTTATTCTCTCTTGTGGAGGTAAACCCTTATGTCCACTTATTGCTTAGATTTAGTTCATGCTTTATCTTTTACTAAAGCTCCTAGATTTAGGATCAGGTAGCTATTTCCTTCCTGAGCATAAATTCTCACTTCTTAGGCATTCCCACAACCTTACTAGATTATAAGCCCTAATAATCTAATTAAATTTTAACTCAAAACATATAAATCTCCTCAACTTAAAAAATTATAAATCCCAACCATAAGATAGATTAGAATGCTCACTAGGCTTCCTAGTATCATGAGCATTTCCAACTTAATTCATTTTGATTCCAAAATATGTCTTTTGAACTTTCCCAATTCATTTTCCAAATACAACCAATCATTTGATAGTCTAACCTTGAAATGTTTGGACATGATAATTGTTTACTTTAATCGAGAGTATTCTTAGAAAATTTTATTTCCTAAGAAATAATTAACTATGGAGGCTAACCTCCATAAGGAACATAATAACCTAGTTTAATATAAACCCTACTTTATTCATTCATGTAAAGTAAGGGAAAAATCTCTAGTACATTTGAAGACCCATCATGCCTTAGGAGTCCTTATTACGTGATTAGGTCCATTATAGGATGATGCCTCTATCTTTCATGATAGTACACCATACCTCAATGTTATACATCAGCTCAAAAAAGTACCCCTCCCATATGATCGTGGTGTCCCATACATCCAAAATAAACACCATAAGGCCCTTCACTTGTTCATTGAATCATTTTAACATCATCTTTTCTTTTTGGAGTTTGAAGATGTCGATCCTCAAGTAGGCGAGAGTTATTAGACTCATAATGTTGACACACACGGTCAACTGAACATTGGACAGCCTATATCTGCCTACATCCACTATAATGTAAAGTGGCGATTGTGCCCTATCATCCCTAGGAGTAAGTCTTCATTGTTGAATGTAACTTTTAAGTTATCCTTTGAGTGGCAAGCCTCTTCTTTAATAGCTGCTAAGCATATCTTTAGATCAAGTAAGGCCTTGATTAGAGAATCCCTCATCTTTTGGATAAGATAAGGGGTCATATATGCTTAACTTATGGAAACTTTCTAAGGTAAACTAGAACATTATAATTAACTCGGCTTGGTCCTCCATAAGCATATCCATGGGTGGAGTTTCATAGAGGGTCTATCTCTCCACCGGAACCAATCACTTGCTTACCCTTATCCGGAGGTGCTACCCTAGGAGGTAGAACTTTGTCCTTGTGTGATTGACTGACTTCTTTAAATGATGAGCTTGTAGACAGTTATACCTTTCATCGCATACATACAATTTCTTTTATGGGATCCTCAAAGTCAGTTGACTCCAAGTCAATCTCAAGGGGTGAACCGATTGATTCAAAGAAGGATAGTTCGACTCAATCGAAAGGAAAGAATGAAACTACTAGAGCTATTATTTTTATTTAGACTCGTAGAGCATTCAATAAAAATAAAATTAAGAGTATTAGAAGTAGACAATATATAAGTAGAATCAACTTTCTTCATTAATTTCTTTTTGGGTGGAGGTACATAATAAAAATCAAGCAAAGCAAGCGGAGTAAGGAATTTAGTTCCCTAATCTGCAGATACAATGCTTCTTCCGGTATAAGAAGAGCTAACAGAAGAGGTGATAGCTGCAACAGTGGAGGGAGTACTGGACTCAGACAGTGGCTATGCTACTGGACTTCCCAAGAAAGTATGGTGAGCTACTGTTGATGTTGGGATGTCACCATCCTCGAGTTATCCTTTGTAACTAGCAAACCTTCATTAGTGTTGGAGGTTTGAGCTATTTCAGGCACCTACAAGGAAAGCATCTTGATCTTAGAAATGATATTCTTAGAGGTTTGGGATAGGGAGATATCCTAACCTTCTTTAGTCTTAAGATGATCACAAGTATCCCCAAGGATTACTCTAACAGAACCGGATGGTTATTCTAATAAGTATTCCTTAGGGATAACTATGGCTCCCAACTTGTAGCTACCCTCAAGCTAGTCTTTAAAAGTGATACAATCATCTAAGAGATGGCCTAAGATGTGGTGGTAGGGGAAATAGCTAGGATCATTGCTCTTGCACACCTTATCTAGCCTCTTAGGCTTTGGTAACTGAAAGTCAAGTTTGTTTAAGAGATTCTTAAAGATTTTTCTAACTATCTCCCTCATGAATGAATATGGCTTATTCAATATATTGGAAAGAGTAGGTGGAAAGTACTTACCTAGTGATGGATATGAATAACACCACTGGGTAGGCTGTTGAGGTGGTGGAAATGGTCATTGTGGCAGTTGCGGTGGCCGGTATGATGGCCGAGGTGGTGGTAAATAAGGCTGCTAAGCTTGTAGTCTCTCATACTAAACTCTGGCTAGCTACTTCCCTTTGTCCACTAACACAATTGTCCATGGCTTCTTCTCAAACACCTTCTACAGCTTGGGCCTAGATGATTAGTTGAGAAAAGGCAATTGTTTGGCTTCCTCTTGTAGGTTAGTTGCCTTATTGATTAATTTCTTGAATGTTTTAATGGTAAAGCTCTTAAGCATGAAAGTGACCGGGCCATGGATATTCTTGAGAAGAATCAAAATGGCATGTTGTTCGGATAGCTGTGATTCACATTTCATGCTCAGGTTGTGCCACTTGAGAATGTAATCAATAAGGGACTCATTGAGTTTCTGTTTCTCTTCAATGAGGTCACCTATAGTCACCCTCTACTGAGCTCTAGCAAACCTCTTGATGAAGAGGTGCTCCAACTCAGCAAAAGTCTTCACAAACTATTTGGCAGTTCGGTGTACCAATCAAATGCAATACCTAACAGACTACTAACAAAAATGCTGAGGAGGAGTGCATTGCTACCACCAGTGTTGCAGCAGCCAGCTCTAAAGTGTGCAATGTGTTATCGTGGGTTCCCACTACCATCAAAGAACTTGAAGGATGGTGGCACAAAACCTTAAATAAAATAGAAACTAAATAAAACCTAAACCTAAAAAATAAACTTAAAAATAAAACTAAAAAAATAAATAAAAATAAAACCTAAACCCTAAACTAAAAATATCCTAAACCTAAAATAAACAAAATAAAATAAACATAAACCTAAACAAAAATAAATAAAACCTAAACCTAAACCTAAACCCAAACCTAAATAAAATAAAATAAACTAAAAATAAACCTAAACCTAACCTAAGAATAAACCTAAAATCTAAACCTAAAAAACTAAAATGAAAACCAAAACCTAAATCTAAAAATAAAAAATAAAACCTAAACCTAAAAAATAAAATAAAAATAAAACTATACTAAAAACTAAACAAAAACTTAAACCTAAACCAAAAAAATAAATTAAAATAAAAAACTTAAATTAAAATAAATAAACTAGACAAAATAATAATAAAAAATAAACCTAAATAAAAATAAAAAATAAAATAAACTAAAATAAATCAAAAATAAACTAAATAAACCTAAACTTGGGTTTACTTAATTAAAAAAACCTTAAACCCTAAAAAACCCTAAATCCTAAACTATAAATGACTTAAACCATAAACTAATCCTAAACCTTAAACCCTAATCCTACAAACCAAAAAAACCCTAAACTCTATACTTTAAACCCTAACCTTACCCTCCCTATACCCTAAACTAAACCACAAACCCTAAACCCTAAACCCTAAAAATACTAAACCCTAAACCGTAAACTAACCCTAAATCCTAAGCTAACCTTAAGCCTTAAACCCTAAACTCACAACCCTAAACCCTCAAATTGTAAACCCTAATCCCTAAACATAAAGAAAACCCATTCGTTTGAGCATCTCCTCTCTCCTTAATATTTTGGGTGCTTTGGTGAATTTTATTTCTCGTATGGAGGCGTGTCCCCTCTATGGCTTTTTGTGGCAATTTTGGTTGTTTCTTCCATTTTGGCAATTTCGATCAGCATTTGGCTTCTCCTGTCAGGTACTGCTGTTGATCATGGTTGCAATTTCTACTTCCTCATGGGGAAATCCTAATAATTTGGCTGCTCCCATTAATGTTTCTAGCTCTTTAGGGGTTTCTAGCTTCAATCCATCATTGGCTTTGAAATCATTGGAGGATGTTCCTGCTAGTAAGGCTTATTGTGCTAGTGAGTCTCTTGAGGTTATTTTGACTTCCTTCCAGGGTGTACCCATGATAATGTGTTCTGATTAGATTATGGAAAGGCTTGCAAATCCTTTTGAATTTATATTGGTGGGTAAATTTACTTTGCATCATCCAACTTTGAAGAATATTCAATCTTTCTTCCATAGCTTGAAAATCTTTGAAATTTTTTCTATCAAATTGATCAATTCCTGTGATGTATTAATCTAGCTTTCCAACAATTTGGATTACACTATGTTTTTTCTCATCACTCATATTTTGTTTTCAAATTTTAGATGAGATTGTTGAAATGGATGCCTCTTTTGATATTTAAGAGAGTCTCCTATTATTTCAGCTTTAGATCTTCCTTCCCAATCTACATGTCCATTTCATTAATCATGAATATTTTTTGCTCTGGTGTACTATTTGGTTGTCCTCTTCAAGGTGATCAGGCGATTGTTTCTAATACCAGGCCCTCTATTTCTCGGATTCTAGTCTAGTTGGATATAACTAAAAAATTTCCTAAGGAAGTTTGGCTAGGATCAAAGAAATATGGATATTTACAAAAGGTGGTATTTGAGAATTTTCTTATTTTTTATTCCCATCATAAAATTCATGGTCATGGGTTTTCTGATTATTTTGTGGTTCATCCTCACCTTAAGAAACCAAAATCAGTTAATAATAATTTGGATCCCAACCTTAAGGTTCCCTCGATTAAAGCACAAAATTCTGCTACTATGGACATTTCTTTACTTGAAACCAAGAGACATAATATTGATCCACCCTTTGTTCTATAGAGAATGTTGTGGTTCTTAAACCTTATCGCTTTTGGATGCCATATTAATAAGGATGCCTTACCCTTCAATGATTCTATAGTTGAATGCTTTTGATATTGGTAATAATATGGCTAATAATATGTTTTTGAAACTTATGGATGATGATTCTGTCTCAAATGATTCAATTCCTACTTTTATGCCACCATTAATTTATGAGAATGTGATCCTAAATGAGGGTTTGAATGGTGAGCAAACTAATGGCTTCTAATTCTAACTTGGGCACTTATGCTTTAAATGGTAATCCCTTTCCTGCCTCCTTTTCTAATGTTGAACTAATTCTAATTTGGCATTTCAACCTAATACTGATTTGGAAGAGGGTGAAGTGGCTTGCAATGATGCTTTAAATGTGCAAATTTCCTCCAAAAACAACCCTAAACAATCTCTCTCAGATGGTGATGTATCTAGCAAAAACAATTTGATTTTTCTGGAATAGTCCTTATGTTATGTAGATTTTGGATGATTTATCCCAAGTTGTGAATGTTAAGATTACTTCTGATAATTTTACTTATTTTGGTTCCTTTGTTTATGTTTCTTGTAAAGCGTTGATGCATTCTTTGGGAGAAACTTATTAGTTTTTCTTCTTCTCTTGATGCTCCTTGGTTTATGGGTAGAGATTTTAATACTATCTTTTCTTCCTCTTAAAGTGTTGGTGGAAATGTTCCTAACTTATTTTATATGGAATGTTTTAATAACATGATCCTTAAATGTCATCTTACTGACATTGGCTTTACTGGGTCTCAATTTACATGGAATAATTAGAGACTATGGCAAAGGCTTGATAGTGTTCTTTTTAATCATCCGTGGATTAATCTTTTCCCTATTAATTTTGTGGAGCACTTGAGAAAAATCCTATCAGGCCATTCTCCCTTGCTTATTAATGTTAATTTTAATGCTAACAAATCCTTCCCCTATCCCTTTTCATTTCCAAAATATGTGGCTTATGGATGATAGATTTTTCAATGTTGATGCTAGTAATTGGGAGAACCTCTCCATCCGATGACTCTATTTTTGGGATGAAGAGATTGTGGTTCAAATTAAAAGACTTAAACAATACCTTTCTTGGTGGAATAAACACTATTTTAAGTATCTTTTTGTCAATATTAATAAAATGGAGAATGAGGTGATCGCTTTGGAAGATGTTGTTGTTAATGATCCTTCTAAAATTCAAATGTTGGCTCAAGCTAAAGATAGGTTGACATATTTTTAAGATATGGAGGAGACTTATTGGTAGCAAAAAGCTTCTATGAAATGAATCTCTGATGGTGATCACAATATCAAATATTTCCATGCCATGGTTAAAAATAAAAAAAAGCTATAAACCATACTCATAAAATTAAAATTCATGATGGAGTTTGGTGTTTAGATAAAAGGAGCTTGTAGAGTCTGTTGCCCTTTTTATAAAGAGGTTCAATAAAATGTTGCTTATGATGATATTTCTTGGCCCAAAGTTATTTCTAATCTTATTTTGGATGTGGATAACAATATGCTTTCTTCCTTACCAGACCTGAAATTTCTAAAATTTTGTAGAGTATGAATAATGACTTCGGTGGTAGTGATGGTTATACTACTTTTTTTTTTAAAATGTTGGATTTCCATTAAAGAGGACATAATTAAAGCGTTCTTATTTTTTTTAGGGTAATATCCTTCCCAAATATTTTGCTGCCTTCATTGTTTTAATTCCTAAAAAGACAATCGATGTTTGGTGTGATTTTAGGTCGATTAGCCTTTGGTCTTTTTTAATAAAATTATCTCTAAGATTTTGGCTAAAAGATTGAGCATCTTGCTCACTAAAATTATCTCCCCCAATCAATTCGGTTTTGTTAAAGGGAGATCTATTTCTGATAATGTTCTTTTAGCATAAGAGATGATCCATGATTTGAATGCCAAAGTTCACGGTGGAAACCTGCTTTTTAAGCATGACATTCCAAAGTCTATGATAACATTGGTTGGGTTTACCTATATAAAATTTTGGCTTTATTTGGGTTCTCTAATCAATTTATTGCTTTAATTAAGAATGGGATTGAGAATTCTTGGTTTTCTATGCTTCTTAATGGTGAAGTGCATGGTTTTTTCTCCTCTTCTCATGGGCTATGGAAAGGTGACACTCTTTCTCCTGCTCTTTTCATTATTCGTGGACTATCTTTCTAGATGTCTTGAGCATATGAATAGTTGAATGAGTAACGTGTTCTATAGAACCATTGGTGGGTTTCCCATTTCTCACCTTAGTTTTTTGATGATTTCATTATATTTTGCAATGCCTCCACTCATTACATTAAGAAATTATGTAAGTTCTTAATTCATTTTGGTAGGGAGAGTGGCTTGATTATCAATCCTAATAAAAGTTTTTTTTATTACTAGCTCTTCTATCACTTTATCTAAATCGATGTTATCAGAAATATTGTGGGTTTCTCTCATCAAAATCTTCCTATCAAGTATCTGGGGACTTTCTTATATAGATGCATGAAAAGATCTTCTTTATTTAATGAAGTTATTTAGAAAATAAATAAGAAAACCTCCTCTTGGGAATTTCATTTACTCTCCTTTGGTACTAGACTTATCTTGATCAAAAGTACCCTTTGCACTGCCAATGTATCTCTTGTCTACTATTATCTCTACCCGCTCTATTATTAAAAGGATTAGTAGACTTTTAATAAATGTTTTTGGGGATCTAATACATTTACCAAAAGATTACATTGGGCTAGTTGGCATAACTGTTGTGGTATTAATAATGAAGGTGGCTTGGGTTTCTAAACCTTAGAGGATTCTATTAATTATTTTTCTTATAAAATGTTGTGGAACTTTATAAATAAAGACAGTTACTAGTCAAAGTTGATGCATGCTAAATATTATCAGGGAAAACACACCATCATTAGTGTTTTCAAATCTAGGGATTCTCTTATTTGGAGAAGACTTTGTAGTTTCAAATGGAGTGCTAAGAATTTAATTTATTGGGGTATCAATTTTGGTTCCTCATTTTTTGGCAAGACAATTGGCTTGGTCAGGGCTCTATTGATTCCCGTCTCAGTACTCATTCCATTATGGTGCTTAAGGTTCATCAGTTAATTAATAATAATAATTGGGATGTGGCTCAATTTAATAACCTTGTCCCTAATATGATCATCAAGAAAATCCTTAAAATTTTCCCTCACCCTAATGAACCCGACCAAATTCTTTTCAAAATTTCTTTTTCTGTAGATTTTATTTTTAAGGATGTGTGGCATTTTATCAGATTTAAATATCAAGAGTCCTTGGTTTTTACTAAAATCCTGAATAATAGTATCCCTATTTCATTCTCGATCTTAACTTGGCACATTCTTAAGCATTATATCCCTGTGGATGCTAAACTTTTGAAAAAAAGCACTGCTATCACATTGAAAGTGTAGATCATGTTTCTATGAATGGCCCTATTGCTAGTAGAATGTGGAACTGATAATATTATTAATACTTTCCACTTTAATGGTTCATTTTCTATTATGTAACTCCTTGAAGCATGATTCTCTCATACTTCTAAGGGTCATGTTAAAATTGTATTAGCTATTACTATTTTTTGGTATATTTGGATGGATAGAAATGATGCAAAGCACTTTAATATTCCTATGAATTATAATCGTATCATTGGTAGATCCAAATATAAAATTTTGTTTCATTTCAAAGCAAATCTTTTTACTCACTCTAATTTTAAAGGGTACAAGTCTGGCCTTGAAATTGGGGATTAACCTTCCTCCTTGTAATGTCTCTCCTACTTGGGGATTAACCTTCCTCCTTGTAATGTCTCTCCCCCCAAAAGGAGATGAGGAAGTTCTTCGCATGGACTTTATTTTGTGGATTACTATTTCTATTTTCCTTTGCTTGCTTTCCTTAACTATTGTATTAGTTAAGGGGCATATCTCTTTAGTACTTTTTGTAGCTTTTTGAGGATTAGCTTAGAGATTTGCCTCCTCCAAGGACTTTGTACCTTTTCTTTGTCGCAATAAAATTTCACTAATTTCCCTAAACAAAAACCCTAAATCCTAAAACCCTAAACCAAACCTACCAAAACTAAAACCATAAACCACAAACCTAAGCCTAAACCCTAAGCTCTAAAACCTATAACCCTAAAACTTAAACCCTAAACCCCAAACCTCAAAAATACTAAACACTAAACCCCAAACCCTAAACCCTAAAAAATAAAAACCTAAAAACCTAAACCTAAACTAAATAAAACCTAAAATAAATAAATAAAAAAACCTAAACCTAAATAAAATAAAAAATATAAAAAAATAAAAACCTAAACTAAAACCTAAACCTAAACCTAAACCTAAACATAAACCTAAAAATAAAAAAATAAAAACTAAACTAAAATAAAATAAATAAAAACCTAAACAAAACAAAAAATTAAAATAAACCTAAAAAAAAAACATAAATAAAATAAAAACTAAACCGAAAATAATAATAAAATAAACTTAAAATAAAAACCAAATAAAAACTTAAACCTAAAAAATAAACCAAAAAAATAAAACCTAAAAATAAATAAAAATAAAACCTAAACCCAAAACTAAAAAAAAAGCTAAAATAAATAAAATAAAATAAACCTAAAAACTAAAATAAATAAAACCTAAACCTAAACCTAAAAGAAACTAAACCTAAACCCTAAACTAAATAAAAGAAAATAAACTAAATAAAATAAAACATAAATCTAAACAAAATAACACCTTAAAATAAACCTAAAATAAAACCCAAAACCTAAACATAAAAAAAATAAAATAAAACATAACCCTAATCCAAAAATAGAAAATCAGCTAAACATTAAAAAATAAAACAAAACCTAAACCTAAACCTAAACATACAAAATAAACTAAAATAAATAAACCTAAAATAAAAAAAACTAAAATAAATAAAATAAAAATAAAATAAACTAAAATTAATAAAAAAATAATCTAAATAAACTAAATAATAAACCTACGAGTTTATTTAATTTAAAATTTTCGTAAAAAAATAAAAATAAATAAATAAACCCTAAACCCTAAATCCTAAATGCTAAACCCCAAAACCCAAAACCCAAAACCCTCCCTAACCTTTAACCTTAACCTCCACCCCAAATAACCCTATAAACCCTAAACCCTATACCCTAAACCCTATACTCCCCTAACCCTAACTAAATCCTAAACCCTAAACCCTAAACCCACCCTAAACCCTAAAACCTAAATATTTAAACTTAAACTAAAATCTAAAAGTAAAATAAATAAAATAACTAAAACAAAATAAAATAATAAAATGAAACATAACACTAAACCCAAAACCCTAACAAAAAATAAAATAAAATATAAAATTATACAAAATAAAATAAATAAAAGCAAAACTAAAAAAATTAAAACCTAAATAAAATAAAACTAAAGCTAAAATAAAAAATAAATAAGCCTAAAATAAAATAAAATAAAAACTAAATAAAACTTAAACCTAAAAATAAACTAAAATAAATAAAAAAATAAAACCTAAACCCTAAACTAAAACCTAAACCTAAAATAAAATAAATTAAACCTAAACTAAAATAAACTAAACTAAAATAAAGAAAACCTAAACCTAAACCTAAATTGAATAAAATAAAATAAACTGAAAATAAACCCAAAACTAAATTAAAAATTTAACCTAAAAATAAACCTAAAATAAATACCTAAAATTTAAACTTAATAAAATAAAATAAAAACTTAAACCTAAAACTTAAAATAAAAAATAAAACTAAAGATATAAAATAAATTAAAAAAACTAACCTAAAAAGTAATCCTAAAACTAAACCTAAGAAAAATTAAAATAAAAATCCTAAACTAAAATAAATAAACCTCAAATAAATAAACTAAACTAAATAAAAATAAAAATGAACCTAAATCAAAATAAAAATTAGAATAGACTAAATTAACCTAAACCTACTAGTTTACTTAATTTAAAAAAATTAAAGAAATAAAAAAAATAAAAATAATAAAAAAACCCTATCCCCCTTACAAAAGAAATAACTCTAAATACCCTAAACCCTAAACCTAAACTTTAAACCCAAACCTGACCACCAAGCCCTAAACCTACAAATCCTAAACATAAACAAAATAAAACTAAACATATAATAAATAAACCTAAACCTAAATAAATAAAATAAAATAAACCTAAATCAAAATAAATAATAAAATTACCAAAAATAAATAAAAATAAACTAAATAAATCTAAACCTACCTGTTTACTTTATTTAAAAAATAGTAATAAATTTAAAAATAAAAAAACCCTAACCCTAAACCCTAAACCTACATACCTAAACCCTAAACCCTAAAACCTATAACTTTAAACCATAAACCCTGAACCCCAAACCCTTAACCCTAAATTCTAAACCTTAAACCCCAAACCCTAAACCCAAAACCCTAAAAACCTAATAACCTAAACCTAAACTAAATAAAATCTATAAATAAAATAAATAAATAAACCTAAACTTAAATAAAATAAAATAAAAAAAAAATAAAATCTAAACTAAACTAAACTAAACCTAAACCTAAACATAAAAAACTAAAAAATAAAATAAAATAAAATAAAACTAAAATAAAATAAAATAAAATAAATAAAACCTAAACTAAACTAAAATAAAAAACCTAAAAACTAAAATAAAATAAAACTAAACATAAAATAAAATAAAAATAAATAAAATAAAGTATAATAAAATAAATAAAACCTAAAATAAACATAAAAATAAATAAAAGCAAAAAATAAAAATAAACAAAATAAAATAAACCTAAACCTAAACTAAATAAACTAAACTAAAAGAATAAATCCTAAAAACCTTAACCTAAATAAACAAAACCCTAAACTAAATAAAATAAAATAGAAATAAACCTACCTAAACTAATACTAAAAAAACCTAAAATAAAAACCTAAAACCTAAACCTAGAAAAGTAAAATAAAAACTAAAACTTCAACCTAAAAATACGAAAATAAAAACTAAACTTAAACTAAAATAAAAATAAAACTAAACTAAAAATTAAACCTTAACCTAAACCTAAAAATTAAACTTAATTAAACAAACATAAAATAAATAAATAAAACTATATAAGAATAAAAATAAACCTAAATAAAAATAAAAATTAAACCTAAAACCTAAAATCCTAGACCTAAACAAAATAAAACCTAGAAATAAAATAAGTAAATAAATAAAACCTAAACTTAAATAATATTGAAAAGTAAAATTAAATAAAAACCTAAACTAAAACCTAAACCTAAACCTAAACCTAGAAATAAAATAAAATAAACTAATAAAAATAAACTAAAATAAAATAAATAATAACTTAAACTAAACTAAAATGTAAAATAAATATAAATAAAATAAAAACTAAACTTAAAATAAACAAAAATTATAATTAACCTAAAATAAAATAAAATAAAAAATAAATAAAACTAAAAAATAAACCTAAAAAATAAAAAAATTAAAACCTTAACCCTAAACAAAAAGAAAACCTAAACCTAAAATAAAAATAAAATAAATAAAATAAAGTACACCTAAACATAAAATAAATAAAATAAACTAAAACAAATAAAACCTAAACCTAAACCTAAAATAAACTAAACCTAAACTTAAACCTAAACTAAATAAAATAAAATAAACTAAAATTAAACCTAAGCCTTAAAAAATAAAACCTAAAAAGAAACCTAATAAAAAACCTAAACCAAAAATAAAATAAAACCTAAACTTAAAATAAAAAAATAAAACCTAAAGCTAAAAAATATAATTAAAATAAAACTCAACTAAAAAATAAACCTAAACCTAATAAATAAACTAAATTAAAACCTAAAGTAAAATAAATAAATAAATAAAAAAAACCCTAAAAAAATTCTAAACCCTAAACTTACAACCCTAAACCCTAAAAACCTAAAAACCTAAACCTAAACTAAATAAAATCTAAAACTAAAATAAATCAATAAACCTAAGCCTAAATAAAATAAAATAAAAACCTAAACTAAAACCTAAACTTAAACCTAAACCCAAACCTAAACCTAAATTTAAAAATAAAATAAAACATAAAATAAAAACTAAACTAAAATAAAATAAATAAAAGATGGAACTAAACTAAAAATAAAATAAACCTCAAAATAAAAAAATATAAATAAATTGAAAACTAAGCATAAAATAAAAATAAAATAAACTTAAAACAAAATAAAATAAAAACTAAATAAGAACCTAAAGAAAATGGGTATATAGATTTTAGATATGTTTAGTATATGAATTTACATATGTTTGAAAGCAAATGGGTATATAGTCGGACATCCCAAGAATAGGATTTAGCTAGCTCCAAGGAGTTCATTTGATTACCTCACTTCTTTGGTTTAACAATAGCACAAGACTATTTAATTTCATTCTTATGTCATTTTTGTATAAGAATTTGGATAAAGTTTTAAATTAATATGTTTAAATAATTCAATCAAATAAAATATAAATTCTAAGCATACACATACATTCCTCATTTAAGTGAACTAAAATATGTTGCATGTATAGATACACTTAGAATTAAATCATAAGCATGTTACATGTGATGGAAAGGATTGATTTAATATATGTCATGTGGTAGTAATTCAATTAAATTAATCTTAAGATGCCTTTCATTTTGAATTGGATTATATAAGGTGAACCTAAACTTAAGTTTAATTAAATCATTTAATAAGCCTTTCACTAAAGAGAACTAAATCAAATTAATATACTTTAGAAAGTGACTTAAGATAGGGATGAAAGAGGGCAATCCTCTTTTCCTCTCTTTATACCACTTAGTTGTTAAGTGTAATCAAATGAAACAAAAGAAAACACAAATTAAAATTCTCAAATTAATTAAACTACTTCAAGTGAAATCAACCTTTCATGTTAAATTGAATTCTTCTACACATAGAAAATACAACACTAATGCCTAACAAGACTTACCATAGCCTTAATACACACATTAGAATTAAGTCACCACTTCAAGCTCTAAGTTAGGAGGGTGTATGATGCGGTGTATGTCTTCTTTCATGATGTATTATTTTAGATTAGATGTTAGGGTGTATGCTTCATAGACTAGATGATTATTAGCCTAATCAAGTTCTCTACAGGTGATTATGCTTAAGGAATGCTTAAAAATAAATGTGAATACTCTTTTTACAGGTTGCTTAAAGCCTTAAGCCTAATCAAAGTTAGGACAGGTGGGCTTAGTTATGCATGTGTAGGGTGTTAAGTCCAAATTAGAAATACAACAACTTGGAATTATTTATATAATTAGCTAACCTTCATTTTGCAGGTGTAGTTAGATTTACTTTTCCCACTTAAGTATAATTTTTATAATAGGAATTTGTATTAGTGCTATGGAGGATTAGGATGAGCAGTGACCAAAAGACTTTGTCTTGGGGTGCCCTATGATGCCTTTGAGGCAAGCACCATCCAAATTAAAGAAGGAACCAAATAAAAAATGGAGATATGAAGAAAGAAGATCCCCATAACATTTAATACAATTATAATTATTCTTTCATATTCCAGGTTGTATAAGGGTAGAGCTTGGCAACCCATCTTTTCTCTCTTCGGATTGTACGATAATTGCGACCAAACTATCCTTTTATTCTTTTATGATAGTTTATATAATTGTTTAATGTTATGTTTACATTATGCATTAGGATGGCATGCTTTTCATAGTTTCTTAAATGATTGATGGTTTAATGTGTATCTTGGATAAGGTTAGGCTCTTTAGATAAAAATAACTTTTTACCCAACTAATCATTCATAAATAATTTTTAATCAACTCACAACCTCATCATAAAGCCTAAGATAAAAATAAGATAATTAAAAGATTTGCAACCCTTTAGTTGTATGGTTGTATGTCTGACATCATGCTTGCATATTCTTTCTCTCTTGACCCATTATAGTTCTAATCCTTTCTTTTCTGATTTAGAATTGAACTATCCTTCTCTGAATCAATCAGGTTCACCTCTTGAGATTGACTTGGAGCCAGCTGACTCTGAGGATTCCAAAGGAGAAGTTATAGGTATGTTCGATCAGAAGGTAGAAGTTCCCACATGCTCATCATTCTAAGAAGTCATTGAAGTCAACTTACACAGTGGTAAAGTTTTACCTTATAAAGTAGCACCTCAGGATTAGGGTAAGCAAGTCATTAGTTCTAGTGTGCTGATAGCCCCTCCATAGGATGCTCTACCCATGGATACACTTTTGGAGGACCAAGCCAGAGATGATTACACCTTACAAAGTTTCCAGCTAAGTTAAGCATATATGATGCCCTTGTCTTATCTAAAAAGATGAGGGAATTTCTAATCAAGGCCTTACTTGATCTAGAGATATACTTAGCTCAGTTGACCGCCACTAAAGAGAAGGCATACCACTCAAAGGATATCTTAGGAGTTAGACTCGGTGATGAAAACTTACTCCTAGAGATGACCGAGCACAATCACCTCTTTACATTATAGTGGATGTTGGCAGATATAGGCTATCCAAAGTTTTGGTTGACCTAGGTGTACCAGTCAACATTATGAGTCTAAGAACCCTTACCTACTTGAGGATTGACATCTCCAAACTGTAAAAAGAAAAGGATGATGTTGAGAGGATTCAATGAATAAGATGAGAGGGCTTTATGTTATTTATTTTTGGATGCATAGGGGCACTTTTAAGGTGATCAGGTACTACATGGAGGTATGATGTACTATCTTGAAAAGTAGAGACATCACCCTATAATGGAGCAAATTATGTAATAAGGACTCTTAAGGCATTATCGGTCTTCGAATGTACTAGCAATTTTTCCCCTACTTTACATGCATGAATTAAGTAGGGTTTATATTAAACCAATTTCTTAAGTTCCCTATGGAGGTAAGCCTCCATAGTTAATTACATCTTAGCAAATGAATTTTTCTAAGAATACTCTCGATTAAAGTAGACAATTATCATCTCCAAACATTTGAAGGTTAGACTATCAAAGGATTAGTTGTATTTGGACTATCAATTGGGAAAGTTCAAGGAGAAGACTTATTTTTGGAATCCAAATGAAATAAGTAAGAAATGCTCATGATACTAGGAAGCTTAGTGAGCATTCCAATCTATCCTATCGTTGGGCTTTATAATTTTGAGGTTTAGAAGATTTATATATTTTGAGTTAAAATTTTATTAGATTACTAGGGCTTATAATCCACCAACACAAGGTTGTGGGAATACTTAAGAGGTGAGGATTTATGCTTGTAGCCTAAAGAAAATAGATATCTCAGATCCTAAATCAAGGGATCTTTAGTATAAGCTAAAGCATGACCTAAATCTAAGCGACAGGTGGTCATTAGTGTTTTCCTGTACAAGTGAGAATAAATTGTTTGACTTTTGGACTTATAATTGCTTGGAGTGGCCGCTAGCTAACTCCTCCTATGATTTTAAAACTAACTAGTCTGGTTTTATTAATTGCAAGATAGCCATGGTAGTTATTTAATTAGAAAGAGACTAAAGTCCTAAACACACTCCCTATGAGACTAGAGCATGAGTGGTATGAGCATATGACTTAATCTATAGATGTAAAATCTTTTCAAATTTTATTTCATTTTAGACACATCATTTTGATAGAGTCTTTAGGATTTCTTATGCCTAAATGCATGATGAAATAGGTTATGGGTCAAATCAGCTAGAAGAAGGTGTTCTCCACCACAATGGATGCCCTCATAGGTCAAGCATTCCTTTATGGTGCAAGGATGGAAATCCTTCATGTTCAAGAGAGAAAGAATATGCATGCATGATGTGAAACATATAGCCATACAATAAGGTGTTTCTAAATCTTTTAATTATCTTCTTTATGTCTTAGGCTTCATAATGAGGTTATGAGTTGTTTAAAATTTAGTTTTGAGAGATTAGTTAGGTAAAATAGTTATTTTTTTCCTAAGAGCTTAATCGTATCCAAACCACACATTAAAGCATCAATCATTTAAGAAACTATGAACAGTATGCTATCCTGATCATAATGTAAACATAACATCCAATAATTATATAAACTATCATAAAAGAATAAAAGGTCGATTATTTGAGTCATACAACCGAAGAGAGAAAATATGGGTAGCTCTACCCTTATACAATCGTGAGTATGAAAGAATAATTATAATCTTATTAAATGCTATGGGGGTCTTCTTTCTTTATATCTCCATTTCTGATTTGGTTCCTTTTTTGATTCGGATGGTGCTTGCTTCAAAGGCATCATAGAGCACTCCAGGACAAAGCCTTTTTGCCACTGCTCATCCTAATGCCCGATAGCACTAATCCTAATTCTTATTGCAAAATTACATATATGTGGGAAAAGTAAATCTAACTACACCTATAAAATAAAGTTTAGCTAAATATACATATAATCCCAAGCAATTGTATTTATAATTTGGACTTGGCACCCTACACATGAGTAACTAAGCCCACCTGTCCTAACATGGATTATGCTTAATGATTTAAACAACTTGCAAAAAGAGCATTCTCATTTATTTTTAAGCATTCCTTAAGCACAATCCCTTATAGAAAACATGATTAAGCTAATATTGACCAATCATCCAGTCTACAAAGCATACACCCTAACATCTCTTTAACAAATGGATTATTAAATGATTTAATAAATCCTAAGTTTTGGTTCACTTTAAATAATCCTATTCAAAATGTAAGGCATCTTAAGATTAATATAATCGAATTACTACCACATGACATATATTAAATCATTTCTTTCCATTACATGTAACATGCATATGATTTAATCCTAAGTGTATCTATACATGCAATATATTTTAGCACACTTAAATGATGAATGTATGTGTATGTTTAGAATTTATATTTTATTTGATTGAATTATTTAAACATATTAATTTAAAACTTTATCCAAATTCCTATATGAAAAGGACGTAAGAATGAAATTAAATAGGCATGTGGCATTGTTAAAACAAGGAAGTGAGGTAATCAAATGACCTCCTTAGAGCTAGCTTAAGCTTCGTACTCTCTGGATGTCTAGACTATAAACCCATTTTCATTCCAATATATGTAAATTCATATACATAAACATAGGAAGTAATCTCCAAAATCATATGGCTAGTTAATTCAACCACTTAGCCAATTATGAATGCATGCATTTTTAATGTAAAATGGGATTTTTATTTACTAATCACATATACGTGTACATGTACAAAGATATAGGAAAGTACATGTCATTGTTAAACCAAGAAAGTGAGGTAATCAAATGACCTCTTTGCGGCTAACTAAAGCCTCATATTTCTAAGATGTCCAGACTACATACTTGCTTTTCTTGGACACATGGATGTATACATGAATGAGGGAAAAAACATGCAAAGATTGTATATTTTGTTTGATTGAATCATTTATATATATGATTTAAAGCTCTATCCAAATTCAAATGTTGAAATACATAAGAATGAAATGAAATTGGTACATTCCATTATTACACTAGGGAAATGAGGTAATCAAATGACCTCCTTGAGGCTAGCTAAAGCCTCATGTTCTCAGGATGTCTAGAGTACATACCCATTACCATTCAATCTTATATAAATCAACACATTAATAGAGGAAAGAGAAGTCAACATTCATACACTTAAGCTATAAGCACATGCATTTATTATGTATTTATAACTGGCATCATAACATATATTATTATTCATTTATAAGCTTTTGAAAAATACATTTGGATTTAATAGCCATGCATATATCAACACATGCAAGCTTAAGTGTTACACAAAGGAAATCATTTCATTTTACTTGATTCGAAAAGATGAATGAAATACCAAATTTAACATGATTGGAAAGAGGAAAATCAAATATTAGCATGTGATTCATCAACCAAACTAGTTCTTAAGGAAAATCAAATCAAATAAGTTATTTTCAAACCAAAGCTCTTTATTAGTTAAGTTTTGGATTTGGTTTGATTAAAGTGGAGAAGAGAAATAACTTATTATTTTAAACCCATTTAGTGATTTAATTTAATTTAAGGAAATGTAATTAAGTTGATTTTGTGGATTAATTTAAGAAATGTAATCAAATCAAATATTATCATGTTAATTAAGTTGATTTTTAGGTTTTAATTTAGTTTAGGTTTAGGTTTTTTCTTTTTTTTTGTTTTATTTAGTTTAAGATTGGTTTAAGTTTAATTTATTTTAGGTTTAGGTTTAGGTTTTATTTTTTTAGTTTAGTTAATTTAGTTTAGGTTTAGGTTTATTTATTTTATTTATTTTAGGTTTAGGTTTTTTTTAGTTTAGGGTTTAGGTTTTTATTTCATTTTATTTTTTTATTTTTTTTAGGTTTAAGTTTTTTATTTATTTTATTTTTAGGTTTTATTTAGTTTAGGTTTAGGTTTTTAAGTTTTTAGGGTTTAGGGTTTAGGGTTTAAGGTTTAGGGTATAGGGTTACTTTAGGGTTTAGGGTTTAGGGTTGTAAGTATAGGGTTTACAGTTAGTTTTAGGGTTTATGATTTAGGGTTTAGGGTTTAGGATTTAGGGTTTCGGGTTTAGTGCTTTTAAAAAAAAAAATTAAGTAAACCAGTAGGTTTAGGTTTATTTAGTTTATGTAGCTTATTTTTTATTTAATTTAAATTATTTTATTTTTTATTTTTATTAGGTTTATTATTTTTATTTAGTTTGGTTTATTTATTTTAGGTTTATTTATTTTAGTTTAGGATTTTTATTTTAGTTTATTTTCTAAGTTTAGGTTTTTATTTATGTTTATTTTTTAGTTTAGTTTTATTTTTATTTTATTTTTTAGATTTAGGTTTAATTTTTTCCTTTTTAGGTTTAGGTTTAAGTTTAGGTTTGGGGTTTATGGTTTAGGTTTTGGGTTATTTTTAGGGTTTAGGCCTTAGGGTTAGGGTTTTTTATTTTTTATTTTTTTATTTTTTTATTTTTCTAAAATTAAGTATACTGGTAGGTTTAGATTTATTTAGTTTATTTATTTTAGTTTATTTTAATTTTTAATTTAGTTTATGTATCTTAAGTTTATTTATTTTAGTTTAGGTTTTTTATTTTAGTTTATTTTTTAGGTTTAGGTTCATGTTTAGGTTTATGTTGATTTTTTTATTTAGTTTATTTTTTATTTTATTTTTAGGTTTAGGTTTTTTTTTAGGATTAGGTTAAGGTTTTTATTTTATTTTTTTAGGTTTAGGTTTTAGGTTTTTATTTTAGGTTTAATTTTCAGTTTTATTTTTTAGGTTAGGTTTATGTTTATTTTTAGTTTATTTAATTTTATTTAGTTTAGGTTTAGGTTTAGATTTTATTTTTTAAATTTAGTTTATTTTAGTTTAGGTTTAGGTTTATTATATGTTGTTTATTTAGTTTAGTGTTTTTAGTTATCGCTTTTTTATTTTCTATTTATTTTTTTTGGTTTTATTTTTATGTATATTTTTTTAGGTTTAGGTTTACTTAGTTTAAATTTATTTTATTTTTTTATTTAATTTTATTTTTATCTCTTTAGTTTTTTATTTATTTGTGTTTCTTTAACTTAGGTTTTTTTTTTTTTTTATTTTAATTTAGGTTTTTATTTATTTTATTTCAGTTTATTTTTATTCATTTATTTTTTTTGTTATTTTCAATTTAGGTTTAGGTTTTAGTTTAGGTTTTTATTTTATTTTATTTTCATATTTTATTTAGGTTTAAGTTTACATTTATTTTATTTTAGGTTATTTAGCTCAGTTAGGGTTTGTGGATTTTGGCAGTTTGGGACTTTAGGGTCCAAGGTAGGTGGTGGGTGGGCCCAGGGTCAGTGGTCAGGCCCAGGGTGGAGGGAGGCTAATGGGATCATCAGACTCCAAAGTCAGATCAGGTTAGTTTCCTGAGGCTCAGGGTTTTGTGTCAGGGCCCAGGGTCAGGCTCATGATCTGGGTTTAGGCCCAGGGCCCAGAGTTAGGCTCATGGTCAGGGCCTCTGGCTCAGGGCCTCAGCCTCAGTGTGGTAGGTGGGAGCCTGGTGGCCCAGGGCCCAGGGCCTAGTGGCCTAGGGCCCAGGGCCTTTTTAAAATTAAAACCATCAGTTTATATTTATTTAGTTTATTTTAAATTTATCTTAGTCTTTTCTTTTATCTTTATCTTAATTTATTTTATTTTATTTATCTATTTATTTATTCTTTACTTGTTATTATTTAATTTATTTAGCTTTAGGTTTCAATTTATGCTCATTCTCCAAGTTTAGTTTATCTTATTTATATAGGTTTAGGTTTTATCTTCATCTATGTGCTTTTGCCTGTAGTGGAGGGTCCAAGGCTGCCTAGCCCAGGATCTTTGGTAGGCCTGGCCAGGTTAGGGCCTCAGGATCAGGGCCCAGGGTCAGCTCAGGCCTAGAGCCCATTTAGGGCTAAGGCCCAGGCAGGTCAGAGGCCTGGGCCAGTGGGGTGGCTCATGGCCCAGACTCCAGGGCTCATGGTGGATTTAGGGTCTGGGGGGCCTGGGTGGCCCAGGGTCAAGGTCATGGCCTAGGGCTCACTCAGGGCCTCACTGGCCCAGGGCCTTGGGTCAGGGCTCAGTGGCTCAGTGGTCAGTGGTAGGATCTGGGGATTTAAGGTTGTGTAGTTTGCCTAGGGTTTAGGCTTTAGAAATTAGGGTTAGGGTTTTCTTATTTTTTTTTTTTTAAAGTTAGAAAATTAGTAGGTTTAGGTTTATTTAGTTTATTTATTTTATTTTTATTTATTTTATTTTATTTTATTTTCTACTTTGGTTTATTTTTATTTTTATTAAGTTTAGTTTATTTATTTTAGGTTTATTTATTTTAGTTTAGGCTTTTTATTTTAGTTTATTTTTTTAGGTTTAAGTATAAGTTTAAATTTACTTTTTAGTTTAGTATTATTATTTTTTTAAGTTTAAGTTTTATTTTTTTAAGGTTTAGGTTCGGATTTTTATTTTATTTATTTAGGTTTAGGTTTTAGGTTTTTATTTTAGGTTTATTTTTAAGTTTTATTTTTTAGTTTAGGTTTAGGTGTATTTTTAGTTTATTTTATTTTATTTAGTTTAGGTCTAGGTTCATGTTTAGTTTATTTTAGGCTTAGGTTTAGGTTTTATTTAATTTATTTTAATTTATTTTTGTTTAAGTTTAGTTTAATTTAAATTTTATTTTAGGGTTTGGTATTTCTTTTAGTTAAGGTTTAGTTTTTATTTTATATTTATTATTTAGGTTAATTTTTTAGGTTTAGGTTTTTATTTAGTTTTTATTTTATTTTATTTTTATTTTAGGTTTAGTTATTATTATATTTAGGTTTTTTATTTTTTTAGTTTTGTTTAGGTTTTTTGTTTTAGTTTAGATTTTTTTTGGTTTAGGTTTAGGTTTTGATTTTAGTTTTTGGTTTTTAATTTATTTTATTTTATTATTTTATTTTGATTTAGGTTTTCTATTTATTTTATTTTTAGGTTTAGTATTTAGTTTAGGTTTAGGTTTAGCATTTTAGGGTTTAAGGTTTAGTGGTATTGGGTTTAGGAGGGTTTAGGGTTTAGGTTTTGGGTGGCTGAGTGTTTAGGGTTTTAGTTTAGGGTTTAGTGTTTAGGGTTTTAGGTTTAGGGTTAGGGTTTAGGGTTATGGTTTTAGGTTTAAGGTTCTAGTTTGAGTTTTGGTTTTAAGATTTTTGGTTTTTTTCTTTATATAATATAGAATAAATTTAGATTCAATATTTCTTTTTTTTAATTTCATCAACGAAGTAACACACCAAGTTTTCTATGACATAAGTGAGGACACATAGATAAAAAATGAGCACGATAGAGGAAATCAAAACCCTAGAGAACTAAAACTATATCTACTATAAAGACATAGTTCCATAAGCAGCAGATCGGATCGATCGTTCTTTAATTTCTCTAGTACCCATCAGAACCACCCCGGCCTTTGAAGTAGCGAGATCCACCATCATATCCCCTATTTCTCCCTTCGTCACCACCACGAATGTAACCTCCGTAGCTCCTCTCACCTCCATAATCACCATAGCTCCGATCATCACCTCCGTATCCACCAACTCCTCTAGATCCCCCACCACCACTATGACAACCGCCATTCCTTTGCCTCCACCACTAGATCCAAACCCGAGCCAAGTTGGGTGATGTTCTTGCTATCAAGGTTCTTCCCATTCTTAGGGTTTAGGATTAGGTTTAGGTTTATTAGGTTTTATGGTTTAGTTTTATTTTTTAATCTATTTAGTTACTTACCTTAAGGTTTAGGGTTTGGGGTTTAGGGTTAGGTTTAGGGTTTAGGGTTTATGGTTTATGGTTTGTTTTAGGGTTTATGCTTTACATTTAGGGTTTAGGGTTTATGGTTTATGGTTTAGGGTTTTTAAGGTTTAGGGTTAGGGTTTAGGGTTTAGGGTTTTTTTTAAAAAAAATAAATCGTTAGGTTTAGTTTATTTAGTATATTTAGTTTATTTTTATTTATTTTAGTATACATTATTTTTATTTTTATTTAGGTTTATTTTTATTTTTATTTAATTTAGTTTATTTATTTTAGGTTTATATTATTTAAGTTGAGATTTTTATTTTAGGTTATATTAAAGGTTTTTTAGGTTTATTTATTAGTTGTATTTTATTTTATTCTATTTTTTAGGTTTAGGTTTTATTTTTTATTTGTAAGTTTAGGTTTAGGTTTTTATTTTTTTTTTTGTATTTTTTAGTTTAGATTTTAAGATTTTATTTCAGGTTTATTTTGAGGTTTTATTTTTTAGTTTAGGTTTAGGTTAATTTTTAAATTATTTTATTTTATTTAGTTTAGGTTTAGGTTTAGTTTATTTTAGATTTAGGTTAAGGTTTTATGTATTTTAGTTTAATTTTGGATTTATTTTATTTTTATTCTAGGTTTAAGTTTATTTTTTAGTTTAGTGTTCAAGTTTTCTGTTTTATTTATTTTTAGGTTTTATTTTTAGTTTTAATTTTAGTTTCATTTTTTAAGTTTAGGTTTTTATTTTATTTTATTTTTATTTTACATTTTGTTTTTATTATATTTAGGTTTTTTATTCTTAGGTATATTTTATTTTTTAGCTTAGTTTAGGTTTTATTTATTTATTTTATTTATTTATTTATTTTAATTTTTTTTTAGGTTTAGGTTTAGGTTTAAGTTTTTATTTAATTTTATTATTTTATTTTATTTTTGTTTAGGTTTATTTATTTTATTTTTTTAGGTTTTATTTTATTTAGGTTTAAGTTTTTAGATTTTAGGATTTAGGGTTTGTGTCCTGCCTACTCTTTAGGGTTTAGGATTTAGGGTTTTAGGGTTTTGGGTTTTATGGTTTAGGGTATAGGGCTAGGGTTTAGGGTTTAGGATTTAGGATTTAGGGTTTAGTGTTTAGACTTTACGATTTAGGGTTTTTAGGGTTTATGGTTTAGGTCACTAGGGTTTAGTGGTCACAGGGTTCTCACCATGGTTTGGGGTGCAGTTTTAGGGCTTTTAGGGTTTAGGGTTAGTTTATGGTTTAGAATTTAAGATTTAGGATTTAGGATTAGTTTAGGTTTAGGGTTTAGGATTTTAGGGTTTTTGGGAAAAAAAAATTTTATTTCTACAAAGAAAAGGTACAAGTCCAGGGGGGAAATCTCTAAGCAAATGCTCAAAGAGCTACAAAAGTCCCATGGAGATAAGCCCCTAGTTAATACAATAGATAATGAAAGTATTAATAAAAAAAAGAAAAGAGAACCACCAAAAATAATCCTTGAAATTAGTAGAACTTCCTCTGCTCCTTTGAAACTAGCACAATCAAGGAGCAAAGTTTCCCAACTGCACTGAGATTTGCAACAAGCTTGTAAAGGGATGAGTATAAATAATGAAATAGTTAATTAAGCATAAAATACACGAGCAGAAAGAACTTAAAATATGAAGAAAAGGCTTAGGCTCAATTATAATCATCTTAAGGAGCAGCCCCATACTTTAGCATCCAAACTTCAAGTGAAGTTATAATTACATATAGCACTACCAAACCAAAAGAAGGAGTGGAAAACATCAATGTCATCATTGCGATACCTCTTGTAGCACATCTAATGATGATCATTGCACAAACCCGCATAAAACTTCAAATAGTAAATATAACCAAAACACCCAATGATATTAAACTCAAAGAATGCGATAAGGAGGTAACCCACCTGAAAGCATTAGACTGAGGCAGACCACCAAAGCCACCACCAAGAATTGCTAACATAGTTAGAGCAAACCTCACAATATAGGAAAAGTACTAAAGAGACCAAATAATGGAAAAAGGAGGACCATAGTTGATAAGGCCATTCATTAAATGAACATTCAAAAACTAGAAATAATAATATCCGTGATGAATAGTAAGACTAACATCAAGAATGTTAGGAAGTAAGGCAACCATCAAAATAGGAAAGGGAAGAAGTTCAGCCACAGTCTAGAAATGAAAATCCTAGTAGGTAGAAACTAGATAAGAAGAATGGGAAAGTAAGTAGCCAATTCCAAACATAAACTCAAATAGATCAAGAAAATTATAACAAAGTAAATACTCTTTTGACCAAACCAGGTATCTAGCGCACCCAATCCAAGCAGCCAGCAAGGCAGATCACCCTGCAAGCCACCAAGACTACCAATGATTCAAATCAATAGACTTAGAACCATCAGGATGAAAGATAGAAAGAGTCATCTAGTCACAAACATTAAAAAAATCCCAAGGGAAAGTCATAGATAGCAGCCACTAATCCAAATCCAAGGACATGAGAATCTAGTTTAAATAGCTAGATACAATAGCCAAAAATAGAAAAAGTAAGATACCTTTAGGATCACAAATAATTCAATAAATAGATAGTCAAACAAGAACCCTAATAGATTCATCATCACCAAGTCCAAAACATCCAACCAAGAGTTTGTAGCCTTCCGTAACATAAAGAAAAAAATAGAACCTTAGTATCACAGGAGGCACACTCAATATTCTTAAGATATAAACAATCCAAGAGCATCCAACTTCACACTCATCTAGAACAGCATTAGAGAAAGGATAGATAGCAGGAAAAATAGTTCTAAGCTACAACAAAAAAATATAAGGAGACCTTAAGGTCACACAACTCCTCTTAGCGTAAGGAGAAAACCAAGAGAGAAAAGACAAAAGTAACTAGAAAAATAATCCTAATCAAACAACAACAAGGTAATGCGACCACACAGTATGTAAGGTTTAAGGGTTTAGGCTTTATGATTGGGGAGTTAGGTTAGGGTTTAGGGTTTAGGGCCCAGGATTTAGGGCCCAGGTCACTAGGGTCAATTTACCCATTATGGTTTAAGGATTTAGTGCCCAGGGCCCAGTGGCCCAGGTCAGGGCCCAGGGCCCAGTGGCCCAGTAGCATGTTTGGCCTGTCAGTATAGGTCATCCAGAGCCTAGTGCTTATGGCCCAGTTTAGGATTTGTGGGCCTAGGCAAGCCCATGGCTCATGATTTAGGGCCCAGGGCCTTGTGGTCAGATCAGTAGTGCAAGACTGGTTTAGGGCCCAGGGCCCAGGACTGCCAGGGTCACAAGGGCCCAGGATTTAGGGCCCAGGATCAGGGAGTTAGGGCCCAACATTAGTTTGGCCAGGGTCAGCTTAGGCATAGGGCCAGGGTTTTAGGGCCTAAAGCACTGGTTTAGGGCTGCGCCAGTTGTCAACGTTTAGGGCCTTTAGGGTTTAGGCCTAGGGCCCAGGGTCAGGTTTAGGGCCTAGTGCCTAGGGCTAGGATCACGATAGGGCTTGTGTAGAGATCATGGTTTACATTTTAAATTTAAGCAACCCGACAGTTTATGTTTATTTAGTTTATTTAGTTTAATTTTTATTTATTTTAGTATATTTTATTTCTTCTTTTTATTTAGGTTTATTTTTTATTTTTATTTGGTTTAGTTTATTTATTTTAACTTTATTTATTTTAGTTTGGGTTTTTTATTTTAGTTTATTTTTTAAGTTTAGGTTTAGGTTTATGTTTACTTTTCAGTTTAGTTTGATTTTTATTTTATTTGTTAGGTTTAGGTTTTATTTTTTATTTTTAGGTTTAGGTTTAAGTTTCTATTTTATTTTTTTAGGTTTAGGTTTTAGGTTTTTATTTTAGGTTTATTTTTATGTTTTATTTTTAGTTTAGGTTTAGGTTTTGTTAGTTTATTTTTTTAATTTAGCTTAAGTTTAGGTTTAAGTTTAGGTTTAAGTTTAGATTTAGTTTATTTTATGATTAGGTTTATGTTTTATTTATTTTAGTTTAGTGCATTTTAGTTTAGGTTTTGGATGTATTTTATTTATTTTTTAGTTTTTTTTGTAGTTTAGGGTTTAGGTTTCATCATTTTGATTTATGTTTTATTTATTTATTTTATTTTTAGGTTTTATTTAGTTTAAGTTTAAGTTTTGTGGGGTTTAGGGTGTAGGTTTAGGTTTAGGGTTTAGGGTTTAGGTGTGCTTCAGGATAGTTTGTGGTTTAGGGTAGTTAGGGTTTAGGATTTAGGTGGGTTTAAAATTCAAATTTTTTAAAAAAATAAACCAGATGTGCAGGTTTTAGTTTATTTTATTTATTTTTATTTATTTCATATTATTTAATTATTATTTGTGTTTTTTTTTTTTTATTTTATTTAGTATTTATTTATTTTAGAAAGCATTTTATTCTTTTATTTTAGGTTTATGTTTTAGTTTATGTTTATTTTTTAGTTTAGTTTTATTTTTAGGTTTACATTTTGTTTTTTATTTTTAAGTTTAGGTTTTGGTTTAGGTTTGGGGTTTAGGGTTTATCTTTAGGTTAGTTTGGGTAGGTACTGCCAGTTTTTTATTTATTTTTTATTTTCATTTTTTTATTTATTTAAATTAAATACACAAGTTTAGGTTTATTTAGTTTGTTTTAATTTATTTTAGTTTATTTATTTTTTTTAATTAGTTTAGTTTTATTTTAGGCTTATTAATTTTAGTTTAGGTTTTATTTTAGTATTTTTTTATTGTTTAGGTTTATTTTATGTTTAGTTTTATTTATATTTTTAGGGTTATGATTTATTTTATATTTGTAAGATTAAGTTTAGGTTTTTATTTTATTTTTTTATGTTTAGGTTTTAGATTTTTATTTTAGTTTTAATTTAGGTTATAATTTTTAGTTTAGGTTATGTTTATTTTTTATTTATTATATTATATTTAGTTTAGGTTTAGGTTTAGGTTTATGTTTAGGTTTTATTTATTTAATTTAGTTTATTTTAGTTTAGGTTGTTTTTATTTTGTATATTTTATCTTTTAGGTTTCTTTCTTTAGTATGGTTTAGTTTAATTTTTAATTTTATAGGTTTTACTTAGGAACATTTTTAGCTTTAGGTTTTATTTAGTTTTATATTATAGGTAATTTTTTAATCTTTTAGGTTAGGTTTATGGTTTAAAGCCCAGGGTGGCTTAGGCCTTGTGGCTCAGTGGCCTGCTTAGGGGTTTAAGATTTAGGGCCTGGGGGTCTGGGGCCTGGGGGCCCAGGGTAGTTGGTGCAGTTAGGGCCTAGGGTAGGGTTAGGGTTTAGGTTTAGTGGGTTGTGGCCCAGTTTAGGGTTTAGGGTTTAGAGTAGGGTATGGTGGTTTAGGTTTAGGGTTTATGGTCGAGTTAGGGTTTTTATTTTATTATTTTTATTTTTAAAGTAAGCAAACTAGTAGGTCAATTTATTTAGTTTATTTATTTTATTTTTCTTTATTTTAGTTTATTTTATTTTTGTACTTTGGTTTATTTTGATTTTTATTAAGTTAGTTTATTTATTTTACATTTAGTTTTTTATTTTAATTTATTATTTAGGGTTGAGTTTAGATTTAGGTTTATTTTTTAATTTAGTATTATTTTAATTTTAATTTTTAGGTTTAAGTTTTATTTTTTATTTTTTGGTTTAGGTATAGATTTTGATTTTATTTTATTTGTTTAGGTTTTAGGTTTTTATTTTAGGTTTATTTTTAGGTTTTATATTTTATTTTTGGTTTAGGTTTATTTTTAATTTATTTTATTTTATTTTATTTAGGTTTAGGTTTAGGCTTAGTTTATTTTAGGTTTAGATTTAGGTTTTATTTATTTTAGTTTATTTTTAGTTTAGGTTTAGTTTTATTTAATTTTTTAGGGTTAGGTTTTTTGTTAAGGGTTTGGGTCTATTTTATATTTATTTTAGGTTTAGGTTTTCATTTATTTTTTTTATTTTATTTTTATTTTAGGTTTAGTTTTTTATTTAGGTTCTTTATTTTTTAGTTTAGTTTAGGTTTTTATTTATTTTATTTTAGTTTAGTTCTTTTTTCTTTTTGGGTTTAGGTTTAAGTTTTAGTTTATGTTTTTATTTTATTTTATTTTGTTATGTTATTTTCATTTCAGTTTTTTTATTTCTTTTATTTTTTGGTCTTATTTAGTTTAGGTTTAGGTTTATAGCTTTAAGGTTTTAGGGTTTGGGTTAGTTTAAGGTTTAGGATTTAGGGTTTTGGTTGTGGGGTTTGGGGTTTAGGGTATAGGTTTTAGGTTTTATGGTTTAGGGTTTTAGGGTTTAGGGTTTAAGCTATTTAGGGTTTAGGGTTTAGGGTTTAGAGTTTAGGGTTGAGATTTTAGGTTTAATGTTCAAGTTTTAGTTTAGGGTTTAAGGTTTTTGGTATTTTTTAATAGAAAACAAGTTCAGATTCAATATTTCTTCTTTCTGATTTCATCAACCTAGTAACACACCAAGTTTTCTAAGACACAAGTGACGACATAGATCAAAAATGAGCACGCATAAAGGAAATCAAAAACCTTAGATAGCAAGAATTATCTCTATTTGAAAGATAAAGTTCCATAAGCGAGATCGGATTAGTCGCTCTTCGCTTTCTAGCTACCACCAGCTTATAACCTCATTGCTTCTCCGCCACCATAACCACCACGCTTCAACCACCTCCTCCATATCCACCACTCTCCAGATCCCCCACCACCACTATGACAACCAATGCCTCCGCCTTCACCTCCACCGCCAGATCTAAATTGAGCCTGGTTGATGGTGATGTTCCTGCCGTTAAGGTTCTGCCCATTCTTAGGGTTTAGGATTAGGTTTAGGTTTTAGGGTTTAGCTTTATTTTTAAATTTATTTAGTTACTTTACATTTAGGTTTAGGGTTTGGGGTTTAAGGTTATGGTTTATGGTTTTGCTTATGCTTTAGGATTTTAGGGTTTAAGGTTTAGGGTTTAGATTTTTTAAAAAATTAAATAAATTGACATGTTTTTATTTTTTTTAGTATATTTGTTTATTTTTTATTTATTTTAGTTTACTTTATTTTCTATTTATATTTAATTTTATCTTCTATTTTTATTTAGTTTATTTAATTTATTTTAGTTTAGGTTTTTATTTTACTTTTTTTTTTAAGTTTTAGGTTTTTAAGTTTATTTTATAGTTGAGTTATTTTTTTTTTATTTTTTTAGTATTAGGCTTTACTTTTTATTTTTAGGTTTATATTTAGGTTTTATTTTATTTTTAGGTTTAAGTTTTATGTTTTTTTATTTTAGGTTTATTTTGAAGTATTATTTTTTAGTTTAGGTTTAGGTTTATTTTAGTTTATTTTATTTTATTTAATTTAAGTTTTGGTTTAGGTTTACCATTTTAAGTTTAGGTTTAGTTTATTTTAGTTTTGGTTTATATTTATTTTATTTTTATTTCAGGTATAGGTTTTTTAAGTTTAGGGTTTAGGTTTTATTTTTTATTTATTTTTAGGTTTTATTTTAGTTTTATTTTTAGGTTTAGGTTTATTTTTAATTTTATTTTATTTAGTTTTATTTTATTTAGGTTTTCTTATTTTATTTTATTTATATTTTAGGTTTATTTATTTATTTTAATTTTATCTTATTTTATTTTATTTTTAAGTTTATTAGGTTTAAGTTTAAGTTTGATTTTATTTTATCATATTATATTTTTTAGGTCAGTCCATTTATTTATTTTATTTTGTTTTATTTAGTTTAGGTTTAGCATTTAAGTTTTAGGATCTTGGGAGGTTTAGGCCCATTACATGCAGGGTTTAGGGAGGGAGGGTTTTTAGGGTTGGGGTCAGGTTATGTTAGGGTTTAGGTTTCAGGTGGGTCAGTTGGGGTTTAGGGCTCATTTTATGGTCAGCACAAAAGGTTTTGAGGTAGGGCCCAGAGGATAGGCCTGGAGCCTGAGCCCAGAGCTCATGGCCTGTGATCAGTAGGGTTTAGGATCTTATGGACACTAGATCAGGTCAGTCCAGGGTTTAGCCCAGTTTAAATTTTAGTTTAGGATCCAGGGCCCATGGCCCAGGGCCCAGGGCCCAGGGCCCAGGATCTGAGGCAGTGTGGATCTTGGGCCCAGGGTTATCATATTTTATCAAAAACCAAGCAAACTGATGTGCCTAGTCAGTAGGGCCCAGTTTAGGGCAAGCCCATGGCCTAGGGCCTGGTTTCTGGGCAGAGGTTTTGCCTCAGGTCAGGCCCAGTGGTCAGTCAGTGGAGGGTAGAGGGCCAGGGTTTGGCAGGGAGAGTGGCCCAGGGCCTGGGCCCAGGCACAAAGCCCATGGTGAGGAGAGGCCCAGGATCAGGTAGTAGTCAGGGCCTGAGAGATGGTTGATCAGTGAGATCTGGAGTCTCAGGTAATGAGGTCAGGTCAGGGTTAGAGTGGTGGGAGAGTGGGTATGGTTTAGGTGATCAGGATCAGGTAGTGTCAGCACGCCAGGTTTAGGGTTGAGTGGAGGGATCTTTAGTGGTGTGGGTATGATTTGTGGTTTTATATAAGCAAATGATATGTTATGTTTATTTAGTTTATTTAGTTTATTTTTATTTATTTTAGTATAATTTATTTTATTTTATTTTGGTTTATTTTTACTTTATTTAGTTTAGTTTATTTATTTTAAGTTTATTTATTTTAAGTTTATTTATTTTAAGTTTAAGTTTAGGTTCATGTTAACTTTTCAATTAAGTTTTATTTTTATCATATTTTTTACGTTTAGGTTTAATTTTTTATTTTTAGGATTAGGTTTAGGTTTATATTTTATTTTTTTAGGTTTAGGCTTTGGTTTTAATTTTAGGTTTATTTTTAGGTTTTATTTTTAGTTTAGGTTTAGCTTTTTTTAGTTTACTTTTTAATTTAGTTTAGGTTTAGGTTTAGTTTATTTTTGGTTTAGGTTTAGATTTTATTTATTTTAGTTTAGTTCATTTTAGTTTACATTTATGTTTAGGTTTTGTTTTTTTTTTTTGTAGTTTAGGGTTTAGGTTTTTATTTTATTTAGGTTTAGGTATTATTTATTTATTTTATTTTTAGGTTTTATTTAGTTTAGCTTCATTTTTAAGTTTAGGGTTTAGGAGTGGAGGTATTTTTATGGTTGGTTAAGTTTAGGGTTAAGAGGTCATAAGTTTAGGGGGTTACTTGTGGTTTAGTGTTTAGGATTTATGGTTTAGGGTTTAGAGTTAAATTAAGCAAAATAGTATATTTAGGTTTTTTTAGTTTATTTAATTTATTTTTTATTTATATTAGATTATTTAATTTATTATATATATTTAGGTTTTATTTTTATTTTTATTTAGTTTGGTTTATTTATTTTAGGTTTATTTATTTTAGTTTAGGTTTTTTATTTCAATTTATTTTTTAAGTCTAGGTTTTTGTTTATGTTTATTTTTTAGTTTAGTTTTATTTTTATTTTATTTTAAGGTTTAGGTTTTATTTTTTGATTTTTAGGTTTAGGTTTTGGTTTAGGTTTGGGGTTTAGCGTTTATGTTTATGGTTAGTTTTAGGGGTTAAGGCTTAGAGTTAGGTTTTTTTTATTTTTTTATTTTTTATTTTTTATTTTTATTTTTTAAAATTAAATATGCTCCTAGGTTTAGGTTTATTTAGTTTATTTTTATTTTATTTTAGTTTATTTATTTTTTATTTTTATTAGTTTAATTTATTTATTTTAGGCTTAATTATTTTAATTTAGGTTTTTTATTTTAGTTTATTTTTTAGTGTTTGAGGTTTAGGTTTATTTTATGTTTAGTTTTATTTTATTTTATTTTAGGTTTAGGTTTTATTTTATATTTGTAAGATTATGTTTAGGTTTTTATTATATTTTTTAGGTTTAGGTTTTAGGTTTTTATTTTAGGTTTAATTTTAGGTTATAATTTTCAGTTTAGGTTAGGTTTATTTTTAGTTAATTTTATTATATTTAGTTTAGGTTTAGGTTTAAGTTTTATTTATTTATTTTAGTTTATTTTAGTTTAGGTTTATGTTTATTTTTTTAAAGGTTTAGTTTTTATTTTGGTTTATGGTTTTGGTTTTATTTTTTATTTTTTATTTGATTTTATTTTTAAGTATATTTTTAGCTTTATATTTTTATTTAGTTTTTATTTTAGGCTTTATTTTAATTCTAAATTGGTTTTAGGGTTGGGCCCAGGGCCTGGTAGGTTTTAGGTAGGGTTTAGGGCCCAGGCTTTAGGGCTCAGTGGGTTTAGTGTGGTAGGGCCTTTAGGATCTTGTTTAGGGATCTTTAGGGTTAATGTTTTTTTTAAAAGCAAGCAAAAGGTAGGTAGGATCATTTAGTTTATTTTATTTTATTTATTTTAGTTTATTTTATTTTAGGTTAAGTTTAGGTTTAGATTTATTTTTTAGTTTAGTATTATTTTTATTTTATTTTTTAGGTTTAGGTTTTATTTTTTATTAATAGGTTTAGGTTTAGGTTTTTATTTTATTTTATTTGTTTAGGTTTTGGGTTTTTATTTTAGGATTTTTAAGGTTTTATATTTTAGTTTAGGTTTAGGTTTATTTTTAGTTTAGTTTATTTTAATTTATTTAGGTTTAGGTTTAGTTTATATTAGGGTTAAATTTAGGTTCTATTTATTTTAATTTAGTTTATTTTAGTTTAAGTTTAGTTTTTTTTTTTTTAAGGTTAGGTTTTTTTTAGTTAAGGGTTTAGGTTTTATTTTAAATTTATTTTTAGGTTTAGATTTTTATTTATTTTTGATTTTATTTTATTTTTATTTTAGGTTTAGTTTAGATTTTATTTAGTTTTTTATTTTTTGTTTAGTTTAGGTTTTTATTTATTTTATTTTAGTTTAGTTTTTTTTTTCTTTTTTGTTTTAAGTTTAGGTTTTAGTTTATTTTTTTATTTTATTTTATTTTGTTATATTATTTTCATTTAGGTTTTTTATTTATTTTATTTTTAAGTTTTATTTAGTTTAGGTTTAGGTTTTTAAGTTTTTATGGTTTAGGGTTTAGGGTTAGTTTAGGGTTTGGGGTTTGGGGTTTGTGGTCAGCTTTAGGTTTTAGGGTTTGGGTTTAGGGTTTAGGATTTTGGGGTTTAGGGTTTAGCGTACATAGTTTAGGGTTTAGGTTTTAGGTTTAGGGTTCAAGTTTTAATTTAGGGTTTAGGGTTTTTGGTTTTAGTTTTTTTTAATTTTAACGAGAACAAATTCAGATTCAACATTTCTTCTTTTCAATTTCATCAACCAAGTAACACACCAAGCTTTCTATGACACAAGTGATGACATAGATCAAAAATGAGCATGCATAGAGAAAATCAAAAACCCTAGATAGCTAGAACTATCTCTATTATAAAGACACAGTTCCATAAGCAGCAGATTGGATCGGCCATTCTTCAGTTTCTCTAGTTCCCATCAGAACCACACCGACCTCTCAAGTAGTGGGATCCATCATCATATCCCTTATTTCTTCCTCCGCCACCACCATGGCTATAACCTCCGTTGCTCCTCCCACCTCCATAACCATCACTGCTTCGACCACCACCTCCATATCCATCAGCACCTCCAAATCCCCCACCACCATTATGACAACCACCACCTCCGCCTTCGCCTCCACCGATCTAGACTAAGCACGGATGATGCGGTGATGTTCTCAGTTTGGCCCCATTCTTAGGGTTTAGGATTAGGTTTAAGTTTATTAGGTTTTAGGGTTTAGTTTTATTTTAAATTTATTTAGTTACTTTACATTTAGATTTAGGGTTTGGGGTTTAAGGTTAGGGTTTATGTTTATAATGGTTTATAGTTTTAGGGTTTATCCTTTTTAGGATTTAAGGTGGTTTGGGGTTTAACGGTTTTATTTTTAGTATAGTTTTATTTTATTTTATTTTTAGGATTAAATTTTATTTTTTATTTTTAGGTTTAAGTTTAGGTTTTAATTTTATTTTTTTTAGGTTAAGGTTTTAGGTTTTTATTTTAGGTTTATTTTTAGCTATTATTTTTTAGTTTAGGTTTAGGTTTAATTTAATTTAATTTAATTTAATTTAATTTAGTTTAGGTTTAGGTTTATGTTTAGTTTATTTCAGGTTTAGGTTTCAGTTTTATTTATTTTAGTTTAGTTTATTTAAGTTTAGGTGTAGTTTTATTTAATTTTTATTTTATCTTGTTTTTTAGTTTAGGGTTTATGTATTATTTTTAATTTTTTTAGGTTTATTTTTAGGTTTAGGTTTGTATTTAGTTATTTAATTTTATTTATTTATTTTATTTTATTTTAGGTTTAATGTTTATCTTATTTAGGATTTTTTTTTAGTTAAGGTTTTATTTATTTTATTTTAGTTTAGTTTTATTCTTTATTTTATCTTATTATGAGTTTAGGTTTAGGTTTAGGTTTTAATTTAGGTTTTATTTTATTTTATTTTATTTTATGTTTGGGTTTTATTTATTATATTTTAGGTTTTATTTAGTTTAGGTTTAGATTTTAGCTTTTGTGATTAGGATTTATGGATTAGGTTAGTTTGGGTTTGGGTTTAGTGGTTTAGGAGGGCTCAGGGAGTTTGGGGTGTGGGAGGAGGGTTTATGATTTAGGTTTTAGGCTTTAGGATTTTGGTTTAGCATTTAGGCTTAAGGTTTAGGTTTAGGGGTGGTTTATGGTTTAGGTTTTAGGTTTAGGGTTTTAGTTTAGGGTTTAGGGTTTTATTTTTTTAATAGAGAACAAATTGATTCAACATTTCATCATTTTGATTTCATCAACCAAGTAACGCCAAGTTTTCTATGACATAAGGGATAACATAGATAAAAATAGAGCACGCATAGAGCAAATCAAAAACCTTAGATTACTAGAACCATCTACTATAAAGACATAGTTCCATAAGCATCGACAGACCATTATTTCTGTGGTTAGGTTTAGTTTATTTTAGGTTTTATTTATTTTAGTTTAGTTTATTTTGGTTTAGGTTTAAGTTTATTTTTTTTCTTTATTTTATTTTTATTTTAAGTTTAGGTTTCTTTTTTTAGTTTAGGGTTTAGGTTTTATTTTTTATTTATTTTTAGGTTTTATTTTTACATTTATTTTTTAGGTTTAGGTTTTTATTTAGCTTATATTTTATTTTATTTTGATTTTATGTTTAGATTTTTATTTTTAGGCTTTTTTTATTTTTTAGTTTAGTTTAGGTATTTATTTATTTTATTTTATTTTAGTTTTATTTTTATCTTATTTTATTTTTAGGTTTAGGTTTAGGTTTATGTTTAGGGTTAGGTTTAGGTTTAGGTTTTAGTTTAGGTTTTTATTTTATTTTATTTTATTTAGGTTTAGATTTTTTATATATTTTATTTTTAGGTTTTGTTTAGTTTAGGTTTATGTTTTTAGGTTTTTAGGGTTTAGGGTTTAGGGTTTAGGGTTTCGGGTTTATGATTTAGGGTTTGGGGTTTAAAGTTATAAGTTTTTTGGTTTAGGGTTTAGGGTTTGGGGTTTAGGGTTTAGGTTTTAGGGTTTTTGGGTTTAGGGTTTAGGGAAGTTTTATGGTTTAGGGTTTAAGGTTTAGAGTTTAGGTTTAGGGTTAATTTTAGGGTTTAGGGTTCCTTGTTTAGGGTTTTTTAAAAAAAATTAAGAAAAATGATAGGTTTTGGTTTATTTAGATTATTTTTTATTTATTTTAGTTTATTTTATTTTTTACTTTTATTTAGGTTTATTTTTTATTTTTATTTAGTTTAGGTTATTTATTTTAGGTTTATTTATTTTAGTTTAGGTTCTTTATTTTAGTTTATTTTCTAGTTTGAAGTTTAGGTTTATGTTTATTTTTTAGTTTAGTTTTATTTTTATTTTATTTTTTAGGTTTAGGTTTTATTTTTTTATTTTTAGGTTTAGGTTTAATTTTTTTTTTAAGTTTAGGTATTAGGTTTTTATTATAAGGTTATTTTTAGGTTTTATTTTTTAGTTAAGTTTAGGTTTATATTTAGTTTTTTTATTTTATATAGTTTTGGGTTTTGGTTTAGTTTATTTTAGGTATAGGTTTCAGTTTTATTTATTTTAGTTTAGTTTATTTTAGTGTAGGGTTAGGTTTATTTTATTTTATTTATTTAGGTTTAGGTTTTTTTTTAGTTTATGGTTTAGGCTTTATTTTTTTATCTATTTTTAGGTTTAGCTTTTTATGTTTACTTTGAATTTTTATTTTATTTAAGTTTTTTATTTTTATGTTTATTTTACTTTTTAGTTTAGCTTTGGATTTTATTTATTTTAATTTAGTTTAATTTTTATTTTTTATATTATTTTATTTTTAGGTTTAGGTTTTGGTTTAGGTTTTAATTTAGGTTTTTATTTTATTTTATTATTTTATTTTATTTAGGCTTAAGTTTTTTTATTTTTATTTTTTTAGGTTTTATTTAATTTAGGTTTTGGTTTTTATGTTTTTAGGGTTTAGGGTTTAGGGTTTAGTCATTAGGGTTTGGGGATTAGGGTTTCGGGTTTAAGTTATAGGTTTTAGGGTTTGGGGTTTAGGGTTTAGGGTTTAAGGTTTAGGCTTTAGGGTTTAGTGTTTTAGGGTTTAGGGTGTATTATTTAGGGTTTATGCTTTAGGGTTTAAGGATTTAGGGTTTAGGGTTTATGATTTAGGGTTTGGGGTTTAAGGTTATATGTTTTTGGGTTTAGGGTTTAGGGTTTGGGGTTTAGGGTTTAGGTTTTAGGGTTTTAGGGTTTAGGGTTTATGGTTTAGGGTTTAGGGTTTAGGGTTTAAGGTTTAAGGTTTAGGTTTAGGGTTAGTTTTAGGGTTTAGGGTTTGAGGTTTTGGGTTTAGGGTTCATTATTTAAGGTTTTTTTTAAAAAATTAAGAAAACTGATAGGTTTTGGTTTATTTAGATTATTTTTTATTTATTTTAATTTATTTTATTTTTTTATTTTTATTTAAGTTTATTTTTTATTTTTATTTAGTTTAGGTTATTTATTTTAGGTTTATTTATTTTAGTTTAGGTTCTTTATTTTAGTTTATTATTTAGGTTTAAGTTTAAGTTTATGTTTATTTTTTTAGTTTAGTTTTATTTTTATTTTATTTTTTAGGTTTAGGTTTTATTTTTATATTTTTAGGTTTAGGTTTAATTTTTTTTTAGGTTTAGGTATTAGGTTTTTATTATAGGGTTATTTTTAGGTTTTATTTTTTAGTTTAGCTTTAGGTTTATATTTAGTTTTTTTTTTATTTTATATAGTTTAGAGTTTTTGTTTAGTTTATTTTAGGTATAGGTTTAGGTTTTATTTATTTTAGTGTAGGGTTAGGTTTATTTTATTTTGTTTATTTAGGTTTAGGTTTTTTTTTTAGTTTATGGTTTAGGCTTTATTTTTTATCTATTTTTAGGTTTAATTTTTATGTTTACTTTTAATTTTTATTTTATTTAGGTTTTTTATTTTTAGGTTTATTTTATTTTTTGTTTAGCTTAGGATTTTATTTATTTTAATTTAGTTTCATTTTTATTTTTTTATATTGTTTTATTTTTAGGTTTAGGTTTTGGTTTAGGTTTAGGTTTTAATTTAGGTTTTATTTTATTTCATTATTTTATTTTATTTAGGCTTAAGTTTTTTTATTTTTATTTTTTTTAGGTTTTATTTAGTTTAGGTTTTGGTTTTTAGGTTTTTAGGCTTTAGGGTTTTGGGTTTAGGGTTTAGTCATTAGGGTTTAGGTTTAGTTTAGGTTTAGGTTTAGGTTTAGATTTGGGGTTTAGGAGTTTTATGGTATAGGCTTTAGGTTTTAGTGTTTTAGGGTTTAGGGTGTATTATTTAGGGTTTAAGCTTTAGGGTTTAAGGATTTAGGGTTTAGGGTTTATGATTTAGGGTTTGGGGTTTAAGGTTATAAGTTTTTGGGTTTAGGGGTTAGGGTTTGGGGTTTAGGGTTTAGGTTTTAGGGTTTAGGGTTTAGTTTTTTGAGTTTTAAGATTTAGGGTTTAGGTTTAGTTAGTTTAGGGTTTAGTTTGGTTTAGTTGGTTTTATTTTTTTTTTTGAAAATTAAGAAAACCGGTCCAGGTTTATTTAGATTGTTTTCTATTTATTTTAGTTTATTTTATTTTTCTTTTAATTTAGGTTTATTTTTATTTTATTTAGTTTATTTTTAGGTTTATTTATTTTAGTTTAGGTTCTTTATTTTAGTTTTTTTTTTTTAGGTCATTTTTAGGTTTATATTTATTTTTTAGTTTAGTTTTATTTTTATTTTATTTTTTAGGTTTAGGTTTTAATTTTTATTTTTAGGTTTAGGTTTAGATTTTCATTTTATTTTTTTAGGTTTAGGTTTTAGGTTTTTATTATAGGGTTATTTTTAGGTTTTATTTTTTAGTTTAGGTTTAGGTTTATATTTAACTTTTTTATTTTATATAGTTTAGGGTTTTGGTTTAGTTTATTTTAGGTATATGTTTAGGTTTTATTTATTTTAGTGTAGGGTTAGGTTTATTTTATTTTGTTTATTTAGGTTTAGGTTTTTTTAGTTTATGGTTTAGGCTTTATTTTTAATCTATTTTTAGCTTTAGTTTTTTTGCTTACTCTTAATTTTTATTTTATTTAGATTTTTTATTTTTATGTTTAATTTATTTTTTTAGTTTAGCTTAGGATTTTATTTATTTTAATTTATTTTAATTTTTATTTTTTTATATTATTTAATTTTAAGGTTTAGGTTTAGGTTTAGGTTTAGGTTTTAATTTTGGTTTTTATTTTATTTTATTATTTTATTTTATTTAGGCTTAAGTTTTTTTATTTTTTATTTTAGGTTTTATTTAGTTTAGGTTTTGGTTTTTAGGTTTTTAGGCTTTAGGGTTTAGGGTTTAGGCATTAGGGTTTGGGGATTAGGGTTTAGGGTTTAGGGTTGAAGTTTTTAGGGTTTGGAGTTTAAGGTTTAGGGTTTAGGCTTTAGGCTTTAGCTTTTAGTGTTTAGGGTGTAGGGTTTAGGGTTTAAGCTTTAGGGTTTAAGGATTTAGGGTTTAGGATATAGGATTTTGGGTTGTAGGTTTCGGGTTTAGGGTTTATGGTTGAGGGTTAGGTTTCTTTATTATTTTTATTATTTTTTTTAAAATTAAGTAAACTGGTAGGTTTAGGTTTATTTAGTTTCATTTTTATTTATTTTACTTTATTTTATTTGTTTATTTTTACTTAGGTTTATTTTTAATTTTACTTTTATTTACGCTTTTATTTAGTTTTTAATTTATTTTTATTTCAGGTTTAGTTTTTATTTTATTTAAGTTTGTTATTTTTTAGTTTAGTTTGCTTATTATTTATTTTATATTATTTTAGTTTTTTTATTTTATTTTCATTTTAGGTTTATGTTTTAGTTTGTGTTTTTATTTTATTTTATTTTATTTATATTATTTTGGTTTAGATATTTTAATTTATTTTATTTTTAGATTTTATTTATTTTAGGTTTAGGTTTTTAGCTTTTTAGTGTTTAAGGTTTAGGGTTTAGGGTTAGTTTATGGTTTAGGGTTTAGGGTTATTTTAAAAAAAATTAAGAAAATTGGTAGGTTTAGGTTTATTTATTTTTTATTTATGGTTTTTTCTTTATTTTTATTTAGTTTATTTCCTTTATATTAGGTTTATTTATTTTAGTTTATTTTTTTATTTTAATTTATTTGTAGGTTTAGGTTTAGGTTTTCATTTTATTTTTTTAGGTTTTGGTTTTAGGTTTTTATTTTAAGCTTATTTTTAGGTTTTATTTTTTAGTTTAGGTTTAGGTTTATATTTTATTTTATTATATATAGTTTAGGGTTTTGGTTTAGTTTATTTTAGGTATCAGTTTAGGTTTTATTTCTTTTTGTTTAGTTTATTTTATTGTAGGGCTAGGTTTAGGTTTTTTTTTAATATATGGTTTAGGTTTTATTTTTTTTATTTTTAGGTTTAGTTTTTATGTTTATTTTTAATTTTTATTTTATTTAGGTTTTTTATTTTTAGGTTTATTTTATTTTATAGCTTGGCTTAGGATTTTATTTATTTTAATTTAGTTTAGTTTTTAATTTTATATTATTTTATTTTTAGGTTTTTCTTTAGGTTTAGGTTTAGGTTTTAGTTTAGGTTTTTTTTTTTTTATTTTATTTAGGTTTAGGTTTTTTATTTATTTTGTTTTTAGATTTTATTTAGTTTAGGTTTTGGTTCTTATGTTTTTAGGGTTTAAGGTTTAAGGTTTATGCTTTAGGGTTTGTGGATTAGGGTTTTGGGTTTTGGGTTGTAGGTTTTAAGGTTTTGGGTTTAGGGTTTAAGGTTTAGTCTTTTAGGGTTTAGGGTGTAGGGTTTAGGGTTTAAGATTTTATGGTTTAGGGTTTAGGATTTAGAGTTGTAGGTCTAGGGTTTAGGGTTAGTTTTAGGGACTAGGGTTTAGGGTTAGGTTTCTTTATTATTTTTTTATTTTTTTAAATTAAGTAAACTAGTAGGTTTAGGTTTGTTTAGTTTATTTTTTATTTATTTTACTTTATTTTATTTTTTATTTTATTGAGGTTTATTTTTATTTTTATTTTAATTTATGTTTTTATTTAGTTTCCATTTTATTTTATTTTTGGTTTATTTTATTTTTATTTTAGGTTTAATTTTTATTTTATTTAGGTTTATTATTTTTTAGTTTAGTTTAGGTTATTATCTATTTTATTTTATTTTGGTTTTTAATTTTTATTTTATTTTTATTTTAAGTTTATGTTTAGGTTTAGGTTTAGGGTCAGGTTTAGGTTTTAGTTTATGTTTTTATTTTATTTTATTTTATTTTATTTAAATCATTTTAGTATAAATATTTTTATTTATTTTATTTTTAGGTTGTATTTATTTTAGGTTTAGGTTTTTATCTTTCTAGGGTTTAGGGTTTAGGGTATAGGGTTTAGGGTTAGTTTAGGGTTTAGGGTTTAGGGCTATAGGTTTAGGGTTTAGGATTTAGAATTTAGGGTTTAGGGTATAGGGTTTTTCTTAAAAAAAATTAAGAAAACTAGTAGGTTTAGGTTTATTTTTTATTTATTTATGGTTTTTTCTTTATTTTTATTTATTTTAGGTTTATTTATTTTAGCTTAGGTTTTTTTAATTTATTTTTTAGGTTTAGGTTTAGGTTTACGTTTAATTTTTAGTTTAGTTTTATTTTTATTTTATTTTTTAGGTCTAGGTTTTATTTTTTATTTTTAGGTTTAGGTTTAGGTTTTTATTTTATTTTTTTAGGTTTAGGTTTTTAGATTTTTATTTTAGGATTATTTTTTGAGTTTATTTTTCAGTTTAGGTTTAGGTTTGTTTTTAGTTTATTTTATTATATTTAGTTCAGGGTTGAGGTTTAGTTTATTTTAGGTTTAGGTTTAGGTTTTATTTATTTTAGTTTAACTTATTTTCATTTAGGTTATTTTATTTTGTTTATTTTAGATTTTTGGTTTTGTTTAGTTTATGGTTTAGGTTTTAATTTTTTATTTATTTTTAGGTTTATTATTTTAGGTTTTGGCTTTTATTTAGTATTTATTTTATTTTATTTTATGTTTAGTTTTTATTTTATTTAGATTTTTATTTTTAAGTTTATTTTAGTTTTTAGTTTAGTTTAGGTTTTTGTTTATTTTATTTTAGTTTAGTTTTTATTTTTAATTTTATTTTATTTTTAAGTTTAGGTTTAAGTACAAGTTTATGTTTAGGTTTAGGTTTTCATTTAGGTTTCTATTTTAGTTTTTATTTTATTTTATTTAGGTTTAAGGTTTTTTATTTATTTTTTTTTTAGGTTTTATTTAGTGTAGGTTTTGGTTTTAAGTTTGGGTTTCTGGTATGGTTCAGATAAGTTTTATGGTTTGGGGTTTAGGTTTTAGGGTTAGGGTTTAGGTTTAGGGAGGGTTTAGGGTTTAGGGTTTTAGAGTTTATTTATTTTGTTTATAGGAATTTTAGGTTTAGGTTTTATAATTTTATTTATTTATTTTATTTAGGTAGAGTTTTTAGTTAGTTTTAGGTTTAGTTTTAGTTTAGGGTTTAGTTAGGGTTTTAGGGTTTAGGTTTAGGGTAAGCTTAAGTTTTAGGTTTAGGGTTTAGTTATTTTATAGGGTTTTTTTTTAAATTAAGTAAATCTTTAAGTTTATTTATATTTTATATTTTATAGGTTTATTTTATTTATTTCCTTATTTTAAGTTTATTTATTTTAGTTTATGTTTTTTATTTTAGTTTATTTTTTAGGTTTATGTATAAGTTTATTTTTATTTTATTTTTAGGTTTAAGTTTTATGTTTTATTCTTAGGTTTTATTTTTAGTTTGTTTTATTTTATTTAGTTTAGGCTTAGGTTTAGGTTTAGGTTTAGGTTTTATTTATTTTAGTTTAGTTTATTTTAGTTTAGGTTTAAGTTTATTTTATTTTTATTTTAGGTTTAAGTTTTATTTTAGTTTAGGGTTTAGGTTTTATTTTTTTAGTTATTTTTAGGTTTCATTGTTAGGTTTATTGTTTAGGTTTAGGTTTTTATTTACTTTATATATATTTTTTCTAAGTTTATTTTCTTTTTATTTTACATTTAGGTTTTATTTCATTTAAGTTTTTTATTTTAAAGTTCATTTTATTTTTTAGTTTACTTTTGGTTTTTACTTATTTTATTTTAGTTTAGTTTTTTATTTTTTACTTATTTATTTTAGTTTTAGTTTTATTATTTATTTTATTTTATTTTTTTTAGCTTATTTAGGTTATTTTATTTAGGTTTAGATTTTAGTTTTTAGGTTTTATTATTTCATTTATGTTTAGGTTTCTTTATTTTTATTTTTTAGGTTTTATTTTAGTTTTTTTTTAGCTCTTTTAGGGTTTAGGGTTTAGTTTTAGGTCAGAGTTTAGGCTTAGGATTTAGGGTTTAGTGGTTAGGTTTTATTTAGGTTTATTTAGGTTTATTGGTAGTTTAAAGCAGTATTTTAGTGGGTAGGGTTTAGGTTATTTAGGGTTTAAGTGGGTTTAGAGTGGTAGATTTAGGGGCCTGGGGTTATTGGGTTTAGGTTTAGAAGTGAGTTGGGCAGGTAGTGGCTCAGGTTTAGATTTGTTAGGGTTTAGTCAGATTTACAGGAGTTTTTTAGGTTTAGGGTTTAGAGTTTAGGTTTAGGTTTAGGTTTAGGTTTATGAATTAAGTTTATTTTATTTTATTTTTAATTAGTTTTATTTTATTTATTATTATTTTTTTTTTTATTTATTTTTAGTTTATTTATTATATTTTAAAGTTTAGGTTTATGTTTATTTCTTAATTTAGTATTATTTTATTTTATTTTTTTACTTTTAGGTGTAAGTTAGGTTTATTTTATTTTTTTTAAATTTAAGTTTAGGTTTTATTTTAGGTTTTATTTTTTAGTTTAGGTTTAGCATTATTTTTAGTTTGCATTATTTTATTTAATTTAGGTTTAGGTTTAGGTTTAGTTTCTTTTATGTTTAGGTTTAGGCTTTATTTATTTTAGTGTAGTTTATTTTAGTTCAGGTTTCGGTTTATTTTATTTTTATTTTATTAAGTTTTATTTTTAGTTTAGGGTTTAGGTTTTATTTTTAGGTTTATTATTTAAGTTTAAGTTTTTTTTTTTAGTTTATATGTTTCTTTTAAGTTCAGTTTATTTTTATTTTACTTTTAGATTTTATTTTATTTAGGTTTTTCCTTTTAAGTTTTTATTTTATTTATTTTTAGTTTAGTTTAGCTTTTATTTATTTTATTTTAGTTTTAGATTTTATTTTTTTATTTTATTTTTAGGCTTAGGTTTAGGTTTAGTTTGTTTAGGTTTATGTTTTTAGATTTTCTATATATATTTAAATTTTATTTTAGGTTTATTTATTTTATTTTAGGTTTATTTTATTTAGTTTAGGTTTTAGGTTTTAGGTTTTGGTTTATTTAGGGTTTGGTTTAGGGTTTATATATAGTGGTTTATTAGTGTTTAGGGTTTAGGGTTGTAGTTTTAGGGTTTTATGGTTTGGGGTTTAGGTTTTTTTAGGGTTTAGGTTTATGATTTAGGGTTTTAGGGTTTAGTTTTAGTGTTTTAGGGTTTATGTCTTTTATTTAGGGTTTAGGTTTAGGTTTTTAGGGTAACTTTTTTTAGGGTTTTATTTAGGGTTTGGGGTTTAGGTTTTAAGGTTTAGGGTTTAAAGTTTAGTGTTTTAGGGATTAGGGTTTGTGGTTTTTGTTTTTATTTTTAACAGAGAACATATTCTAAGTCAACATTTCTTCTTTTCGATTTCATCAACCAAGTAACACACCATGTTTTCTAAGTGACAAGCGATGACATATAAAAAATGAGCATGCATAGAGCAAATCGAAAACCTAGGATAACTAAAAACATCTCAACTATAAGGACGTAATTCCATAAGTAGTAGATCGGATCGGTTGTTCTTTAGTTTCTTTAGTTCAAATCAGAACCACCATGGCCTCCCGAGTAGCGGCATCCACTATCATATCCCGGATCTCTCCCTCCGCCACCACGACAACTATAACCTCTGTCGTTCCTCCCACCTCAATAACCACCACTGCTCTGACCGCCACCTCCATACCCACCAGCACCTCCAGATCCCCCACCACCACTATGATAATCGTCGCATCCGCCTTCACCTCCACTGCCAGATCCAGACTGATCTTTGTTGATGGAGATGTTCTTGTCGTCAAAGTTCTGCCCATTGTTAGGGTTTAGGTCTAGGTTTAGGTTTATTAGGTTTTAAGGTTTAGGTTTATTTTTTAATTTATTTAGTTACTTTAGTTTAGTTTTAGGTTTGGGTTTAGGTGGGGTTTAGGGTTTAGGTTTAGGTTTAGGGTTTACTTTTAGGGTTTAGGGTTTATGATTTTTAGGGTTGGGTTAGGGTTTAGGTTTATGGTTTAGTTTTTAGTGCTTTAGTGTTTAGGGTTAGGTTATTTTAGAGGTTTAGGGTTAGGTTAAGGATTTAGGGTTTATGTTTTTTTATAAATTAAGTAAACCGACAGTTTATGTTTATTCATTTTATTTAGTTTATTTTAATTTATTTTAGTTTATTTTATTTTTTTATTTTATTTAGTTTAGTTTGTTTATTTTAAATTTATATTATTTAGGTTTTTTTATTTTAGTTTATTTTGTAGTTTAGGTTTATAGGTTTAGGTTTATTTTTAGTTTAGTTTTATTTTTTAAAATTTTTTAGGTTTAGGTTTTATTTTTTTTTTTAGGTTTAGGTTCTTCTTATTTTCTTTTTTAGTTTAGGTTTTAGGTTTTTTATTTTAGGTTTTATTTTTAGTTTAGGTTTCATTATTTTTTATTTATTTACTATATTTAGTTTAGGTTTAGGTTTAGGTTTAATTTATTTTAGGTTTAGGTTTTGGTTGTATTTATTTTGGTCCATTTATTTTAGTTTAGTTAGTTTATTATTTTATTTTAGGTTTAGGTTTTTTTAGATTTGTTTATTTTTTTTTATTTATTTTAGGTTTTATTTTTGGTTTATTTTAGGTTTAGATTTTTATTCAATTTTATTTTATCTTATTTTATGTTTATTTTATTTTATTTTAGGTTTTAGTTTTTATTTTATTTAGATTTTAATTTTAGTTTAGTAGTTTTATTTATGTTATTTTAGTTTAGTTTTATTTTTAATTTTATTCATTTTAGGTTTAGGTTTAGGTTTTAGTTTTATTTTATTTTGGTTTATTTTTAGGTTTTATTTAGTTTAAGTTTTTTTGCTTTTTTAGGGTTTAGGGTTTAGGGTTTAGTTTTGTTTAGGGTTTAGGTTTTTAGTTTTTTTAGTTTAGGGTTTAGGGTTTAGGGTTAGGTTTTAGGTTTTGGGTTTAGCATTTTAGGTTTTGGGATTATGGTATTAGGGTTAGGTTTAGGTGAGGTTTAGGTTTAGTTTTGGGTGTGGTTTTAGTTTTTTTTTAATAGAGAGCAAATTTAGATTCAACATTTCTTCTTTTTGATTTCATCAACCAAGTAACACACCAAGTTTTCTAAGACATAAGCGACGACATAAATAAAAAATGAGCACACATTGAGCAAATGAAAAGCCCTAGATAACTAGAGCTCTAGAGACACGCTCCATCTAGATCTAATCGATGTCCCATCGAACCACCCGACCTCTTAGTAGTAGGATCCACAATCATATCCCCAATTTCTCCACCACCAGTAACCTCCATCGCTTCCTCCTCCTCCATTCCATAACCACCGATCCAACACCACCTCCATATCCACCATCACCTCTATCCCCACCACCACTGTGATAACTATCACCTCCACCTTTCCACCGCCAGCTCAGACTTGATGTGATGCTGCCTCAAGGTTTTGCCAATTCTGGGGGTTTAGGTTTAGGTTTAGGTTTTTAGGGTTTAGGTTTATTTTCTAGTTTATTTAGTTACATTAGGTTTAGGTTTAGGTTTGGGGTTTGGGGTTTAGGGGTTTAGGTGGTTTAGCATGTTTATGCTAGGGTTTGGGTTTAGGATTAGGATTTAGGCTTTAGTGTTTAGGCTTGGATTTAGGGTTTAGATTTAGGTTTAGGGTTTAGGAGGTTTAGTTTAGGATGGGTGTGTTAGTGAGAGTTTAGGTTGTTTAGGTTTTAGGTTTAGTTGTGGGTTTAGGGTTTGGGTAGGGTTTAGGTTTAGGGTTGGTAGTGGTTTTGGGTTTAGGTTTAAGCTTTAGGGTTAGCATGCAGATTTAGAGTGGATTTTAAGTTTAGGGTGGGTATAGTTTATTTTTTATTTTTTTTTATTTTTATTTTTAAATTACAAATGGTAGGTTTAAGTTTACTTTATTATTTATTTATTTTATTTTAATTTATTTTGAATTTATATTTATGTTTATTTTATTTAGTTTTAGTTTATTTATTTTAGTATGTTTTATTTATTTTATTTTTTTAGGTAGGTTTATGTATATTTTTTAGTTTAGTTTTTTTAAGTATACATTTTATTTTTATATTTAGGTTTAGGTTTATGTTTTTATTTTATTTTTTTAGGTTTAGGTTTTAGGATTTTATTTTAGGTTAGCTTTTAGATTTTATTTTTATGTTTAGATTTTCATTTATTTTTAGTTTTTTTTATTTTATTTAGTTTAGGTTTAGGTTTAGGTTTAGTTTTATTTTATTTAGTTTTTTTATTTTTTAGTTTAGTTTATTTTAGTTTAGGTTTAAGTTTATTTTATTTTTATTTTAGGTTTAGCTTTTTTTTTTTTGTTTATTTAGGGTTTAGGTTTTTTTTAGTTTTATTTTTAGGTTTATTTTTTAGGTTTGGGTTTCTATTTAGTTTATATTTTATTTGTATTTTAGGTTTAGTTTTTATTTTATTTAGGTTTTTTATGTTTTTTAGTTTAGTTTAGGTTTTAATTTATTTTATTATAGTTTAGTTTTTATTTTTTATTTAAATTTTTTAGGTTTAGGTTTAGGTTCTAGTTTTAATTTATTATAATTCTTGTTTTATTTAGGTTTTGGTTTTTTTATTTATTTTATTTTTATGTTTTATTTAGATTAGGCTTAGGTTTTTAGCTTTTTAGAGTTTAGGGTTAATTTAGGGTTTAAGGTTTTTTTAAGGAAATTAGGGGAATTTTATTGCCATAAAGAAAAAGTACAAAGTCCTTACAAGGGGTAAATCTCTAAACTAATTCTCAAAGAGCAACAATAAGTCCTAAAGAGATAAACCCCCTAACTATTACAATAATATAAGAAAAATTAACAAAAGCAAAAGCAAAATGAAATCACCAACAACAACTGATCAATGTGCACAACAACAACATCCACTGGATCCTTTTGATACCAGCAAGACCCACCTACAAGATTCTCCCAACCAAATAAAATCGCAACTAATGAAAGGATGAGTACAATTAAGCAAGCATAAAGAGTCAAAAGAAAAGGTGCAAAGTAAAGAAAAGGCTCAGCTCACACAATCATTCAAGAGCAAACTACATGTAAGCATCCAAACTTCAAGAAGGGTTACAATTACATATAGTGCTACCAGCCAAAAGAAGATAGAGAGGGAAACATCAAGGCAATCATTGCCAGCATACCTCTTATATCCCATCATCCCAAGTCCATCATCTTGCAAGGATGCAACCTCCTCCAAGCAATAGACATAATAGCCAACCGTAAAGCCACCAAAATAAATAAGCACAATAAGGTAGAAAATCAACCAACCATCAGGGACAACAATAGTATAGTAGGAACACCACCAAAGCAACTACCAAAGAGGAATAGTAACATAAAAGGGAGCAAGCATCATGACCTTAACAACACAAACCAGAGAAAACCAAGACCAAAAAGAAAAAAACACAAGAGCTCATGTCCTCCACATGCAAATAGGAAAGACAACAAAGTTTTCACCCAAACCAGAAAAGGGAAGCAACAGAAGTCAAGAGAAGAGAACCATAGTAGGAGCAGGCTAACCAGCATGTCACCAATAGAGCAAAAAAAAAGGAAAAAAATAGCCACCCATCCAACCAACCCAGCCAACCACCACTGTAGCAAAAAATCCAAATCAATGAAAAGACCAATAGCATCCATCATGCCAAAACCACCCAAGACAACCAGGAAAAGGGTAGAAGCAAACAACAACCAACCAAAGTAGTAGAAATTTTGATCCATGTGAGGTGAATAGCCAGCCATAAACAAAATGTAGTAAAGATCGATAAGACTGACTAAAAGCCATCCATCAGGAGTAGCAATAGTATAATAGAAACACCACCAAAGCCAACGCAAAAGGAGAAAATATCAATGAAAAGCATCATAACCATAGCCAAGCACCAATACACCAAACCAAGTCACCGATCCTAAAGCAAACAACAACTAAATAGCCATCAACCAACCAACCCAAAATAAAAAAATAAAAGCAGCGAAGAGGAAGACCATTACATGAAGAAAAACCATAACCAAAAGAAACAAACCCAAACTAGCAAAAACCACCAAAACCCAATAAAAAAAAAGAAATAATAAACAAAAAAACCTTGCCAAAATCCAATTCAAAATTAGACCACCAACATCCTCCAATCTACCACCAATAGGATAAAATAACATAGCCAACCAACCAATAACCCAACAAGCAAAATAGCCAACCAACAAGGCCACCCAGGCAACCACCACAATAGTAGAAAATCCAACTCAGTTATGGAAGCAACTAGCTTAGAGATATGTCAAATCCCATACAAAAAATAGTAGGAAAATCCACCACCCAAATGAAGATCACCAAAAACAACCAAGAAACAATAATCATCCAGCCAGGCAAATAACATCCACAAGGCCGGAAAAACCAAAACAACCTAGATAGAAAAATTAGGACCACCGAATATTAAAAACCAAGCCAACCCAAAAGCAAGAGCTCAAAAACAAAACCCATCATAGGCCGAAGAGTGAAAATAAGTAAATGGCCACAACCCAAAGAAGGTTTAACAAAGGGGAACTAAAAGCAATGGCTCATCAAAACCAACCAAAAAAAAACCAAGCTAAGAAAATTATAATCTGAGATAAGGTAATTGAGTGTTATCCAAGTTAACCAAACCCCTTAAAAGTTTAGGCAAATTTTGATTGTCAAATAAAGTGAAATCCATTAAGTTTTGAACTAAAGTAGTCAAGAAATCAACACAAGCATTACCTTCATAAAGGATATGGAAAAGTTTATAAAAAACTTGAGAAGAAGAGATTTTCGATGATTAAGAAGATAAAATAAATCAGCATTTCTATATTAGAGTTTAGCATGTCAAAAGCAAGAACATCAACTAAATCTAGATGTTGAGGAAACCTTTATTCAAATAAATCTCGATAGCTTTATTGACAGCCATAAGCTCAACATAGATAACAAAATAGGCTTTGAGAGGATAGGCAAAAGCGCAAATGGTAGTACCTTTAGAATTCCTATGAATACCACCACAACCATATTTATTGGAAGCAATAGAACCATCAGTATTCACTTTAATCAAATTTTCATTGGGTTTGATCCAATGGATAATCCTTGCTCTTTTATAAGAGTCAAAAGTGAATGATACCCAATTTTTTTAGCACACAAATTTATAACCAAAATGAATGTTAATAAGATTTGCATTAAATAGAGCTTGAATTTTTTTCTTTCTAGGATCCTTTTATGGCTCATTGGAATACCATGATATTTAGCATCATTTATATCCATCCAAATGAACCAGATAAGGGTAATAGAAACTAGAACTTTGATATGAACTTTCACAATTTTTTGGAACACAGACTTCAAGAAGTTGATATATGGAAAGAGAGCCATGAAAGTTGTTGGTATTAAATAAATCATCTTACCATAACCATAATTTAGAATCAATAGAACCACTGAAAATAACATGATTAACATTTTCAATATGAAAGAAACAATAGCACTTTGAAGGAAAATAAAACCCTTTATTCTAGAGCAAAAAGTCCACAAGAATAAAGTTATTCAAAATCCTCCAAGCTAAAACTGAATAAGAAATGGGAATGATATTGTTCCAAAGTTTAATGAAAACATTTGAGGAGTTTTGTTTATCTCTAATAAAATTTCAAACCTCTTTAAGAAAAAATCACCATTGTAAGAAAGCTTAAAGAGAATTTGGTTAGGTTTGTTAGAGAAAATAAAGAAATTTCTAAAGTTATCTAAAAGAGAAATAGGGATATAATTCTCAAGTTTATTTTTTCCAAGTGTTCTTATGCCGAAAGAGTTAACTTTGATAGTTAGTAGAGTGGGTAGATAAAAGAGAGTCAATAGAGCCATTGCCAATCCAATTGCCCAAAAGAAAGAAGAACCGGAATGAATACCCCAACATATTAAGGGTTCAGCAACCCATTTAATGGAGCAAAACCTTCTCCAAATCGGAGAGTCATGAAATTTATAAGCATAGATAAGAGGGTGTTTACCTTGGAAATAGTTTTTCATTATAAAATTAGCCCAAAGGCTATCATTCTTTCTAAAATTCCACCAGAGCTTATGAGAGAAGGCATTAATAGCTTCATGAATTTTGCAACCCAGGCCACCTTCACCCAAGGAACAACATTTATGCCAGAAGTCCAATGCATTATTTAGTAGAATTATTGGATCCCCAAAAAAAATTTATTAAGCAAGGATCAATTCGATAAGAGTAGCATTAGTGGGGATAATAGTTTGAATCAAATAAAGACATTGAATTGAGAGTGCTTTTAAGAATAGTGAGCCTACCACCAAAGGAAAGTAAATGAAATTCCTAAACAAAATTTTATTTAAAATTTTTTGAATTAACTCATCAAAAGATGGGATCATTTCATTTAAAGAGGAGCACCCAAGTACTTAAGAGGAAGGTGTTGATGTTTAAATTTAGTGATATGCAAGATTTAATTATTTTTATTATTGGAGATGCTTGAAGAAGTAATAAAATATCTTTTGTTTTCATTGATAGATATACCAATTTCTGAACCAAATTTATTTAAAAAATTTTTGAGATTCTTGATATGATAAATAGAAGAATTGCAAAAAATAATGAAATCATTTGCAAATCTTAAATGAGAAATAGGAAGAACACCAAGAGTTTTGTAATGGATACTAGGATTGTTTAAGAATAGATCATTGATGCTCCTAGATAAGTGCTCAACAATAATAGTAAATAAGGTAGGAGATAGAGGATCCCCTTATCTTAGGCCATGGGAAGAAGGAAAGAAGCCCCCCCATTAAGCAAAACAAAAAAAGAAAACTAAGCATTTTTTAATACAATTTTAATAAGAAAGATAAATTTATTAGAAAACCCAAATAAATTTAGAATATGGATAAGGAAATCCCAAGAGATATTGTCAAAAGCTTTGGTAATATCTAATTTGAACATAATGTTGCCACCTCTAGTCTTAGCATTGAAATCATGAATTAATTCTTAAGAAAGTAATAATATCGAAATAGATCTACCTCTAACAAAACTAGTTTGGTTTAGATAGATAATCCTATGAAGTAAAGGACTGATCCTGTTGGTTAGAATTTTGAAATCAACTTATTGAAGAAGGTGCAAAGACTAATAGGTCTGAAATAACTCCAATAGTTTAGATTATCTTTCTTAGGTATGAATAATAGAAGTGCAAGAAAAATATCTAAAAAAGGATTACCATTAAAAAATCAACCACATCAACCAAATCATTTTTAATAATAAACTAGCATTTTGAAAAATTGGGTAGTGAAACCCTAGACCAATAAATCTATGTTCATGCTATTAAGAACTTTAAAAATTTCCTCTTCATTAGGTACAATAGTAAGCAAATCATTATCATTATTGTTTATAATAGAAGGAATCTGTGATTTAGAAATAGCTTCATAAGAGAAACTCTTATTAAGCATATTTCTAAAGTAATTAATGAATCCTTAATATCATTATTCTCCATAATCCATTCTCCATTATCATCTTTAATTTTTTGAATATTATTTAAAGCTCTTTTTATTAACTAAAGCATGGAAATATCTAGTATTTCTATAACCATCTGCAATATGCTAGTAGATTTTGGCACCAATAAGTCTCTTCCATATTTTGAAAATTAAAGTTTATTTTTTCACCTCAATCAAGTCCTTAATCTTAGTAGGATCACACATATAGACTTCAAGATCACAAACCAAATTTTATTTCTTTGATATTAGTAAAAGGTTTTAAAACAATGCTTGTTCCACAAACCTAGATTTTGTTTAAGTTTTTAAGATTAAACCAAAATCTATTCATCCCCATAATCAAATTGTGATGTAAGGAGCTTTCCAATTGTTAGCCACATATTAAAGAAATCAATATGAATCCACATGTTCTAAATCTAAAATGAGAGAAATTTTTTAATCTATTAGAGTTATCTTAAATAGAAACCAAAAGAGGAGCATGATCCGATAAGGTTTTGTTTAAATGATCGATAGAAGAAGTAATATTGAGTAATCCAATGAGTATTAAAAGAATCCACCAACCTTTGCCAAAGTCTAGAGTTTTGCCAAGTAAAATTTGAACCCTTAAAGCCAATATCAATCAAATTGCAATCAAGGATCATATTAAAAATTCTTCCATGGAATATTAGAGAGCAACCACCACTTCATCGAAGAGAATAAAATAGTGTTGAAATGCCCACCAACCAAGGTTTATTGACAAAGGTAGCAAAATTCCTCAAATTTTCCCAAAGAAGATTTCTACTAGATCTATTACAAGATGCATAGACAAAAGAGCCCAAAACACAATAGTCACCATAAGATATTTGAGCATTGACAACATATTTTAAAATCATTAAGAATAGAAGCCTCAAAATTATTCCAAAACACCAAGTTTTATTACTAACAGAGAAAAATTTATTGAACATCATTATAGCAAAATGGTTAATTTTGTTTGCATGAATAAGAGGCTCCAAAATAATAAGTAAAAAATATTATAAATATGACAAAGGTTTCTAATACATTATGAATAGAGAGTACCAATCTAACATTCCAAATAAAAAATTAAACATAAGTAAAAAAAAGGGGTTAAGAAAAGGTTAATTAAGAGAGAGAGAGGCTAAGATCTAGTGTTTTGGACAATTTGGGAGGGAAGTTTTTAAATTTTTTTTTCTTTTGCATGATAACTTTTGAAACCATTTCTTTTCCCATAGAATCATCATCAGAAGGATTTAGCAACATTTATCATAGATTTAGTGGAAGTCTCAATAAAGTGAGTTCTCCTTCTTCCATTAGAATTTATTAAGGCAAATGAGCATCGGTGTAACAAGAGGATTCAAAGATTTATTAAGAAGGAAAGTGTGAATATCAATCCTTTCTTCTTCAATACCCAAATTATTAGACAAAACTTAATCTTTTTGAGAATTTAAATCATTCTGAACTAAAGTAAAGTCAGGTTTTTCAAACTGAATATCATGAGAAATCAAAGCCATATTCTCCATTGAATTTAAATGATGCATAACATTGATATCCTTAATAATATTTTAAAGTAAAGCTTTAATTTCTTCAATCAAGATTGGTAAAGATGTTGGGATTGACTCAGTGGAAAAAGAATCATCATCCAAAAGTTTAGAGAAATTATTATTTTCCACATTAGAAACCTTCAATTTCATAGAAGAAATAAGTGGTAAAACAGCCTTATTAGGAACATTCAATGAATCCTTTTTTTTTTAATTAACATTGGTCAGCATATAGTTAGGAACAATAGTTTCCTTAATAAGAATTTTCTTTTTTAGGAGAGGATGCAGAATGAAACATTCAGAATTATCATGCCTGTAGAATTTACATTGAGAATACACAAAATTTTAAAAAATCAACTTTCTACATATAACTATAATTTTAAGATCCCAACTTTTCGTTTCTTGGTAATGTATAATTCAACAAGGATTATAGCCACAAAAGGTTGAGATTTTGTAGTCATTGCCTGATCAATTTGCAACGGCCGACCAAATAAAGCACTCACAATAAAAAGGAATTGATGATTAACAAAATGAATTAGCGTATTGGGAAGAGAAATCCAAACCGGAATGATTGGGTCCATACTATCAAAGAGTGGAATCCATTTCGGTGACCTCATTTGGAAATTGAAATCAAAATAAGAACAATAGGTAAAAACATGTGAGTAATATAAATTGTTCATTAACTGAATCAAAATATGGCAGGGATCAATTAAACCAATCATAAAAGCACCCAAAAGTTTTAGAATATGAAAGAAAGAGTAAATGTTTTCCTAAGGAAGATAAACTTTCCAACCAAAGTAAGTTCAAACAGCTTAACAAGCTTTTCTACAATCAGATCAGAGCACATAACCGTAGGCATGCCTATAAAAGAAGTCAAAACAAGTTCTAGGGACTCACCTAAATAGCTATCCTTACTAGTGAGGATGTCTTTGAATTATTTTGAAGCCAAGCTGGTATTTGATGCCCTAGTAGATCCATTGGATCCAGTTTCCCACAGAATCATCGGGAAGATCAAGCCATGACATCACTCAAGTAAAATAAAATCACAATTCTAAAAGGAATCTAGTGAGAATCAAACAACCAACCAAGCAACTAGAAAGCCAAAAAAGAGAGGGGAAAAGGAGAATCACCAGAGCATGAGGTAGGGCTCGAGGGGGTGGGTTTAAGTTAAGGTTTTCATTTTAGTTTAGTTCATTTTATTTTAGTTTATTTTAGTTTATTTTATTTTAAGTTTAGGGTTTAGGGTTTAGGGTTTAAGTTTTGGAGTTTAGGGTTTAGGGTTTAATTTTAGGGTTTAAGTTTTAGGTTTCAATGTTTAGGGTTTAGGGTTTAGGATTTTAGGGATTAGGGTTTAGGGTTTTAAGGATTAGAGTTTAGGGTTTAGAGCTTAGGGTTTTTAGGGTTTATGATTTAGGGTTTATGGTTTAATTTTTATATTTAGGGTTTAGATTTTAGTTTAGAGTTTAGGGTTTTTGGTTTTTTTTTTGACTAAGAACAAATTCAGATTCAACATTTCTTCTTTTCAATTTAATCAACCAAGTAACACACTGTTGACCTCACTTTGGGAGTAAGTTCTCAACCTCCTTTTCTTAGACCAAAGAACCTTCTAGACACTAAGGTTTCTTTAGTCATAAGATTCTAGAGATTATGTGAACACTTGACCTAATCTTAGAGACTTAGAAGGGTTAATCATGGATTACATGCCTTAGGGACTTGAAAATCACATATTAAACCCAATCCATGTACACCTTCTTAAATTCAATTCAAATCCAAATTTCAAACCAAACCTCAAACTCAAATTTCAAATCCAAATCCAAGTCCAAACTCAATTCCAAATGATTGAAACCCAAGATCAAATCCAAACTTGAAATCCTTCATAAGCCCTTTAATCAACCTTCATGAACATAGAATATTCCATCATTCAATCCAAACTCAATTGATTTTCTTATAAATCAATATACCTTCAATTATCTTCTCAAATATAAATGAAATATAAATTCAAATAGCCAAAACCAAATCCAAAATCAAATCAAAACCTAATTTAAACCCTTTAAGCCATTTCTTTGAACTTGGCCAAAACCCATCTAAATCAAGCTAAAATCAATGGATTTTCTCTTGAATCAATCAATCCTTCAATCATCTATCCAAATATAAATGAAACCTACAATCATCCAGTCAAACAAAAATTAACCCAAGTTAAAACCCAACCTAACCCATTTGACTTGAAATATTCAAATGAACCAAAACTCATTTGAATCTAAACCCATTGCAATTGAATTTATATATCAATCTCAAATCTATATATAAACTCAACTAAATCAAGCTAACTAAATCCAATTGGTTCACTTGACCCAAAGAGGCCAATTTTACCTACATGAACCAAAATCCAATTCAATCCAAATAAAAGTGAATTAAGCCAATCCAAAGTTCATGTCATGATTATTGATCACCCTAGGATGATCAATTGATATAAATTAGGTCAAACAAAGTCAACCTTTGACCAAGTCAACCTTTAGCCTATATGAACCCAAACCAGCTACCAAAGCCAAATCCATTGAAAACCAACAATGATTCAAATTAACCCAAAATCAACATTTAAACTTGACTTGACCTTCAATTGAGCCAAACCAGCAATTGGCCCTCTTGACACTAGTTGACCCAAATTGACATAAACGGGTCAAATTACACTAAACCCAAATTAAATCCAAATTAAATTAAACCAAACCATACAATCCTCTCCAAATAGTCATATGAACTTCACATAACCTTTGGTTTGACCTAATTTGACCAATTGGTTAACCTAACCCATTTGACCAAATGGTCAAATTGTGCCAAACCCAAACCAAATGAACTCCAAATGACATGAAATTTGGTCCAACTCACTTTTGACTCATTTCAAATATGCCAAAATCAAATTCAATGCCAAATGACCACTCTACCCTTGGGCTAAGGGCATCACATAAGACAAAACACCTATGTAAATGGTCATTTCTTTTTCTTGGCCACTTGGTACTCATCAATTGTTCCACTTAGGCTCCAGGACATCCAACCTAACCCAAGAGGTTGTTGTAACTGACTGGGAGATGAAATCACCTCCCCTCCCCTATTGGAACACTTGATATGAAGAACCTACACTTCTTTTTTCTAGGACACCCACTTGTCCATCATAGTATCCATTTTCCATGCCTTGGCAACCAAATTAAGCCACCTAAGGAGAATCCTAACCACCCCAAGCCAAGGACACCCACTTGGAGCCAAAATCATTATGAATGTGGTGATTTTCGGCCATTGCAAGAGACAAAAATAGAGAGGCAAAACTCTTCCTCACACACTCATTTCACTCTCTTAAAGCTTCCAAACCAACCATCAACCATTCCACTTGATTTTGGGCAAAAGCCATCAAAATCAAGTGGATTTGTGAGGAAGGACCATTGGATACATTATTTTGAAGTGAAGCAAGAGCCAACCCATTCCAAAGCTTCTTCTACTTAGGACTTTGGATCATCACTACCAAAAATCATTCTGAGGTAATTTTCAAGAACCGTAGTACCATAGGTTCTTTTATTTGTATATTTTTGCTTGATTTTAGAATTTCTTTAGATTACCCATGCATTTTTATATTTTACATCATCCCCACACATTTTGAGTGATTTCGTGAAGATCGAAAAGCAAAATGAAGTTTTTCATTCAATTTTTTTATAAGAATCATAAAAATCTTGCCCAAAATAGTGTTCCATCACCTCTTCCACCAGATTGCCCATCAGCCATCTAATCTTCTATTCAAGGAAATAGATAGCTTAGATCATATGGATCGCGGCTCGATCAATGGAGCATCACGTGTATCATATCAATCGACCATCTAATCGACGATCACCGGATCTGATTTACACATCCTTGTCCACATTCTCGCTCATCTACTGATCTAGAACTGCACTAGCCACTCATGCGGTGCCATGTGGTGCCACGTGGTCTAATCAATGCTGCGTAGGTGTTGACTGGGTTATGTAAGATATTAGGGATTTTCTGCTTTTTAAAAATTAATTAAAAATAATTGAAACTTCAAAAATTCATAAAAAATAAAATGCTTAACTAAAAATTACAAATATGGGCTCATTGGATTTGTCTTTTCCAAAGGAATCCAATGAAGGAAAAGCCCCAAATCTACTAAATATTTTGAGCTTAATTTAAGTTTTGAAAATCAAATTTCATTAATTAAACCAAAATGACAAAAAGATTGATTTGAATTTTAGAGATTAAAAGTGAGCTTAAAACCTACTACCATACAAATTTCAAGTTAAAAGGATTTCTGATTGGGGATATTGCATTGAAGTTCAAATAGTTAAAATAAATTAATGGAATTTATAAAAATCATGGAAAATCATTTAAATCATAAACTTTGAAAATTATAAAAATCATAGAAAATCCTAAAAAATGTAAGTATATATTTGTTTTGAAGGTAGAGGATATTCAATTAAAATTGATCCCAATTAATTTTAAATAGTAATTAAGGATTAATTTAGGTTAATTAAAAACTTAATTAGCTTAATTACTCTCTAATTACCTAAGTAATTAATCTAAAAATTTCAGAGGTTGATTAATGGGATGACCGTAACCTCCCATAATTTTCTTGGGATTTATTACTTGGTTAGTTAGGGAAATTGGTTATCTTAACCTTAATTACTTTCCTAATAATTAATTTAATTAATAATCTAAATAGTAAGGAAATCATTAATTAAGCTAATCATTGTGAAATAGTGAATGGGCATGGGGAATGAGATTGGGACCTCTTTCATAATCTTTTCCTAAGTCCTTGTACTTGAATGGAAAAATTAATTTAATTGATGGTTTAATTAATTAAAAATTAATCAATTTGAAACTATAATCACATGGAATCTTAATTAATCAATTCATGGGTAGATCTTTAGGTGTTCAATAACCTAAAGACATTTAAGGAAATTATGGTTAACCCACATGTGTGGGAAAACCATGAAAGTACTTAATTAAGTTTCTTAACTTAATTAATCACTAATTGTAAGCCAATTGCATTATCCTCTTTTTATTTCTTAGGTTCATTACTGATTTAATTTCCAATGTATGTACATAACATGTAGGCTCATAATTAATTGGTTAATTAAATTATGGCAACATAGGTAAGGTTTAATTAACGGATTTAATGCATATACCTAATTAACCCATAAAATCAACTTAATTAATCATGAATGAATTGATCAAACCAAATTATGAAATTGAAAGTGATAATTAAAAGCCTTGGTTTTCTTTTAAATGCTTTTATTTTATTTTATTGTACTTAAGAACTAATTTAATCGAATGAAATCACATGTTTTGCTTATTCATTCCTTTCCAATCATGTTAAATATTGTATGTCATTTGAAATCATACATTCATCTTTTCAAAATTAATTAAATCAAATGGTTTTCCTTTGTCGCTTGCATGTGTTGATTTAATTTATAATATGTGGCTATTATCACTATTAAATCAAAATGTATTTTCCTAAGCTTATAAATGAATGGTTACATATGCTATGAATGCTAGTTATAAATACAAGATGTATGTGATTATAGCTTAAATGTATGAAGTGAAGCTCCTTTCCTTTTATTCATGTATTGATTTATGTAAGTGAGAATGTTAATGGGTATATAGTCTGGATATCTCGGGAATACAAGGCTTTAGTTAGCATTAAGGAGGTCATTTGATTACCTCACTTCCTTGGTTTAATAATGGCACATACTCCACTTGATTTCATTCTTATGTATTTCAATACTAGAATTTGGATGAGGCTTTAATTCATATACATAAATGATTCAAACAAATTAAATATCATTTTTTTGCATGACTTTCATTCTCCAAATTATGAATACATGTGTATGTATTTTAGAAAAGTGGTATATAGTCTAGACATTCTGGAATATGAGGCTTTAGCTAGCCCTAAGGAGGTCATTTGATTACCTCACTTCCTGGTTTAACAAAGGCATACTTGGTTTTTTTATGCATACATGTGTATTTAATTAGAGAATGGTAATCCTTCCTTTTTATTAAAAATACATGCATTTGCAATTGTTCAAGTGATTGAATTAATTGATCATGTGATTTGGAGCTCTCTTTCTTATGTTCATGCATGTAAATTTACATATGGTTTGAATTTAATGGTATATAATCTGGACATCTTGGGAATATGAGGCTTTAGCTAGCCCCAAGGAAGACCCATCATGGCTTAGGAGTCCTTATTAGGTGATTAGGTCCATTATATGGTGATAATTTCTATCTTTCAAGATAGTGCATCTTTCCTTAATGTCATATCTGATCATTTCAATAAGTACCCTTTAAGATCTATGTGGTGTCCCACATCTCAAAAATAAACACCACAAATTTTGTTGGCGACTCCACTAGGGAGGGTTCCTCTCTCCATCTCTAGTAGCAATTATTATCTCCAAATATCGATAGTGGACTTGTATTTAATATGGGTCCAACACTATCTTTCTTTTTGTTGGAACTTAGCCTATTTCATCCTTAGGTTGAGCTAGTTAACATCCCTTAGGTTTTAAGACCTCACTCCATGTAGGTCTTAAAACCCCTATTATGTCCCCTAATAGTTGAAAAAAATTTGAATTTACTAAAGAAGATGACTAAATATTTAGAACCTCTTTGCCATTCTCTTGGTGAGGCAAGGTTCATCTCATACTTAAGAAAATAAACTCTTTGCAAAAAGATATATACTTTCAAAAGCACTTCTCAAATTAAAATTCTCATGAAAAATATCAGCATTTAAAGATAACCAAACCTCATGCAACAATATCCATGATTGTTTCATGGAGGTTCTTTTCAAAATTTAAAATCAAATAATTTTAAAATCTTTTCCAAAGCACATATTTCAAAATAGTAATCTCCATTCAACACACCTAAGCTTGTTGAATGAAGATTTTATTTTCAAATAAGATCATGACATAAAATTGAAATTTCATTTAGAACATCCTACTAAGTTGAATTTCTCTTTTCAAAAGCAACATCACACAAATATCCCATCTTTCAAAAGAAAAATATAATTGATTTCCATTTAACATACCTAAATTTGTTAAATGAAAGTCCCTTTTCAAAATCATTAAAAATTAAAACACATTTGAATTCCATTTGACATACCCAAATTTGTCAAATGAGAATTCCCTTTTCAAAATCAAAGCAAATTGGACTCTACTTAACATACCCACATTTCCTAAGTAGAGTTCCCTTTTATAAATCACAAATAAATCAAACACACTTGAACTCCATTTGACATACCCAAATTTGTAAAATGAGAGTCCCACCTTTTCAAAATTGAAAACAAATTGAACTTTATTTAACATACCACATTTGTTAAATAGAAGTTCTCTCTTTCAAAACAAAACAAAACAAACTCATCAAACACACTTGATCCCTACTTAACATACCAAATTTGTTAAGTAAGGGTCTCATTTTTCAAAATCTAATCAAAATACATCAAACACATTGTGCTTCACTTACCATACCTAAATTTGCTAAGTAAGGATCCCATTTTCAAATTGAATTCAACAAATCAAACACATGACACACATCATCGCAAACAATAAAAATGCTTTCAAAAATTGTTTTCAAATATGCACTTGAATCTCATTTAGCATACATAAATTTGAAGATTCCAAAATCAAATCCAAAATAAAGTCAATTGATCCTCCATTTAACATACCCAAATTTATTAAATGAGGGTCCCAAATATAAAATCAAATTCAAATGTGAGCCAATGGAAGAATCATTTAAGAGCCTCTCAAAAACATTTGAACCCCATTCAACATAGCCAAATTTGTTGAATGTGGGTTCTCAATTTAAATCAAATTCAAAGTCTCTCCTCCAAAAAAAAATTTGAAAATCTCTCCAATATTTGAACCCCATTTAGCATACCTAAATTTGTTAAATGAGTTCCAATTCAACAATCAACTAAATAATTCAAGTCAACATTCAAGTGAAGGTTTGATATGGTTCTCTTTCCAACAATGCAGATTCTAGCCCTCACGATGACCATCAAGAGAGGTGGCAGCAAGAAGACACTTCTTTAGTTTGACCTACATTCTATAGTTTCTAACCAAAGGAAATCCTTCAAGAGAAGAATAAGATCAAGGATTTTGAGTATGTATTATCCATTCTAGATAAGTATGACTCAAATGATTTGAATCCTAATTCCCAAAAGAAGACAACTCTCAAAATGACAATCACAAAATGTAATCCATAAAATATAAATACGATGGACTTGATGCCTTTAAGAATTCCAACTTGAGCAGAGGTACCCCTATTTTAAATTTCATGGTGTTACTATCGACAAAGATTTAGAATCATCATATCTAATAGAAGAAATTTTGGGCACCATAAAAGAGTAGGTAGACATCAATTCTACCTCTCTTTAAGAAGATATCACAAAAGCCAATTGTTGTAGTGGCAAGGTCCTACCACTTTGATCAACACCATAGCAAGAAGCAAACCAATCATTGAAAATAATCAAATTCTAAATCCTTGTTAAGATACACCTAGCAATCCAAAATAAGGAAAACAAACTATTTTAAAGGTAAATCTTAAGGTCCTAAACTATCATGGAAGGTTGCCCACTAAGCTGAAATAATGAGTGCACCCTCACCTTCTCTAAAGAGATAGAGGAGTGATTAATTGGAACTTAACCTAATTCTTCCTTGCTCGTTAGTGGCAACCTCCTCAAGTCTTACTCAACATAGAATATCCTATGGAAAAGAAAGACAAGCTATCCCTCCAGAACACAATATAAACAAAGACTCAAAAAAAGGAGAGAACAAAAAAAAAAAAATAAGAAAAAAGAAAGAAAGAAAAATGAAAAGAATGAATGAAAAAAATAGAGAAGAAGAGAAAGAAAAGAAAAAAAAGAGAAAAAATTAATACACATTGATTTGGAATCCAAAGGATAAATCATGTGTATGATGTGTAAATTCAAAGAAAAGGAGAGAAAAAAAATATATATATGAAATAAATTTTGAGTCTACTTTTGACAAGACTTTGGAGTAGATAACAGTAAAACAAAAAGTTCTAAAAGGATAATTCCTGAAAGATATGACTAGAAACTGTGTGGGTATGCAAGCACATTCACTCAAATTCTACTATCTCATGATATATTGATTCAACAGTTGTAGATAAACCTTCAAATGAAGTAATAAAATCATATTTTGCATAGTCTACCTACTTTACTTAAAGAATTTAGAAGACTTTCAAGTAGAGGATACACCCCCTGAAGTTGAGAAGAAAATTAGATCATCAACTAATGAGTTTTAAGAAATTAACCTTAGAACATAAAGGTAGTCCACCCACACTCCCAACATCCATATATGATAAGTTAGAAAGAAAATGCCAATGACTTAGTTAGGTTACTTTTGTAGTTTAAAGACAGCTTTACCTAAGACTGTAATGAAGTGCCCAATACATCTTTAAAGGTAGCAGTCTACAAATTCAAAATTAAACCTATTGCTATTTCTACTTTGCAAACTTTTGATGCAAACATTTGCACGAAGAGGAAGATCAAAGTTTGAGGTCAACCTTATTGAAGAAGAAAGATGCTATCATGATTACCCAATATTATGCTTCAAAAGGAAGGACATTCAAATCCACATATAGATTCGAAGATTTCGTTAGGCATGTCTTGAAGATGAATCCACATTACCTATTTTAAATTTGATAGCACATAGCCTCTTTACATCTCTCATTCAAGGATGGGTTGAATGATGCTAGAGGATGAGAGGTCATTTGCACTTATAATTTCCATTAGAATTTATTATAAGGTCATGCCTTTTCTGTTAAAGAAAAAGGAAGACCATCTTTGATCTGTAGTTGTCTTCGATTAGTTATGACACTACAACTTGAAGTTGAATCCCCTAAAGTATACAATTAGAATGACTTTAGGGGAGTTTCTAAGGCTTAGTAAAGCATCATAACAAAAGGATTGATCTGAAAGAGATTGAAGTGACATTAGAGATGTAGCCTCCAAGATTCTACTTAATAAGAGAAAGATTTCAATTAACATTGAATATAGATGGTTTAAACTCTTTCAAAGTTAGTCTATCTCAAAACTTTTTTAAATCAAATTCTTTTTGATGGAAAGGACACTATGCTTCCAATCAACAGAATATTATTTAAAGAAATACTATCCTTAAAATAATATTTGAAAATAATTATCATCAATAAAAATCCTATCTTTCGATTCATCAAATCCCTTCTCCATTAGAAGCATTATTTGCTTATCTGTGAATTTACCATGATGTGTTTAGGATAGGTGTAAGATAACCCAAGTGGCATCCTATCCTTCATCAACACAAAAATAAACTACACATAATTCTTCGGAGCTATTAGGATAGGTGTAAGAGAACCCAAGAGGCTTCCTATTTTGAATAGTACAACTAAGTTAGGTATAAGACAACCTGAGCAACATCCTTTTTGGTGGAGTCACATTGCCCCTCTAGCACCATTTCATCCACTCTTTGATGTGTTTAGGTGAAAGAAGTGGCATCCTATCCTTCATCAACACAACACAAACACAAACCACACACACAATCACATGAACAAATACATCTTTTATCTGGGCTACTTTGATGTGGATAACGCCCCAAGGCCCTCACTTATTAGCTTGTGAGACGTACCCTAGTGAATCACCGTGGTCCCTTTGTAGAAGATAATTCTTCCATGCTTTCCTAACATTGCACACCGATGAGCCTTGATAGCATGGTAGGCCCGGCGTTGTTACCCTCATGTTGGCTCATTTAAGAATATGTAAGTCTGCTATGCCTTCTTCTTAAACTAGTCATCCGACTTGGTTGAGTATATCTGACAAACACACATACACATCTTCTATCTTGGGCTACTTTGATCTGGGATAATGCAACACTCACTCATTAGTTTAGATTTCTATTCCCCACCCCACTAGTGTCACCCTAGGTCCCTTGTTAGAGGATGTAAGTCTACTACGCTTTTCTTGACTTATGCACCGACAAGTGCCTTGTTAGCATGGTAGTATTGGTGGCCAAAGCTACCTTCATGTTGGCTTCATTCAAGAGGATATAAATCTACTATATGCTTTCTTCTTAAACTAGCCATCGTGAACTACCTTGGTCGAGTAGTGTATTAGGGTAAGGCTCCATAAACTCCTTTCTTCTTGACTACTTCAAGTCTGGGTCCAGTCCTTCTTTAGGACTCCCAACTTAATAGTTTCCCTTAGATTGGGTTTGACTTGTTGTTGCAATAATGGGTCACCCCAGCGGTTGTTCCTCGATTCAGGAGATGTAAGTTTGCTACACTTTCTTTTTAAGTATAGCCACAACCCTAGCTCGATATTATCATGATGATAAAACTATCCCAACAATGAGTTTCACTTTAGGGATATGTCTACATGCTTTCCTAGACCACCGCATGAGCACCTTAGGTTGGTTGGGCTAGATGGATAGGACCCACCTTGGATACACCACTCATGGTAGAAGTCCGCTACACTTTCTCCTTGAGTTGGCCACCAACACCTACAGCTTTCTTATTTATAGGTCCAAGATAACACCCTAGTGGCACCTCCTCTGGCACTTATTTAGATCACATCCTTTGCAACCACATTTAGACACTACCTTAAGATTGAGAATCTCCTTTCAAGAATCCTCTGGTTGGAGATTTTGTTCCATGGATGCAGATTCTCCTGGTCCAATAAATTAAGATAGTCTGACATCCCTTCTTAGTGTCCTCATATGTCTACAATAAATAAACTATATATATATATATATATATATATATATATATATATATATATATATATATATATATATATATATTCTTGGATGAATTAATGCCCTGGGTACCTTTCTAAGAAGGCATCCTATCTTTAGGTGTCACCAAAACTCCTATAATCTCCTGACTACTCATGAGTAGATAAGTCCTCCATGACACTCTTCAATGGGTCCCTTAGGTGGGTTCATTATTCCACCAACAAATTACCTCAAATCATTCTTTGGAGATTAATCTATGCATTCTTTTCTATCATGACCATTGAACATCATGGGCAAGGAGATCCATTGATTGATCTAATGTTACCCCAGTTGTTCCTTGCTTTAGATGTAAGTCTACTATGCTTTCCAACAACCTTGAACAAAAGGCACCTTAGGTTGATAGTCCTACCCTTTGGCGGACTATCCCTTTGGATTTGTAAATTTAAGAGGCAACATAGCCCCTTCTAAGTGGTCCATCACTAACAGATCCATAATAAACTAAATTTGAAACCAACCTTCCCAATGGAGTCAAATTAAAACATATCAAACAAACCAAACCTCCTTAGCAGGCACAAATCAAATTAATCTCCCAGTGGAGCCATAAGAAATACCATCAAACTCTTATCCCAAGCAGATAGCTCAACCCGCTTCTGGGTGGAATCACATTCCCCTAGTAGATTATAGATTCTTATCCCAATGAATACACACCCAAATAAATCATATTCCTAATGAGACTCAAATTCATATCCCCAAGTGGATAGCTTCAACTTACTTCCCTAGTGGAAGGTTCACATACTCAATCCCCCAGATTCCATCTGACTCTCTTATGCCCTTTGCATAAAGAGATTCACTTTGCACTAAGATTGTGATTCTATCTACCTTTCAGGTTTAGGTATAGATCATTTTTGTTAGTGTTTGTAGTCTTTTGGACGTTATTGATCATCTCAATCAATGCCAATACATGCAGTGCGCCTTGTCAGTTACACCACACCTATTGGGGGTCCTTTGTTGACCTCACTTTTGGAGTGAGTTCTCAACCTCCACTTCTTAAACCTAGGAACCTTCTAGACATAAAGGTTTTCTTAGTCATAAGACACTTCCAGAGAGTAGGTGAACACTTAACCTAAGCCTAGAGACTTAGAAGGGTTAATCATATGATTAGGCTATGCCTTAGGGACTTAGGAAAATCACCTACCCTATAACCTAAACCCAATCCATGTACACCTTAAATTTAATCAAAATCCAAATATCCAACCAAACCACAAACTCATTTTCAAATCCAAATTGAAGTCCAAACTCAATTCCAAATGATTCAAACCAAAGATCAAATCCAAACATAAAATCCTTCCCAAGCTCTTTAATCAACCTTCATGAACTTAGCCAAATTTCTATCCAATTCAATCGAACTCAATTGATTTTCTTATAAATCAATTGTACCTTCAATTATCTCTCAAATATAAATGAAATATAAATTCAAATAGCCAAAACCAAATCCAAAATTAAATCAAAACCCAATTTAAAACTTTTAAGCCATTTCTTTGAACTTGGCCAAAGCCAAAATCAATGGATTTTCTCTTGAATCAATCATTCCTTCGACTATCTATCCAAATATAAATCAACCCAAGTCAAACCCAACCTAGCCTATTTGACTTGAAATATTCAAATGAACCAAAACTCATTTGAATCTAAAACCAATACAATTGAATTTATATATGAATCTCAAATCTATATATAAACTCAACTAAATCAAACTCAACCCAAAGTAAAGCCAACTAAATCTAATTGGTTCAATTGACCTAAAGTGGCCAATTTGGCCTACATGAACCAAAATCCAATTCAATCCAAATCAAAGTGAATTAAGCCAATCCAAAGTTTATGTCATGATTGTTGATCACCCTAGGATGATCAATTGATATAAATTGGGTCAAACCAAGTCAACCTAGCCTGTTGACCAAGTCAACCCTTTAGCCTATATGAACCCAAACTAGCCAAATTGCAACCTAAATAAAATCCATTGAAACTAATGATTCAAATCAACCCAAAATCAATATTTAAACATGAATTGACCTTCAGCCAAACCTAGCCCATTCTTGACCCAAGCTCAAATTGACATAAAGGGTCAAATTAGACTAAACTCAAATTAAATCCAAATTAAATCAAACCAAAGCATACAATCCTCTCCAAATAGTCATATGAACTTTAATCCTTGATTTGAAAATTTGACAAATTGGTCAACCTAACCCATTTTGACCCATTTTGACCCTAAGTCAAATTGAGCCAAACCTAACCAAATGAACTCCAAATGACATGAAATTTGGTCCAACTCACTTTGACTCATTTCAAATCTTCCCAAATCAAATTCAATATCAAATGACCACTCTACCCTTGGTTTGGGGTATCACATAAGACAAAAACACCCATGTAAATGGTCATTTCTCTTGGCCACTTAGCACTCATCCATTGGTCCACCTAGGTCCAAGGACTCCAACCTGACCTAAGAGGTGGTTGGGTGCCATGACTTATGGGAGGTGAAATCACCTCACCTCCCCATTGAACACTTGGCATGAAGGACCTCCACTTTCTTTTGCTAGGACACCCACTTGTCCTTCATAGCCCACCTCCCATGCCTTGGGCAACCAAATTAAGCCACCTAAGGAGAATCCCAACCACCCCAAGCAAGGACACCCACTTGGAGCCAAAATCACCATGAATGAGGTGATTTTCGGCCATTGCAAAGGAGACAAAAAAATTGAGAGGCAAAACTCTTCCTCACACACTCATTTCACTCTCTTAGAGCTCTCAAACCAACCAACAACCATTCCTACTTGGTTTTGAGAAAAACCATCAAAATCAAGTGGATTCTAGTGAAGAAGTGTCCATTGGTGGATACATTATTCTAAAGTGAGAAAACCCATTCTAAAGATTCTTCTTGTACTCAGGAGCACACTCGGATCATCACCACCACCGAAAATCATCCTCAATGAGATAATTTTTAAAAACCATAGTAGCCTTAGGTTCTTTTATTTGTGATGGTTTTTTGATTGATTTTAAGAATTTCCTTTAGATAACCCTTACATTCTTTTAATATATTTTACATCCTACCCATGCATTTGGAGTGATTTTTGATGAGATCGTCAGAAAATTGAGCATAAAATGAAGTCTTTCATTAAGTTTTTCCATAAGAATCACAAAAATCCCATCAAGAATAGTGTTTCCATCTGCCTCTCGCCAGATTTCATCTCCCATTCCATTGAGAGAGATAGTGCGAATCACATGGCTTTAATCAACAGATCATGTGTCTTAGATAACATGGATCACGTGTATCTATCTACCGATCCATGAGATGGATCCAATCCGCATCCTTGTCTATTCTCATACTCTCATTGAGGTAGTACCGGTGGTAGCATGGTGCCACATAGCACCATGGTCCGATTTCACTGCGAAAGGTTAAGTAAGAAATTATGGATTTTCTACTTTTTAAAATTAATTAAAAACACCTAAAACTTTAAAAGTTCATAGAAAATAAAATACTTAACTAAAATTAAAAAAAAGGGCTCGTTGGATTGGTCTTTCCGAGAGGAATCCAATGAATCCAAAAGCCCCAAATTTTACTGAATATTATGAGCTTAATTTAAGCTTTAGGGAAAATCAAATTTCATTAATTAAACTAAAATGACACATTAGATTGATTTGAAATTCTCAGAGATAAAAATTGAGCTTAAAATCGCCTACCATAAAATTTCAAGTCAAAAGATTTCTGGATTAGGAGATATTACATTTCGAAGTTCAAATAATTAAAATAAATTAATGGACTTTATAAAAATCATGGAAAATCATTTAAATCGACTAAAACATTGGAAAATTATAATAAATCATTAAAATACAAGTATATATTTTTTGAAGGTATTTCAGAGGAGATTCATTTAAAATTGATCCCAAATAATTTTGAGCAATAATTAAGGCTTAAATTTGGTTTTATTAAATACTTAATTAGCTTAATTACTCTCTAATTACATAATTAGTTAATCCTAAACTTTTTATGGTTGATTAATGGGATGACCTCTGCATCCCATAATTTTCTTAGGATTTATTGCTTGGTTAATTAGGGAAATTGGTTATCTTAACCTTAATTTCTTTAATTAATTAATTAATTATATAGTAAGAAAATCATTAGTTAAGCTTGCTACTCATTGTAAAATAGTGAATGGGCATGGGGATTGAGATTAGGAACTATTTCCCAATCTTTTCCCTAAGTCCATTTCACTTGAATGGAAATTAATTAATTTAGGATTAATTGATGGTTTAATTCATTAATTAAATTGCTTAATTAATCAATTTGAAACTATTATCACATGGAACCCTAATTAATCAATCAATTCATGGTAGATCTTTAGGTGTTCAATATCCTAATGACATTTAAGGAAATTATGGTTAACCCACATGTGGGAAAACCATGAAAGTACTTAATTAAGTTTCTTAACTTAATTAATTGCTAATAATAAGCCAATTGCGTTAGGCCTCTTTCATTCTTAAGGTTCATTGTTGATTTAATTTCCAATGTATGTACATATCATGTTGGATCATAATTACTTGGTTAATTAAATTAAGGCAACATAGGTAAGGGTCAATCAATTAATGGATTTAATGCATAGTACAACCTAATTAACCCATAAAATTGACTTAATTACTTTTCATTAAGCAAATTTAAATTACAAACATGGGAATGGGTTAGGATCAGCAAACTTTCCCTCATTTCTTCAAACCAAATTGAAAGTGATAATTTAAAAGCCTTGGTTTTCTTTAAATGCTTTTATTTGATTTGATTGTCCTTAGAGTTAATTTAATTGAATGAAATCACATGTTTATGCTCATTCATTCCTTTCCAATCATGTTAAATGTTGTATGTCATTTGAAATCATACATTCATCTTTTCAAAATTCATTAAGTCAAATGGTTTTCCTTTATGTCATGTGTGTGTTGATTTAATTTATAATATGTGTGGCTATTATCACTATTAAATCCAAACATATTTTCCAAAGCTTATAAATGAATGGTTACATATGTTATGAATGTTAGTTATAAATACATAGGAGATGCATTTGATTATAGCTTAAATGTATAAAGTGAAGCTCCTTTCCTTTTATTCATGTATTGATTTATGTAAGTGAGATTGTTAATGGGTATATAACATCTAGAAATATGATGCTTTAGTTAGCCCAAAGAGGTCATATGATTACCTCACTCAGTTTAATAAATGGCATGTACTACATTTAATTTCATTCTTATGTATCTCAATATTATAATTGGATGATGCTTTAATTCATATAAATAAATGATTCAATCAAATTAAATGTCACTTTTTTGCATGATTTTCATTCTCCAAATTATGAATACATGTGTATGTATCTAAGAAAAGAGGTATATAGTCTGACATCCAGAATATGAGGCTTTAGCTAGCCTAAGGAGGTCATTTGATTACCTCACTTCCCAAGTTTAACAAAGGCTTGTACTTCTTATGTCTTTTATACATACATGTGTATTTAATTAGAGAATGGTAATCCTTCCTTTTATTAAAAATACATGCATTTGCAATTGTTCAAGTGAATGAATTAATTGATCATTTGATTTGGAGCTCTCTTTCTTATGTTCATGCATGTAAATTTACATATGGTTTGAATGTAATGGTATATATGGACATCTAGAAATATGAGGCTTTAGCTAGACCCAAGGAGGTCATTTGATTACCTCACTTTCTTGGTTGATAATGACATGTACCTATTTAATTTCATCCATATGTATTTTTGCATAAGAATTTAGATAGAGCCTTAAATTAATATGATAAAATAATTCGGGGAAATATAAAGCTTCAAATGTACATACTCACATCCATCATTCAAGTGTGCTAAAACATATTATATGTGTAGGTATACTTAAGACTTAATCATATGCATGTTACATGTGATGGAAAGGAATGATTTAGCATGTGTCATGTGATAGTATTTCAATTAGATTAATCCAAATAGCCTTTCACATTGAATAAAAATATTTAAAGAGAACCTAAACTTAGGATTAATCTAAAATGTGTAATAAGCCATTCACTAAAGAGAACTAAATCAAATTAACATGCTTTAGAAAGTAGTTTAAGGTAGAGATGAAAAAGGACAACATCTTTTCTTCTCTTTACAATACTAAGTGTAGTCATATGTAACAAAAAAGAAAACACAAATTAAAACTTGTAAATGAATTAAAACACTTGAAGTGAAACCACCCTTTAAGTTGAATCTTTCTACACTAAGAAAATCTTAACTCTAAATCCTAGTTAGGACATACCACACAAGCCTTAATACACACACATTAGATTAAGTTTGAACTTCCAGCTTTATGTTTAGATGATGCATGGTGTGATGTATGTTTTTTTATGATGTATTATTTTAGACTAGATGTTAGAGTGTATGTTTCGTAGGCTGGATGGTAGGGTGTGATTAGCCTAATCATATTTTTTGTAAGAGATTTTTTTAGGGGGTCACTTAAAAATAAATATAAATGCTCTCTTTGCAAGTTGCTTAAGCCATTAAGCATAATCCAAGTTAGGACTGATGGGCTTGGTTACTCATGTGTAGGGTGCTAAGTCCAAATTATAAATATAATTGCTTGGGTTGTATGTGTGTTTAGCTAACACTTGTCTTGCAGGTGAAGTTAGATTTACTTTTCTTATTTTTAATGTACTTTTGCATTAGAAATTAGGATTAGTGCTATGGGGGATAAGATGAGCATTAGCTGGCTTTATCCTGAGGCCATGATGATGCCTTTGAAGGAGCAAACCAAATTAAAGAAGGAGGATGATACATAAATACATGAAGACTTGAAGACCCCCATAGCATTTATCATTTATAAATTGAAAATTATTCTTCTATGTTGTATAAGGGTAGGTTACTACCATTTTTCTTTTGGGTTGTGGCACCCTATCATTGCTTGTATTCTTTTGCATTAGCAATAAAAACTATTTGATGTTATGTTTAAAGTACATAATTAGGATGGCATGCTTTTCTTAGTTTCTTTATATGTTTGATGTTTGAATGTGTGGCCTTGAATGCAGTTAGGTTCTTAGAAAAAAATTAACCTTTATACCCAACTACAACTCACAACTAAAGTTTTAAATAATTCATAACTTTAAATAAAGCCTAGGACATAAATCAAAATAATTAAAAGATTTAGCAAACCCTTAACTGAATGTTGAATGGCCAACAACATGCACATCATATTATTTTTCAATTAAAAATAAGGGATTTCCATCCTTGCATAATAGTGGAATGCTTGACTCGTGAGGGCATCCTTTGTGTTGGAAAAAACCCCTTTTCTTACTGATTTAGCCAACAACCTTATTTCATCATGCATGTAGGCATCAAAAACCCAAAGCCTTTATCAAAATGAAGTGTCAAAATAAATAAAATTTGAAATAATTTTGCACTAGACTAAGTCATATGCTCATACCACTCATGGTCTCTTAGGAGTGGGCTTAAGGACTTTAGTTTCTTTCTAATTAAACAACAACCTAACTAATCTTTCAAATAATATGATCAAACTTCATGGATTTAAAGTGTAGGAGGTGTTAGTCGGCTTCCACTCCAGACGATCGTAAGTCCAATAGTCAGGCAGTTTTTCCTCTCTTACAGAGTTAAACCATATGGCCATTTTCACTTAGATTTAGGGCTTAGATTTAGGTCGAACTTTAGCTTATGCTAAAGCTCACTAGATTTAAGCGCTGAGGTGTCTGTTTCTTTTGGCTACAAGCATAAATTTTTACCTCTTAGGCATCTCCATAATCTTGTATTATTGGATTACAAGTCCTAGCTTTCTAATAAAATGTCAACTTTAGTAAAATTGATCTTCTTTTCAATTTTAAAATTATAAAGCCCAATTATAGAATAGGTTGAAATGCTCACTACGTTTCCTAGTATCAAGAGCATTCCCTAGTTGTTTCCTTTGGCTATGATAAGAAGTCTTCTTTTTGAGTTTTCCCACTTGATTTTTCAATACACTAATCCTCTGATAGTCTAGCCTTAAAATCTTTGAAGACTTTAATTGCTACTTTAATCGAGAGTACTCTTAAGGGATTCACATCCCTTAAGATGTAATTAACTATGGAGGCTTGCCTCCATAAGGAACTTAATGAACCCTACTTAATATAAATGCTACTTTACTTTTTCATGTAAAGTATGGGAAAGGTCTCTAGTACATTCAAAGACCCATCATCCTTAGGTGATTAGGTCCATTATAGGGTGATAATTTCTATCTTTTGAGATAATGCATCTTTCCTTAATGTCATAACTGATCATTTCAATAAGTACCTCCTAAGATCTATGTGGTGTCCCACATCTCAAAAATTAACACCAACACACCAAGTTTTCGAGACATACACATTGATAAAAAATGAGCACATAGAGCAAATCAAAAATCCTAGATAACTAGAATCGTCTCTACTATAAAGACATAAACAAGCAATAGAGATTGGTTGTTCTTCAATTTCTTCCCAGAACCACCCCGGCCTCTCAGTGATCCACCATTATATCCCTAATCTCTCCCTTCACCACCACCATGGCTGTAACCGTCGTCACTTATCCCACTTCCATAACCACCATTGATCTGACCACCACCTCCATATATAGTAGTACCTCTAGATCCTCCACCACCACTATGATAAATGCCGCTTCTCCTCTCCTCGCTAGATCTAGAGCCTTGATAGTGATGTTCTATCCATCAAGGTTCTAGCCATTCTTAGGTATAGGTTTATTTAGGGTTTTAGGTTTTATGTTTTATGGTTTAGGGTTTAGGGTTAGGTTTAGGTTTAAGGGTTTAGGATTTAGGTTTGGTTTTAGTGTTTAGGATTAGTTTAGGGTTTAGGGTTTAGGGTTTTTTAGGGTTTTAGGGTTTATTATTTAGGGTTTGGAGTTTATGGTTTAGGGTTTGGGTTTAGGGTTTAAGGTTTAAGGTTTAGACTTTTAGAGTTTTGGGTCATTTAAGATTTACGATTTAGGGTTTAGTGTTTTTAGGGGGAAAGTTGGAATTTTATTACCATAATAGGAAAAGATATAATGTCCTTAAAGGGGTAAAGCTCTAAAATTCTACTTCTCTCAGAGATACAAGAAAAATAAAGAGCTAAACCCCCATCTTAGTACATTAGAATTAGAAAAGAAAATAAAAAAGCAAATACAATAGCTGAAAAGCATAAAGAAAAAGACACAGAATAAGACTAAAATAAATCCTAAAAATAGTAAAAGGATGAGTCAGTATTAGTTCATGATTCCTTCGAGAAAGTAAGATAAGCAAGATCCACAACAACAGCACTTAGGTTAACAACCATTCCCTCAAAGTTCCAACAAAAGAAATTTACAAAACACAGAGGCAAAAGTCATAAAAAGGATAAGGACAAAGAGAGGCTGAGAATGATAAGGCTGGCTCAATTAGGATCATCCCAAGGGCAACAATACATTTGAGCATCCAAACTCATATAAAAGATGGGTAACCAACCGAGAAGAATGACCACCAATTCATAGAGTTCTAGATCACTGCCAAAGAACACCACATAAAATGAAAACCAAAATATACTAATAATAATAAGAGAGAGAATAAAGTCAACACCAACAACAACCATTATGCAAATACTCATCCAAGCTCTAAACCAGGGAAAACTAAAACCAACCATTAGCAAGAACTAGACCCATGCTAATTAACAGAGAAACAACCAACAAAACCAAGATAGGAGCCCTCAAGCAAAAGTCCCAACAAGTAGCTGCCACCAAGCCAAACTAGGGTGAGCAACCACACTAAATAAATAAACAAAACCATCAATCAAGGAAACATAAGATGCGAGTGCAAATCACCAAGATAAAATAGCCACACAAAGGGGGGCCAAAGGCTACCAACCACCAAAAATGAAAAATTCCAATCCAAAAGAATCAAAAAAATGTTCGCCAGAGAAAAATGCACACAAATTTTGAAGAAGAAGGAAAAGACTAACAAGGAAAAAAATGAACCAACCAAGATTCCAAGGATAACTAAAAGTCCTCCAACCAAACTAGCTAAGTAAAACATCCATAAGTTAACCACCAGAGAACAACCCATCATAAGTAACCAAAAAAGGAAGCATCCCCAGCAACCAAGGAAAAGTAGAAAACTAACAAAGCACCACACAACAGAGGTCTAAAAGATGCACAACCACCATAGAAAGGCAATAACCTACCAGGAAAATAAACTTCCCGAATAAAGACTAACCCAACATGAAGCATAATGATAACATAAAACCTCCTGCAAATAATGTACCCAGTAGAGGCTAATCCTAGGAGAATAACCAAACACAAAACTAAGGAAAAAGAAGGATCCAACAACAAAGAACAAGGAACTGAGAGGCAACCCCCAAAAAAGTAGCCATGAAACTCTCCAAAAGATGGCCTAGAAAGGCAACAACCAACAATAGTTCCCACTACGAAGGCCACCCATTCAACCATAAAAAATGAGCAAAAGTAATTTGAGTTCAAGAGGAGAGCCAACAAACCAACCAAAAAAAAATAGAATAAAGCTAGAGTAGAAACCATCTCATCCACAAAGAACCGTGAGTAACAAGGCAGAGAGACAACACCAGTGAAAACCAAGCCAACCCAAGCTAGAAAGACAAGAACCACCAGGCCAACCCAAGAAGTAAGAGGTCAAAAACATAACCTAGCTCAGGCCAAAATGTAAAAATAAGTTTAGGATTTTTGGTTTAAGGTTTAGGGTTTAGGGTTTATGGTTTAGGGAATGGGGTTTAGGGTTAGAGTTTAGGGTTTAAGGTTTAGGCTTTAGTTCTTAGGCTTTAGGGTTTAGGATTTTGAGGGTTTAGTGTTTAAGTTGGGTTTGGGTTTAGTTTAGGGTTTAGAGGTTTAGGGTTTTATAGTTTTTTAGTTTTGGGTTTAGTGGTTGGGGTTTAGGGTTTAGATTTAAGGTTTAGGGTTTTTAGGGTTTAGGTTTGGGGCTTAGGTTTAAGGTTTAGTTGTAGGTTTTATAGTTTAGGGTTTAAGGTTTAGGGTTTAGTTTAGTTTAGGTTTTTTAGGTTTAGGGTTGAGGGATTAGGGTTTAGGGTTTAGGTTTAGGGTTGAGGTTTAGGGTTTATGATTTAGAGGTTGGGTATATTTTAGGGTTTTGGTTTTTTTATTTTATTCTTATTAATTAAACTAAGGTTTAGTTTATTTAGTTTATTTTTTATTTATTTATTTATTTATTTTTTATTTTTATTTAGGTTTATTTTATTTTATTTAGTTTATTTATTTTAGGTTTTTTTTATTTTAGTTTATTTTTTAGGTTTAATTTTAGGTTTAGGTTGATTTTATAGTTTAATTTTATTTTTTTTATTTTTAGGTTTAAGTTTTTTTAAGTTTAGGTTTAAATTTTTATTTTATTTTTTTGGGTATTTATTTTAAGTTTATTTTTTAGGTTTTATCTTTTAGTTTCAGTTAGGTTTATTCTTAATTTAGTTTATTTTATTTAGTTGAGGTTTAGGTTTAAGTTTTATTTATTTTGGTTTGGTTTATTTTAGTTTATGTTTTGGATTTTTAATTTTATTTTAGGTTTAGGTTTTGATTTTTAGTTTAGTGTTTAGTTTTTTTTAATTTATTTTATTTTATTTTATTTATTTTATTTTTTTATTTTTTTATCTTTTTTATTTAGTTTTTATTTTATTTTATTTTAGGTTTATTTTATTTTTATTTTATATTTAGTATTTATTTTATTTAAGTTTTTATTTTTTTAGTTTAGTTTATGTTTTCATTATTTTATTTATTTTAGTCTTTATTTTTATTTTATTTTTTTTAGGTTCAGGTTTAGGTTTAGGTTTTAGTTTTAGTTTAATTTATATTTTTATTTTATTTTGGTTTAGGTTTTTATTTATTGCATTTTTAAGTTTTATTTTGCTTAAGTTTAGCTTTTTTTTTTAGGGTTTAGGGTTAGTTTAGGGTTTAGGATTTAGGGTTTGGTGTTTAGGGTTCAGGGTTTAGGGTTTAAGGTTTAAGGTGTAGGTTTTAGGGTTCATGGTTTAGGGTTCATGGTTTTAGGGTTTTGGGTTTAGGGTTTTTATGGTTTAGGGTTTAGGTTTTAGTTTAGGGTTTTTAGTTTTTTTTTATTAGAGAACAAATTCAGATTTAACATTTCTTCTTTTTTGATTTCATCAACCAAGTAACAAACCAAGTTTTCTAAGACACAAGCGATGGCATAGATAAAAAATGAGCATGCATAGAGAAAATCAAAAACCCTAAATAACTCAAACCATTTCTACTACAAAGACAGTTCCATAAGGCGATCGGATCACCGTTCTTCTTAGTTTCCATCAACCACCTCAACCTCTCTCGAAGGATCCACCATCATATCCTCGATCTCCTCCGCCACCACCATGGTTGTAACCTATCGCTCCTCCCACTTCCATAACCATCACTATGACCACCACCATATCCACAAGACCTCCATCCCCACCATATAAACATCACCTTGGCTTCACCTCCATCTAGATCTAGGGTTGATGGTGATGTTCCTCCTAAGGTTTTGCCCATTCTTAGGTTTAGGTTTAGTTTAGGTTTATTAGGTTTTAGGTTTAGGTTTTTTTTTATTTATTTAACTTTAGGTTTAGGTTTAGGTTTAGTTTTAAGGTTTAGGGTTTGTGTTAGGGTTTAGGTTTTAGGGTTTGAGTTTAGGTTTAGAATTTAGGTTCTAGGTTTTATGCTTTAGGGTTTAGAGTTTAGGGTTTAGTTTTGGGTTTTAGGTTTTGGGTTTGGGGTTTAGGTTGTAGTTTGTAGGTTTAGGGTTTAGGTTTAAGGTTTTTTTTTAAATTAAGTAGATGATAGGTTTAGGTTTATTTAGTATATTTAATTTTTTTTTTTTTTATTTATTTTCATTTATTTTTAGTTTTATTTAGTTTATTTATTTATTTTAGTTTTTTTTATTTTATTTATTTTTAGTTTTAGTTTAGATTTAGGTTTATTTTTTTAGTTGAGTTTTATTTTCATTTTATTTTTTAGGTTTAGGTTTTATTTTTTATTTTTAGGTTTAGGTTTAGGATTTTATTTTATTTTTTTTTTTTGGTTTAGGTTTTAGGTTTTTATTTTAGGTTATATTTTTTAGTTTATGTATAGGCTTATTTTTAGTTTATTTTATTTCATTTAATTTAGGTTTAGGTTTAAGTTTAGTTACTTTTAGCTTATTTTAGTTTAGTTTTAGGTTTATTTTATTTTTTATTTTATTTTTAATTTAGGTTTAGTTTTTTCTTTTAGTTTAGTGTTTAAGTTTTATTTTTAATTTATTTTTTGATTTTCTTTTTAGGTTAATTTTTTTTTTTAGGTCTTTATTTATTTTATTTTATTTTAGGTTTAATTTTTTATTTTATTTTATTTTTTTTATTTTATTTAAGTTTTTTATTCTTAGGTTTATATTATTTTTAATTTAGTTTAGGTTTTTATTTATTTTATTTCAGATTATTTTTATTTTTCTATTATATTTTATTTTTAGGTTTAGGTTCAAGTTTAGGATTTCGCTTAAGTTTTTATTATTTATTATTTATTATTTTATTTAGGTTTAGGTTTTTTATTTATTTTATTTTTATGTTTTCTTTATTTAGGTTTAGCTTTTTAGATTTTTTAGGTTTTTTGGTTTTTAGGGTTTAGAGTTTAGGGTTTAGGGTTTTTTAGTTTAGGGTTTTAGGTTTTTTTAGGGTTAGGTTTAGTTTTTAGGATTGGGTTTTTAGTCTTTAGGTTTTAGTTTTAGTGTTTTTTTTAGGGTTTTTATTTTAGGTTTAGTTTAGGTTTTAGGTTTAGGGTTTGTTTTAGGATTTGGGGTTTAGAGTTTAGTTAGGATTAGGGTTTAGATTTAGGGTTGTTTTGGTTTAGGGTTAGGTTTTTTGTTTAGGGGTTTAGGGTTTTTAGGATTTTTTTAAAGTAAACCAGTAGGTTTTGGTTTATTTAATTTATTTAGTTTATTTTAAATTTTTATTGAGGTTTATTTTTATTTTATTTAGTTTATTAATTTTATGTTTATTTCTTTGAGTTTAGGTTTTTTATTTTAGTTTATTTTTTTAGGTTTTTTTATGTTTATTTTTTTAGTTTATTTTTTATTTTATTTTGTCTTTTAGGTTTAGGTTTTATTTTATTTTAGGTTTATTTAGGTTTTTAATTTATTTTTTTAAGTTTAGGTATTAGGTTTTTAATTTAGGTTTATTTTAGGTTTTATTTTTTTAGTTTAGGTTTAGTTTATTTTTAGTTTATTTTATTTTATTTAGTTTAGGGTTTAGTTTATTTTATTTAGTTTAGGTTATAATTTGTTGTTTTTTATTTTAAGTTTAGGTTTTTTTAGTGTTTAGGTTTTATTTTTTTATTTATTTTAAGTTTTATATTTAAGTTTATTTTTTTAGGTTTAGGTTTTATTTAGTTTTATTTTATTTATTTTATTTATTTTATTCTTTATTTATTTACATATTTAGGTTTTTTATTTTTTTAGTTTATTTTAGGTTTTTAATTATTTTATTTTAGTTTAGGTTTTATTTTTTTAGTTTATTTTCTTTTATGGTTTAGGTTTAGGTTTAGGTTTTAGTTTATGTTTTTAATTTATTTTATTTTTTTATTTTATTTTGGTTTAGGTTTTTATTAATTTTATTTTAAGGTTTTATTTAGTTTAGGTTTAGGTTTATTTTAGGGTTTTTTTAGGGTTAGTTTAAGGTTTGTGGTTTGGGTTTAGTTTGGGTTTTGGGTTTAATGTTTGTTTTTTTTTTAGGTTGGGTTTAGGGCTTAGGTTTAGGTGTTTAGGATTCAAGGTTTTAAGGTTTAGGGTTTAGGGTTTAGGGTTTAGGGTTTATGGTTTTTAGGGTTTAGGGTTTAGGGTTATGGGTTTAGGTTTTAGGTTTAGCGTTTAGTTTAGTTTGGAATTTTGGAATTTTTTAATAGAGAATAAATTTAGATTCAACATTTCTGTTGATTTCATCAACCAAGTAACACACCTAGTTTTGTAAGACCTGCGATGACATAGATTAGAATGAGCATGCAGAACAAATTAAAACCCTAGAATTGTCTCTTGTTAAGGTTCCATAGTGGTAGGCAGTTCTTGTTCCCATCTACCCCCAACCTCTCAGTATCGGATCCACCATCATATCCCGATCTCTCCTCTCCCCACCACGGATGTAACCTCATCGCTCCTCCTCCCTAACCATCACTATTCCACCCTCCTCCATATCCACCGACACCTAAATCCCCACCTTGCCTCACCACTCACCTTTGCCTCCATGCCAGATCTAGATAAGCCTAGACAGTGATGTTCTGCCCTCAAGGTTCTACCCATTCTTAGGGTTCAGGTTTAGGTTTAGGTTTATTAGGTTTTAGGGTTTAGGTTTATTTTTTTTAATATTATTTAGTTAGTTTAGGTTTTGGTTTGGGGTTTGGGGTTTAGGGTTTAGGTTAGGTTTTTTAGGGTTTGTTAGGTTTATGTTTAGGTTAGGGTTTAAAGTTTAGGGTTTAGGGTTTTTTATGGTTTATTATTTTGGGTTTAGGGTTTAGGATTTATGGTTTATGGTTTATGGTTTTTTTCTAAAAAAATTAAGTAAACTAGTCCGTTTAGGTTTATTTATTTTATTTAGTTAATTTTTTATTTATTTTAGTTTAGTTTATTTTTATTATTTTTATTTAGGTTTATTTTTTATGTTTATTTAGTTAGGTTATTTATTTTTGATTTATTTATTTCATTTTAGGTTTTTTGTTTTAGTTTATTTTAGGTTTAGGTTAATTTTTTTTAGAGTTTTATTTTATTTTATTTTTTAGGTTTAGGTTTTATTTTTTTTATTTTAGGTGTAGGTTTTTTTTTATATTTTTTTTAGGTTTAGGTTTTATTTATTTTAGGTTTTATTTTTTAGTTTAGGTTAAAGTTTACTTTTAGTTTATTTTATTTAATTTGGTTTGGGTTTATGTTTAGATTTAGGTTTAAGTTTTATTTATTTTAGTTTAGTTTAATTTAGTTTAGGTTTAGGTTGATTTTACTTTGTTTATTTTATCTTTATTTCAGGTTTATGTTTTTTTTTTAATTTAGAGTTTAGGTTTTATTTTTAATTTATTTTTAGGTTCTATTTTTAGGTTTATTTTTTAGGTTTAGGTTTTTATTTGGTTTTTATTTTATTTTATTTTAAGTTTATTTTATTTTTATTTTACGTTTAGGTTCTATTTTATTTAAGATTTTTATT